>VXAZ01001045.1:868502-1182552 GCA_013399875.1 Gymnorhina tibicen | reverse complement strand
GGGGGTGAGCGGCGGTGGTGCTTGTCTTTTTTTTTTCTCCTTTTCTTTTCCCCCCGCCCCCCGTCCGCGCACGCTGGCTCTCCCCAGTGCCAGTCCCCGCTCCATCACGTGCGGAAGCCCATGCCCATCACAAAAGCGGGCATTTTACCCGTGCCCGGAAAGGAAATAAAGAAAGAAAAAGAAGAAAGGAGAAGGAGAAAAGAAAGAAAAAAAAAGGGGGCAAGAAAGAAAACCCACCACGGAATAGCTTAAGCGAAACCGGGTGAACCGCTTAATCCAAGAAGAGCCAAGATTTCCTCTGAGCAGCCGCCTCCCTTGTCCCCCCCGCCCGTCCCCGTCCCTGTCCCTTTTTCCTTTTTCGTGGCTGTGGTGGTGGCAAGCAAAGTGGTTAACCAAAACCCTACGTGTTGGTTTTGTGTTTCCCTGAAAACCACAGGCGCACACAGAGCATGAGGTACCGCTCCTGCCCCTCTCCGCGCTTGCAAGAAACTGTGGCTTCGCTCTTTCTATCTCTGCCTGTACTGCAGATATTTTTCCCTCCTCTCCTCCACACTCTTCTGTTTATTTCCCTGTAAGGCAGAGCTACTTTGTAAACATCTCACACAGAACCTCAGAGCCTTTCCAAATAGCTGATTGCAGCAAAATGCCTCCAAACAAATTGTGGTGCAAGGGGGATATAAGGGACGAGACCGAAGTGGGTAAAAAAGAAATAAATTTGCATAAATATGCATATGTGACAACAAGATCGCGTATGATGGTGGAAATGTCAGAAAGAAAGTATCGCTTTATCATGATGGGAAAAGTAAAAGCATAGACGACTGCAGCAAACTGCTCGCCCTTTGCCAGAGTACCAACTGCAACACCTCTCCCTCTCTTCCCCCACCCTCGCCGAGAAAAAAAAAAGGGGGGGAGGAATAGAAAAAGCAACAGAAAAAAATGAAAATGAACACTCAAACTGCAAATCCGGTACTCCTACCTTAACACTGGGATAGCTGCAGAAGCATAGGGATCTTTTTTACACAGCCAGAATCTTTCAGGAAATCCTCTCGGGCTATCATGCAGCCAGGATTATTCACATACGGTTCCTGCTCTCCTTTTTGGAATCCAATGCGATTGGCTTCTCCAAAGGAATGCAACGACCACGAAAGGGGGGAAAAATTAAAAATAACAAGAAGAAAGACAACAACAGTGGATTTGAAGGAAACTCGTGTTCTCGGTTGTAAGCGACCTACATTCAGGCAGAAAATTCATTGCAATCAGTGCGAGAGGGAGAGTTGAGTCTGCAAGTAGGAGCTGTGATTGCCTATGCAGAAAGACCGAGCCGCGGAGAGACTGATCTGCAAGGCAAGGCGAGCTGGGAGAGAGAGGGAGATGGGGGGGTGTGGGGGGGAGAGGAAGGGGGGAGAGGTCCAGGCTGTACCAGGCGCTCTCCTCCCGCTATTGGACCAAACTGAATGAAATTCACAAAGCCGCCAGCCAATGGCTCCCCGCAGCCAGCCCAGCGCTACAGAAACCGCATCTCCATCCACAGCCCCCCGCGAAGGAGCGGCGCATCCCCGCGCGAAGCGGCGCCGGCGGAGCCGGGCCGGGCACCGGGGGGCTGGACAGGTGGGCACTGCGCACACGGAGGAGTGAAGGTGTCCCTACGTGTGTGTGTGTGTGCGTGTGTGTGTGTGTGCGCGTGTGTGTGTTCGGGAGGATCACACAATTCACACTGCCGATCTCTCTGCTCCGTGGTCATGTACAGCAAGTGCAGTCTTTGTTAACCCTTTACAGCAGTAGTTTCTACAGTACCAGCCAGTTGTTCCCATATTCACCCATCTGCGTTTTCATGGAGCTGACAGTATAACTGCACAACAAGCAATGAAGCATTTTGTTCCTGTTCCCTGTCCTCCCATAAAGAACGAGCAAAGCAGACATTTGCCCTGTGCCCAATCGTTTTAAACAGATTTCCTATTTTTTTCATAAGGAGACCAGTCATTTCATGTTCATATTTTAGTTAGCTGGCCACTAAGCTAACCAAGTGATGGTCAAGTGGGGGTCCTGTGGTTATTGCCAAGTGCTACAACACAGGGGCTCTGGTTCACTCCTGTGTATAGTTTCAGACTGAGGGTGGTATAGCACATATGTGGTCAGGCCTCCACAGATACACCTTGTTTCACTCCACAGCATGTTCGCTTGATCAGTTTAATAATAGCACTTATCATTGTCCTGAGTGCATTAAGAGCAGGTGAGGATTGCCTGAGTTCTCTGAGAACAAAGCAGGGAACAAAATAATGGGGTCTTGAAGATCTTGCCATCATTTGAAAAAAAAATCATATTCTTACCTTTATGAGACTTCCTGCCACAAGAGTTGTATTAGATTCCATAAGCTGAGATGAGATTTTCAATTCTGAAAAAAAAACCCCAAAAAACCCCCAAAACTGTAGCTCTTCTTTTCTAGATCCCTTTTTTCTGCCCCCATGTCAGATCCTCAGTAGAGAGCAGATAGTGCTTTGTATTCTCAAATCTGAATTGTCTGTAATATTGGGCTTATCAATCACTTCTATTCTCCCTTGTTTCAAATGGTACAGGAATATATACTATCTGATCTAATCATCTAGCAGACAACAGTAGGCCTGTTGTTTGTCTGTTCTTATATAGTATTTTGTTATATGTTATGAAGGATACTTTCTTAAGTGTCACTTAGGTATATATGTTTTGGTTTTAAATGTTGTAAATCTAAATACAGGTATAATTCACTGACTTAAAATGTTTTAAGAATTGCAATAGCCACATTACACTGTTAACTTATTTGTCAGTGAAGAAATTATATTACTTAATTATATGTTTTGGCTTACTTATATTAAGTCACTCTAGCAGCAGGTGTTCATGCAAGTGAATTTTACTGCTTTTGTTATTTTAATAATGAACCCACAATGTGCAACCAATCGTATTGCTTGACTGAGTGAATATTTTGACACATTTAGAAAAGATGTCATCTTGCACTGCCATCTGTCCCAAATTTTGCAGGACAGTCTTTATTTTGATGAATATGTCATGTATTTTATAAGATAAATTTGGAGATATTAAAGTATGTTCTACTTAATCTGAATAATGATCTTCCACCTGTGTTGTACTAGGAGGAGGCAATTTGTTACAGGTTACCAAAGGATCATCTGTAATGTTTGCAATTAATGTTTGCAACTATGACTTAAATAATCTCAAACACAGCAATAAAACTAAACTTTCCATAGACTGTACACAGATCTGTGATCAAAGTATGTAAGTAAAAGGCATTTGGTCAGAACAGCAGAATGTACTTTTCTCCTCTTACAACTTTCAAAAAGCTAAATGTTCAATTGGAATCTGTGGCTTATCTGCAGCAATCCACTGCATATTTATAACTCCAAGCAGGAGTCCAGGAGCAATCATTCAGAGAGAAGAATGCCACTTGCTATACAACACCATGACTTCTTACAAGGTCGCATTGTATTCTAGTATTCTAGTATCAACCCAACTTTACTTGTTTTGCTGGTTTTGTCTGGGATAGAGTTAATTTTATTCGTAGTAGCTAGTGTGGGGCTGTGATTTAGTTTTGTGCTGGAAACAATGTTGATAACACATGGATATTTTAGTTACTGCTGAGCAGCACTTGCACAGCATGCAGGCCTTTTCTGCTCCTTATCCCACCCTGCCAGGGAGCAGGCTGGGGGTACATAAGTAGTTGAGAGAGGACAGAGCCAGGACAGCTGATCCCAACTGGCCAAAGGGATTTCCCACACCATATGGCATCATGCTCAGCTTATAAATCTGGGGGAAGCAGAAGGAAGGGTAGGACAATAAGAGTGATGGTGTTTGTCTTCCAAAATCACCACTATACATGATGAAGCCTGGGTTTCCTGCCTGAGCACCTGCCTGCCCGTGGGAAGTGGTGAGTGAATTCCTTGTTTTGCTTTGCTTGCATATGCAGCTTTTGCTTTACCTATTAAAGTCTTTACCTCAAGCCATGAGTTTCTCACTTTCATCTTTATGATTCTCTCCCCCCATCCTAAGCAGGGAGTGAGGGAATGGCTGCATGGTACTGCATGGGGCTTAGTTGCTGAATGGGGTTAAACCACGCCGCTTGAGAAATCTGAAGAAATCACAGTACATGACAGTCTGAGGACAGGCCAAACTCTGCTGAGTTCCAACCGATGCAACCTCTTATGTGTCAGTCAAACTGAGGCATAATTTGGTCTCCCATGTCCAATCAATGTAAAATTTCCATGAGTTAATTTCTAAATCAGATAAAGTGTGTTGCATACTACTGCTTGAGTAAGTAGCAAGCAAGTATAATGGGAAAGGGGAAAGGGAAGGGCAATGGGAAGTGGGGGCGGGAGAAGGGAAGGAAGAGAAAAGGAGGGGAGGAGACAGGAGGAAAAGAAAAAGAGGAGGGGAGGGGAGGAGAGGAGATGGGAGGTGGAGGAGGAGCATCTCAATTTTATTTCTTTGGTTTTTTATTCATTCCAAACTCTTCGTATTCAAAATTAAATGGAACTAAATGCAGCTGGCAGCTGGTCACTAGTGGTGTTCCCCAGGGCTCATACTCTGGGCCAGACCTGTTTAATATCTTTATCAATGGTTTGGACAATCAGATCAAATGCATCCTCAGTGAGTTCGCAGGTGACACCAAGTTAGGTTGAAGTGTTGATCTTCTTGAGGGTAGGAAGGTTCTGCAGAGGGATCTGGACAGGCTGGATTGCTGGGCCAAGACCAGTTGTATGATATTCAAAAAGGCAAAGTGCCAGGTCCTACCCTTGTTACAATAGCTCCAAGCAGTGCTACAGCCTTGCAGAATAGTGTGTTGAGAATTGTTGAGAGTATGGCCAGCAGTACTAGGGAATTGATTGCCATCTGTACTCGGCACTGGTGAGTCCACACCTTGAATCCTGTGTTCAGTTTTGGGCCGCTCACCTCAAAAAGGTCACTGAGGTGGTAGAGTGTGTCCACAAAAGGGCAACAAAGCTGGTAAAGGGTCCAGAAAACATGTTCTGTGAGGAGTGACTGAGGGAGCTGGGGATACTTAGTCTGGAGAAAAGGAAGGTCAGGGAGACCTCATTGTTCTCTACAACTACCTGAAGGGAGATTGTAGTGAGGTGAGGGTTGGTATCTTCTGCCAGTTCTCAAGTGAAAGGATGAGAGGAATTCCTGGTGAATCCAAATGGGATGGGGACCCAGAACAGATGCTCCAGGAGCCTTTTTATTATTTTATCAGTCTCACATACAGGGTTGAGACACAGGAGATGATACAGGCTCGCATTGTTGAAGGCATTCCAGAGATTTCCTGAATACAGAGCATTCTTAAAAGCTTTTCAGCCAATAGCATACTTTTAAAAGTTACAGACAACTGTCTTAACCAATCCTCACTAGCGCATGTACACCTGTTATACACAATACTTGCTTGTTTGTACCTTATATAACAATGCACAGTATTCCATTATTAAGCTTAACCTTATCTATCTTGTTAAACATAATTTTGCAACACTAAAAGCTATCTCAGCCAAACCTAGAAACTCTAACCATTGTTTTAATGTCCTTGCTTAATGTATAATTGTATCTTCTTGAAGTTTTCACAGCCAAAGCTAATCCTAAACTCTTCTGCTTTATTTCTGAAACTTTTATTTTTCACACTTAAGAGCCTTTCTACCTTTTTTTGTGTTTCCCACAAGGAATGGCCTTAAGTTGCACCAGGGGAGGTTCAGATTAGATATTGGAAGAAAAAAATCGCTAAAAGAGTAGTTGGGCATTGGAATAAGTTGCCCAGGGAGGTGGTGGAGTCACTGTCTCTAGAAGGGTTCAAGAGGTGTCTGGATGTGGCACTTGGGAATATGGTTTAGGGAGGATTGTGGTGGTGCTGGGTTGATGGTGGGACTGGATAGCCCTGAGATTGGCTCAGCTGGTTAGAGACGGATGATAATAATGCCAAGTTTGGGGGGCTCAATCCCTGCACAGGCCATTCACCTGATAGCAGGAATCGATGATCCTTGTGTGTCCCTTACAGCTCAGAATTTTCTGTGATTCTGTGAAGATGATCTTGAAGGGCTCTTTCAATCTTGCTGATTCTGTGTGTGAAAATACTAACTTAATGCAGGGCAAAAGGGGATTTCTACAGTTGCATGAACAGAAATTGACTCCTTTCCCCCTCTCTGTTTCCTGCTTGGTCTTCTTAGTTCAATTTTCATAATGTCAATGGACTGTCAATTTCAAGAAAGAAATTTTTTTCCTATGTATCTTATCTTCTTCTGGTTTGCTCATGAAGGAGAAACTTGATTGATAACTATTTTCACAGAAAATTACACAGAGTAACAAAATTAGAACACAGAAAAATCATATCTATATTTTCAAATTCAAAATCTTCCATTATAAGTAAAATTAAATGCTTACTGCACTGCTGGCTCTGCTTCATGTCAAATAATTCAGAAATACACTGTAGAGTCCGACCTGCATGGCCAATGAGGTAATTTCTGAGTAGTGTGCTATGGGAACTAATACTCGCTAGAGTTTCCCAGAGAGATGGTATTTGTCATGATACATGTCTTTTTAGTTACATTCTAATTGCATTCTCCTTGCAGTTTTTTACTAAACTTTTAGTGTCACTTTCTCCTTCTGACAAAGGTCCAAACCCAAAATATTGCAGACATAGAAAACAGCACATTAAGATCACTTCATGTTTTTAAGGGTTTTTTAGAGAACAAAATACAAATTTAAAAAATTAAATTATTTAAAAAGCATTAAAAAGCTTCTGAGATGCAACCTTAAACTGCATGAGGCAGGTATAGACATCGACTTTAACAGAGACAACATTTCAGTTCTGGAAAAGTGGAAGCAGTTGATGGGCTTTGGTCCTCCTTGTGTAAAAACAAATCTAGAAAATACCATTAAAATTATCTACTGAGACACTTATCGTTTGGCCCAAGTGCTTCATCAGTTTGGTTTTTGGTTTGGTTTGATTTTTTTTTGTTTTTACTGCTTTGTTTTTCATGAAGCCTTTTACTTACTGTTGAACTAAAGCATATGAGGTGATTTGGTTTTTTTTTCTTAAGGTAAGTATTTCTCACTGTGCAGATTCTACAGTATCTGAGTAAGTTTGATCAGTACTTAATTACTCTTACTGTCAAAGCTGCATTCCTGGCTTGTAGTCTTAAAATACTGAACTTCACTTTGGCCCATTCTATTAAATTAAAGAACCTTTTAGTATTAACTTCTTTCAACTTACATACTTTACAGATCATGATTAGTCAACCTTCCAACCTCCTTATTGTTGAGATAATTAGGTTCTGTTTTGTTAATCTCTTACTACAAGGCAGGCTTTCCAGACTATTATTCATCCTTGCAAGGATTTCCTCAATCTTCACCGTTTATCAATATCCTTTTAAAAGTGTAAACTCTGGAATAGGGTATGGAATTGTCACTGGAGTCATATTAATACAGTATTTTACTCCAAACCCTCATTTTTATTTTTAAAAGGAGCACATTTGATCTTGGCCTTTATGTGAGCTGAGAACTCATGCTCCTGGTTATTAATCATGATTTCAATTTTTTTTTTCTTGATTTACAAAAAAGCAACTCTCATCTTAAGGTGTTCTCAGTTTTAACATGGATATTCTATAAAGAGATCGATTCATAAGAATGTTTCCTAACATCTGTAGAAAACTGTTTGGTTATCACTGATTTTTTCACTACAGATAGCATTTGCAAACTTTTCCTGCAATTATTTAATTATTTTCATTGAGACCCTTACTAAGATCTTACATGCTTAACCATTGCTGATTTTTTCAAGACGAAAAAGGGAATAATAATTAAAAAGGCCAATACTTGTTTTGTGAAGGTCCTCCCTAAGTTAACAATGTGCTTTTCTGAACTGGAAACAGACTCCTGTTTTTGCATACCCTCTCTTTCCATTGATGATCATTCAAAACAAGGTTCTTGCTTTAATCTGAAACTAGACCTAATTAAGCAGTCAAACTTCTGATCCATCTCTAACAATACTGCAATACAACTATTTCTATGGTGTAGCGTCTTTATTCTTCAAAATACCAGTCAGAAAAAATACAAGTTAATTGTGAGATAAATTTAGTGGTTATTTTCATTTTGCATGTTTGGATATATGCAAAAAGGATATACAGTGAATTTCTGTGCGGTATATTCTGGACAGTTGAAACCTTGCTGTACCCATTCAGTTTTTGCAGAAACCACAGCATCTAATCAACACAGCACAAGGTCTGAGGTGATATTTATAGCTGTAGTGAGTCAAGAAAATCCCTCTGCACATTCACAGTCTACATCCCTATTGCCATTTAGGTCTGTACCTCTGCAGGATGAACTCATATATCTTCTGAATTAGGCATTGTGCAGGTATAGTGTAATCAGGCTCCCTGAGTGCTATGGTAGTTAATATGATTAATAGCATTAAAAAAGCTCCTACCTCAGGCAAACAGACAAAAACATTCAATAGTAAGCCTAATTATTCACTGTTCTATATAATCATCCCATTTTTAGGAGTTTGTATGGTCAGATTTGGATTCAGATTAATACTTTTTGGACAATGTCATGTACCATTTACATAAACACAGAAAGTGCAGTTTTCTCTACATACACATGGAAATCTTGATTTGGTCTTGACAAATGTGGTCAGTAATTTTCATTGATATGAAAGATTGTGCTAACTAGAGGCTAGTAATCCATCCCTGCTTCTATTGTCTTTTAGATTAGAAATGGGTACCAAGTACCTTGGAGTAAGTCCTTACAAAGTGAGTGCAACTTTTTCAGTTTTAAAGTGTGATGCAGGCTAATAAGTTCTTAATATTAGAAAATTATTTATAGTATAATTTAAGGATTACAGAATCCTTACCATATAAGATACCAGTTTACCAGTATATATGTGGACCTTTAACTGCACTTGAATAGCACAGGAAGGAGAGCAGAAATATCATTGAATTAAAGCAGAGAGAAATGAAATGCAGTGTCTAAATACCTAAGGCATATGTCACAGCTCACATTCATTCACAAGTCAGCTCTCTTCAACAACTAAGTTTTAATCTACAGCCACAATGTTAAAGATCTGGATGTTCAAAACCAAACATAATAGCTCTGCAGGCAATTCCTTTGACAACTGGTGGTCTGTAAGACGTTGCTCATAGATATGTGGACTTCAAAAGAACACTATAGCTGCAAGCTTCAAACAGCAAGTAAGTTTTCTGAAAAAATCATTCTTAAAAGCTGTTAGAAAATCTCGACTTTTGGACTACAACAAGAGACAATTAGAAGATCAGAAGTGTTGGAACTATTTTCCTCTTTGCAAAATAATTACATAAAAGTCAATCTCGGTAGTAGGTAGTGATATCTATTTCCAAATGCTCCTCTCACTGGATTATATTGTTCATGCTTTTCCTAGGCAAAATTATCCTAGTTTTTTTGCTACCCAAAGTACAGTTTCAGCTGGAATGTGGAGAATGCTTTCTACCCAAACTAGCATCTATTGTATTGCAGTCTATTGAGAATATATTTTTGAAAATCCACAGACTGATGAAGGCATTGATTCCAAGTCTCACAACTTCTCTCACTGAATGCTTTAGCAAAAAGATCTATTACATAGTGACCAGGCAGTTCTGGAAGCATTAATGTCTCTGACAGTGTTTTTATAAGAAGATATGGTTACACATAAATATTCTCTGAAATGCTTCAAGTAGCAAGCCACTTACCAGACCTGAGTGTGAGATCCCCAAGCTGTGAGAACACTGTCAAGTTCTGCCTGTCAGCTGAGCCAGCTATTCACCAGCACATTGTTAGCCCATCCCAAATGTGGGGCAATTTCCTTCACACAGATTTTAAAGTGTTTTACTTTGTAATTGAAAGAGCTAAAGGCATTTACAGACAAGCACTAGTGAAACTAACCCCAGCTTTAGTGCCATACCTCTGACAGAGATCATAATTTCCTGAAATTAAATTAGCAGAAGAAAAGTTTGCATATGCGTTAACCACTTAGCATAAGGCAACAGACTAGACTAAATCAGCAGTGAAAAGAAGTTTAAACTAACCTGTAGGAGAAAAGGAATATTTATTCTGCGATGCTGACTGCAAAGGATGGTCTTCAGCAGTGGAAAAAGAGCAAACAACTTGGTATGGGGGAATAATGTCTCAAACTGTGTCTGTTGGTACTATTTGCTAAGTAAAAGAAAATTGGAGTGCTAACAGAGCCCACAAGCTCAGCCAGTGTGAGGTGGGTCATTAAGCCACAGAAATTTGGTGACATTTGTTTGTGTGCCCACAGTTAATTCTCTGGAGTTCTAGCTGAGTTTAGGAAGTGTCAGGTACAAGCTGTTCATGCAGAGTCGGTCTGGAAAGACCAGGGAAAGTCCTGAATCTAAATGGGAAGTACCTCATGAATTTAGGTACTTACAGTACAGGCAAACTCTTCTGAGTAACAATTTTAAAGGAGTCTGACTTCCTCAGAAACGCTAATTCAGTTTGTGAGCCATTTAAAAAAAACAAGTTATCTTAATTTCAGATGTGAAAAGACATAGGATTGCTTGACTGAAGAAGAAGAGTTCAAACAAATAATTGACATAAATAAACATATAAAATCTACTGAATGGGTTAAATTTGTTATGTCCAAGACATTGCCAAATCTTGAGCTGAGAACAGGAAGTTTATTGTCAATTTTCTGAAAGAGGAGAAATCCAGTGATAAAATGTGAGCCATTTGTCTTCCCAGCCATTAAAGAAAATTCACTTTGAGGATTTTTCTGGGAGTGGTTGCTGCTGCTGCTGTGCCCATTATAATTTATTAGTGTGTCTGCTGGTAGTATTATCATCAGTAGGAGCTCAGGTGGACTCCATTAGTGCTATCACAGTACTCACTGGCAAAATACTCCTCTGACCTAGACAGGATCTATCAAAAGCTTTCAAAGCCTCATCTGCTGTGGATATTTTTTCTGCTAATTATTTTCAGCAAGCATGTAAGATAATTCCTCAGAATGAGTTATCTAGAGAAAAGCAGCGACAACAAACATAATTAAGAAATAAAACTGTGTCAGTCTTCATCATGTTCATTTATTTATAGGCCATATCGTTCTGAACCTTCATCTTCTTATGTGATATTTAGAATATAACCTCTCTGGTAGAGATAATTTCTTCCTGATCTCCACTCAGTTCTTAGCTTTGATTGGCATCTTTGGACACCATCACAATACATGTTTAAAACTAATATACCTATATGTAATAAATGTAAGTAGGTACAGTTATTTAACCATATGTTGCAGGAGTTTTATGTCACTTGTTTTGACTTAAAGCTCTGCTATATTCATGCCAAGTAGTGAAAAGTGAAGGTTCACTGGTTTTTTTGTCTTACATAGCAGCACAAAGGAATTCCAGCCACTCCAGCAGTAAGTCAGGTTCACTGGGAGCTCACCTTAATTGCCTCTATGCAAACACAAGCATTCCTGGGGAATAAAAAAGGGGAGTTAGAGATATGCCCACACCTGCAGGGCTTCAATCTTATTGGCATTATGGAAATGTTGTGGGATAGCTCCAATGACTGAAGTGTTGGAGTGGAAGAATACAGGCTCTTTAGAAAGGACAGGGAGGGGACACAAGGAGGATGCGTCACCCTCTCTGTCAGTGACCACTTGGAGTTCATGGGGCTGGGCCTGGGGATGGACAAGGAGCTGACTCAGATCTCATGGGTGAGGTTTAAAGGAAGGGCAGGGACAGGTGACATTATAGTGGGAGTCTGCTACAGGCTGCCTGGCCAGGAAGACTGAGTAGGAGCAGCCCTATATAGACAGATAGGAGAGCCTTATGTTCACAAGCTCTGGTTCTCAACCACCCCAGTATCTGTTGGAGGGACAAAGCAGCTGTCTCTTAGCAGCCCTTGATCGCTCAGTGAAATCAGGAGAGCATGAAGAAGGTGATGGATTTCTATCACTTTTTTTCATAACTCAAAAAATATTTTGCACCTTTAAAAGTTCATTCACCAGGACCAAAAGTGGAAAAATTCAACTTACTTCAACTAAGTCCGTTAAGCTAGCAAGGTGGGAAAGAACTACTGCATTGTGGCAGATGCTAACAGAGTGTGCATGAATTTTCCTACATATTTTGAATAATTGTTGGTTCAATACTTTAAAAAAGCTTTTCTCCTGCTATTTTGGAAAGTGATATATATAGAGATGATAACTTACATAAATAATTTCTTAAACTTGGATTCCTTGAAATGTAAAACAACAGCTAGCATTGACACTGTTACTGCTGTTGCCTCCACGTGGGTTGACCTTTGCAGTTTGGGAGATCACAGTTACTATTGCGATTCTGTACTGATACCCTATGTTAAAAATTGGTATTATCATCAAATAATTTGACAGAACTACAAAGAGAGATATGACTTAGCTCTCAGTGGACTACTTTGTTAGTCCTACTTAATGTGCAGAGTGAAGTCAGCATAGCTGGGGTTTTAGGCATCCATAGGAGTAATAAAAAAAAAGCCAATCAAGTTGAAGACCGAAGGTTACGTGAAGTGACATGTGACTTGATAAGGTCACAGAAATTTTTTTTAAAAAGTGTTCACTTGAAAGTTTGATTTGGAGGAATCAGGTTTTCAGATGGAAGTGGATACATTTGAACAATGCTAGCAGCTCTTAAGGTCTATTCAGAAGGTCATTTCTAAGTGTTCTGGCTTAAAAGATCTGATTATTCAGATTATTACACATTCTGCCACTCTGTGAGATGTTGCCATATCATAGCAAGGTCAACAGAATGGGTAGCACATCTGCTTCTCAGTTCTCAGTTTACTGTTTTTCTGTTGACCAAGGCTAGCATTCTTCGTTATAAGTGGCATCTTTTTTTTAACAACAGTTTACAGCAGTTTACCTGTATACACTGGGCTGTGAATGAATAAGGCAAAACCTCCCATTTATGGATCCCTTTGGACCTGACTCAATTTGCTGCAGGAGCATTACATTTTTATCACAAAAACATTTTGAATCCTTTCAGGCTCTGCCCCTCACAACTTGCTTCACTCCGGCAATATAAGGGAATTGAATGATATCTTCAGGCAGGAGTATCTCAAAGCAATAAATCATTGACTTTTTGCCAACGCCAGACATCATAAGGATATGTCAGACGTGGAAGGGGCTTGAGCAGTGGGCACTGAGTGCTTCTTTCTGGCAGAGCAGCTCCTTGGGCATTTGTGTCTGTCAGTGCAGATGGCATAAACCCGAAGGCTGTGCTAGAGGCCAGCCAGATCCAGCCAGCACTCAAAATCTAATTTGTACGTTGAATATTGTGCTTGGTATGGACGTGCCATGTGTGTCTACTGTTTGCCTCTACGGAGTAATTTCAGCCATAGGCAACTTTTCTGTTCTAAACACAGACAAAATAACTGAAGATGATAACAGATTTGCTGGTTTGCCACAAGATAACACATCTTCATGATTTTTTTTAATGGTTTGTGCTTTCTAATCACTCTAATCCCAGCTGAGAACTCAGATTTGTAAATAGTGGTATAAAAATAATCTTATTTAGAATCTGTACTACATTTGTCAGTAGCTGACTAACCTAATAACACACAGTAAGCAATAGATGTGAATCAATTGACCTAAAAATATTCAGACTTTCAGACTAAAGGCATATTCTTTTGATATGTTATACTTCTTCCAAGTATGGGAAAAAAAAAGAAAAAAAGAAAACTAATACACCTTACAGTATATTTGGTGCTAGCCAGTAACCAAACTCCAATCTATAGCTATGGGTTAATTACAAGTCTTAAGTATCACAAAATACTTTTATTTGAACTGCCTTTCATTATTTGACATTTATTCTACTATGTTTCATTCAAACCTCTGTTAGAAAATAACCAATGGGGATCAATTAGCAAAGAAGCAAGAATGTTATAGTATCAGATAAAATCATGCAGGATTATCTGTTAAGATCACATTGGCACTATTATAGTCAGTATCAAGGGCAAGTTAATGAAAAACAGATTGGGGTTTCACCTACCACTGAAAAGAGGAAGAAAAAATGGAAATATTTTAAGGGATTGCTATTTATTTTCTTTTTCCTCACACAGGCCATACACTGGATTGAAAACCTGCTACTATTTTCTATGATAAAAGTATCTGTACCGAGTAGCCAAAATTGAGGTCATATTTGTTTTGCATGGTCTATACCTAATGAAAAGACAATCCCTATCTTAAAAACTCTATGATCCAACAAATGCAAAGAGTAGTGGAAAGATTCCCTTAGACTTTAGCACACATTAAATTGTTCCCTAACTATGACTGGAATGTTTGATCATTTAACAGTGCATGCTCTGGCGGGCCTGTGAACATGGACTGAGAAAGAAGGCTTTCTTCATCCTAAGTCACGAATAACTATAGAACTTCAAATATTGTCCCTTGTTCTTTTGTTATGACTGTCAAAAAGATAGTATTTCTTTGAAATAAAAAAAAAAAAAAGACAAGAATATACAAATTACTATCTGTGACATGCTATCATTCATTCTGGATATAATAAATTATTTTCCACCAGCGTATTTCAAACCCTTTGAAAAAACTTTCAATATGGGATCACTCATTTTATAAAAATTAAAAGCAATGATGATCAACTGATATTTATGATAGGGATTTGGTGATACTGAAACTAATGTGTACCCAGATCAATAGGTCTTTCATTTCACCTGATCAGTCTAAGGTAATTGAATAATTATTGCTCAGGCAAAGCAAGTTTAGCCTTGTAATTTTCAGCTGTACTCTATTCCATTCTCAGAAGTTTCAAAATGTTGAGATAGAGTATTGACAAAGGAAAACAAAAAAAGATTGGTCAGATCCATTCAGTAGATCCTGCTGTGGCTAATTATTGTCACAAACTGAATAAATAAAATTATAAAGTACTGGTTTTCGCTGACTTCTTCTGTAGCAACATACTGTAGTGGTTCTTTTTTTTCCTTTCTTTAATTTTGTTGATGAGTGTCTGCTAAATGGCCATCGTCCTTAAAATTAAGGAAGTTATAGAGAAAGGTTCATGACTGTTACCATATTCAACATATATTTGCAGTACTGGAGGTTTTCATTGCCAAGATATACCCATGGGAAATTTTGTGATGTCCTTCTCTAAATGCTCCTGGAGTCCAGATTTAACCAATAAATATATTTCATCATTGAATCTTAGTCTTGAAGCAAATATAAATGACCTTTTTAGATGAGTAGATATTGAGAATTTCGATCTGTGTAGTACCCCAGCATTTCAGATGAAAGCACAGTGCATGTTACTAAAACACTGGGAAAAATTAAAATTCCAATTTTGTCACTCCCTCATTATCAGAGGGATGTACTATATTTGCTTACACAGCTAAAATGTTGCGCTCTTTGTGCATGATCATTCAGCATCATAATATAGGTATATAACTGAGTGCATGTGAAGAAATATTTACACTACATTAAAAATAAAATCCTCTGAAATATTTGCATTTATATTCATAATACTTAGAAGCTTTAAAAAGTTGTTTGACAAATATAGATGTTTTTCACTGATGAAAGAATCTCATTTACTGCAATACTTCCCAATTACACAGTGTGTATAGGATGTTGCTAATGTTCAGAATGTGCAGAAATTAAAAGCAAACACAAGACAGTTTCCATTCTCTCTGTTTTACAGCTGTATCAGAAGATAAAATGCTGACTTTTCAATTAGCCAAATGGACTAGACAATTCATTGCATGTTTCTGATTCTCAGTTCAGAAATATCAACCGAAATTTGCCAGCAGCCTTGAGTCAGTGTGAATCCCCCACCATGACACAACAGTTTAAGTACATAGGAACATCTTTGTGAAGTCAAATGACTTCTTTAAGGTCATGTCCCTGAAAGAAATACTAAGTTTGTGAGTCATTGCATTATAAGCTAGCTCTTTAGAGCAAAGGATTCTCTCTTGGTCACATTTGTTCAGCACAGGCTGGCTTGATATTGCCCAGCCCTCAAAATAATGAATGGAACAGTGTGAAAAGTAAAGGCAAATTTTATTTGGAACAAAACTGAACCTAGTTTTATTACATTATGACAAGGAGCTCCCAGACCAAAAATGGGGTCCTTAGGATGCTGTCTTAAAAACAAGCACATTCTGCCCCTAAAAATGTTCTGTCTGTTACTGAGTTTAACAAGCAAAAGTATGGACAATTATACATGCACGTACACATACACACATAGACTTGTTTATGTATTTTATGTAACAGTAATATGATGGACACTCATGTTCCCTGTTCTTATTGTTCTTTTTCATATGAAGAAAAGATGTAATATTTTAGCCATATTAAGGTAGGAAATTCAAAGGAAAATTATATTTTGAAGGGGATTTTTTTGCGATACTGTCATATATTTAAAAACAATTATATACATATTATAGATTACAGCACCCAATTTTGTTTCAATTTTTGAATGTATGATAATCTAACTATTTTGAATTTTAGAGTTGTGTCTGTATCAATTAATTTGATTACTCAGTAAGGGTAAGAAATGGATGCAGAAAATCAAGCAGACAAAAAACCAATTAATGTTTATTGACTGAAAAGAGCAAGAGTCTAAGAGTTATAATAATTTCACCCCAAACAGTGGGTATATGTTTGCCATTGAGCACAAAGAGTAACTATAGCAAGGGCAATATTTTCCTTTCAGTTTTAATTTTATTTTTATTTTGAATACTATTTTGCTATGTGATGTCTATGAGTCTTCATTCTGAAATTGTATTTTATACCTAGTATGGAATTTCAGGGATTCAAAAACTTGTCATCCCAGTTGTACAATACAGCATATTTTCTTAAGGACATGAAACCTCTGTTCATGGATATGTCTAAACGAGGGGGAAAATTCAATTGGTTTCAGAAAGTTTTAGAAGGATTTCAGAGTATGACTTCAGAAATATTTGAAATACATTGTAGAATCCTGTAAGACATGCAATGTACCTAACTAAGTTTCTCCTCATGCCTTACTCTGTCACAACCAGAGTGTGTGACTAGTGGTCCAATCTATGTGGAAAGAGCTGGTTGGAGATGCATTATTATCAGGACATATAATCTTCTCCTAATTTAGCAGAATCAGAGTTGTGTAACCAGCAGCAGCTGTTAAGAAAATCTTGCAATTAGTTTCTGAAACTTTCCTTCAGTAACAATTTCATGACATTACACTAATGAATTTACATGCTAGAAATAGAAATTAGAAGACACCACAAAGAAAACTTTAACTAAAAATATTTCTAAATGCTTCTTAAAAGAGATCACATTTCCATACTTTCACACTGCATGGTGAAGCATCAGTCAGACTTGATCTCAGTCTGGAAGGATTCTCTGCAAACTCAGAACAAGGGTTAAGTACATGAAAATTGTAGCAATGATAGTTATGTACAAGTATGGTGCAGTATCTCTTTTTTGGTCATCATAGAGACATCCCAAATCTCATAAATGCACTGAGTGGAAGCCTAAATAGACCCATCAACTTAAATTCCACATGCTGATGGGTGTAAAATGTATTTCATGTGAAAAATGACACTAGAATTTGTCTGGAATTTAAGAGAGCATGTTAGACAAGACAGCAAGATAAACTTTATTGTCTCTAGCACAAAACTCCACAGTTGCATAAAACACCTGGACAAGTCCCTATTCTTATGCAGTTAAAGTCAAATATCCAAAGCCAATGATGAACTTAGTATAGCTGTATCTATTACACATGTGGAAAATCTTTCACACCCTGCAGATGAAGTTATTATTATGATATCCTCTAGATATATTAACAGTCTTACTCTTATATCAGTTAGAATTGCACTGCAGGTCTTAATAACATAGTAAATATTCTTGGCTGTAATGGAAGACTGGTGATTGTCAGTACAAGATACAGATTTTTTTATATGGTATGTACTTCATCAATAGAATTATGAGGACACATAATACCCTACATATGTTTTCTCCTAAATTATGAATGAATGTATAAATATGGTAGCTGAATACAGTAAATAATCAGCAAAACACAGATCAAAAAGGAAGGTGTAATAATGTGCACCTGAGTAAGGGTTGAATTACTGAAGAGTATATTAATATTTGTTGATGCAGTTTTGAAGCTCCATGGGAGGACAAAGGAGATTTTATAGTTTGAAGAAGTTAAAACTGCCTCAAAGGAACTTTCAATTTCTTTTAAAGTTAGGCTTCTATTACAATAATATAATGAAATGTGGACAGATATAATTTTCTTTAAAGACAGAAGAGTTTAGAATGAGGTGCTGAGGGAAAGGAGTGTATATCAGCACAAGAAATGAGTGGAAGGGAACATTTACTAGCTACATTTCTATGGACAGAAAATAATTTTGCATCAAGATGGTGCATTCATCTAAAAAACAGAATCATTTTTTAGTTTAAAGCTGTCAATTTTCTTTCAGTCAAAGACCTGGTGTAGTATAAAAACCAAAAACTACTACAAAACAAAACCTGTAGTCTTTATGGAACTTTTTGTTTGAACAATTTTCACAGTTTCTTTAAAAAAAAAATCAAAGTATGAATATTAGATAAGTTTAAGTGACAAGCGTATGTAGTGCATTCATGAAAGGAGAATTAAAGAAAATTCCTTTAATACCTTAAGTAATACGTAGATCAGATTTTCTTATTTAAAACAGAAGAATTGATGTTGGGCATATTAACAGGAAGAAGCTATATGTAAAACCAAGAAATGCCTTACTGGGTCATCCCAACAGTCTCTGTGGCCAAATATTTGTGTCTGGCAGTAGCAAGAGGGAACCCTATTTAGACATATTACCTTGGTCACTTGCTGTGTTTCACTGGCTTTGTACTTACCCAGTATCTCTATCTGTTGTATTACATGATCTAGATAGGTCACTGCAGGCTAGTCCTTTCCATGTCCATTCATTGATCTGTTACACACAAATTTTTCTATCCCCTTTATGACCCTACTGAGAACATCTGTCACCACAGTGGCAATAAAATAAAATGGATGTTTGATTATAGTGAGAAAATGCCTAACAGAAAAGTCCCAATACAGTCTTTGGAATATAGAATATACGTAAATCACTTGATAATCACCTGTATTAAACTTTACCTACAGCTCTCCTGTAGATGATGGGACTAGTTGTTCTTTCTCCATATTTTTACTTCCTTGGAATTTGAACATGCATCTTTTACAATGCAGAAGGTTCAATGCAGTTCAACTTTTTGAAGTGCTTTGAGATGTTACAGAAATAGTAAATATATAAGTAAATACAAGTAAAATATATCTCCTGTGTTTTCCTGTTTGACCAACATGACCCTTTGCTTTGGAAAAGGCTAGTGGAGCATATTCAAGTTATTTTACAAACTAAGAGTTTAACTTAATGAGGCAAGAAAGAACAAAAGGAAAATAAAACTGGGACCTCCATTTTTGGTTTGGAAATATTTGCTCTATAGAAGCAGAGCAGAGACTTAAGATGAAAATTGGAACACAGCAGCAAAGCTATTACTAGAGCCATTTGTTGTTAGATGATGAAGAAAGGGGACTGAAATATGGTATTGCTAATAGGGACATATTAAAAAAATTTGTAACCTTTTTGTTAGCAAAATGAAATGTTCTTTCACCATGATCACTAGTTTAATGTTAGTACTGTTTTCAGTGTATGGTGACTGAACTGTGGAGGTTTAGAATATACACCTAAAAGAAAAATTCTTCATATTACAAAGAAGCATGGATTAGAGAAAAGATATTGGCCAAATCCCTAAGTCCTTACTTGGGCAAAGCTCCTGTTTGTCTCAGTGGTATTGCTACTCTGATAATTGTTGCATGCAGAGATTTTAATCTGATTAATGAGGTATGGAAACATACACCACAGTATGGCGGATAAGACTGTCATACAGTTTCTGATTTCAACACCAAAAATCAGGTTGGATAAGAGTTTCTATCACTCAGTATTATGCTTTTACGTTTTCATATAATTACAGGTGTAAACGGCAAGAGCTTCAGAAGAGTTACTTTAAATGTAATAAGTTTTCTTTTATGCCAGTATTTCAGCAATGCCTCAGTTACCACTTAAGACTGAATGACTTCGCTTCAGTCAGACAGTAAGTGAATTAACCTGAACCTGTGGTCAAGTTCACATATCCCAGCCTAGACAGCAGCCAGTTTCTGAATTCCACGAATACTCACGCCTGTCACAAGCTGTCTGCATCCAGTTTCTAAGGAAATTGGTGTGCAGACTGGCTCATTCCATATTTAACGCTAGCTTCAGCAGTAATTAAAAATTAGGAGAGATCTTCAGGAAATCAATTAATTATGCATGCAAAGTGCACCAACTAAATTTGGACGCACAATTAGATGACTAATCATAGATTAAAAGGTTGAGAATGGCAGTTGCACACTTATAAGGATGATGGTGACCTATCCTATCCCAGGTGCCTGTGCTTTCCTGTTTATATCTACTAAGATCTGTTAGACATATATTTGACACACCTGAAGATAATGCCTGAAAAATGTTTACACCAGCAATACTAGCAAGTGTCAACATCAAAAGTCCAGAAACTTCAATACCTGAGTCTCTTTGATTACTAATGGGAATATCCCAAATTTTGCTGTTTCAATGTTTGTCTCTCCAGAAACTTGTGTTTTGAATAAGTCAGTATTACTAAAAAATGAACTTCCATTTGGGCTGACATGCAGGGTTGTATTTATGCATATGAAACATGGGGGGAATGATAAGTTACATCTGTCCTGAAATTATTATGCCATTTCAAAACCGGTTATTTAAAGACAAATATCAACAAATTTAGGAATAAACTGTTACTTCCAAAGCTGCATGTTCTGCTCTATTTCCCAGGGTGACATCACAACATGTTGATCTCTAGTCTTTTGACAACTGTAATAAGCTACTGCCTAACCATCTGACTAGCTCACCCCAGATTAATTCCAGTTTTATCTTTTCAGGGATCACTTAATCTTCTGATGGATGTCCCCAATACTGTTAAATTTGGTTTGCATGAAAACTTCTGTTTTATAATATAATCAGTTCTTGCCAGTTCACTCAGAGGCTTTTTAAACGTTTTTGGTTTTGTTTTACTTTGTTGTGGTTTTTTTTAATAAGTCCATAACCAGATCATACAACCGCAGTGGAAGTGTGGCATTTCTCGCTGTTTAAGTGCAAGCATGAAGCGCACAACAGCTGTCATCAGCTGTTAAAGGGTTTTCATTCAGCAGATTAAAGGTGCAGAACGAGGGTTCCTCAGGTCACAGAGCAACTGAGTGATAAGAGTGATGGCTAGCACTCACTTCTCCCAGAGTGTGTTCCAGCTTCCACTGCTTTTCTGTGGAAGAAATAGCTCTCTCATACATCTGACTACAGAAAAAAAAAATAATGCATGATTATTATTTAAAAAAATAAATCAGAGCAACAGATTAGGTTTCTGCTTTTTTTCTAGTAGTTTTTGTTTCACTGCTTTTGGAATCACCTGACATAACACCTGATGTGAGTGAAATATAGCCCTGAAGGCAAACTATGTATCTATTTAGGGGAATAGTAAGTCACATTATACATCAAAATGGGATGAACAACATCCTATCCCAGTCAAATGCCTAACATTTGGGTAGGAAAGAGTGAAATTCTTAGTTTCACCATTTAGATATTATTATCTGTGGAAAGTATTTCCCTTGAGAAATATCACTGTTGGTGTGATCAGGTTTGCCATTTTTATGGCCTTTCTCTCCATCCCATCAAAAGGGAGAAATATTAAGGACATAGGCCAAATTCCCGTGCTGTAATCTACAATGAGTGGTGTTTGACTCTGAAAGTAATCTTTAGTAATCACATTCTCTTGAATGTATCAATTTGGAAATAAAATATCAGCCAAGTCAGTCAAAACCTTTCCTCTCTTTAGACAGAATAATGTTCCTGCAAGATCAGTGTTAAAAAGATAGGAAAATTCCTTGGAAAAGCCCCTCCAAGGGCATTCTTCTGTCCTATCAGAAATCTAACAAGTTAAACTGTGTCTTGTCCACCAAGAGAATTTCATGAACCTCCCAAGCGTATAGAACAGTAGAAAGAAGGAATAAATTGAATAGGACCATGAAGATAATATTTGAAGTTATTACAGACAAGATACCCAGAATCACAAAGTTTAGGATATGATACAATACACGTAGTGGATAGTGCTTCCCTTGTATTTCTATTTATCTCATTCTACTAAACATATCAAATAATATCAAAGTCTGTCCAATTCATCTTTCATCTAGAAGCTGAGCACACTGACTATGGTGACAGCGTTGGCTTAATCAAAGCCTTTTCCTTGCCATACATGAGTCACATTTGTGATGTCCTGCAAATATGACGGAAGGCCCAAACCCGTCTCGTTTATGTGCGATGTTATTCTCCTCTACAATTTCCGTGCAATACAGTTCTGTACAAAGAGGCAGATAAAGATTATTCATGCGAACCATACACTAATGCTTTCTTTAAGGACTTCCCATACACTGGAAAACATATTTTCACGCATTTTTATGAAAAAAATGTTTTGAACATTTTGAGCATGCTATAATCACTTTATTTTTACTAGTAGCTAGAGCAACAGCAGCAGAGAAAGCAGACCTCAGTGTTTCTGTCTCCTGTATTATATGTGACTAGAGGGTTGCACCAATGCTACTTAAGCACTGCTTTAATCTACAGAAAAATTTTCACCAGTGAGTGAGTGACAAGTGCATTCATCTAGCACTTTTCTGAGATGTACATGTTTTTTATGTACTGATACACCTCAGATGCACTACTAGTAAAAAAGATAGTCAGCTTATACTTCTGTCAAGGTTACAGAACAAAATAGTGTCAGACCATAAGATGTAGAGATGCAGTGAAAACTACTTCTAATAGGGATTTGACTGCTTCAAGCATTTTGTTACACTTTCAGCCTTCAGAAAAGCATATTTTACAATCCAGTCTAAAAAAATTAGCATCCGTCTTAGGTAATTATCATAAAAGTCCAGTGCTGCAAACATATTTATCATTTTGAGAGCGAAGGTTCAATATATGAATGACGAAAGGAAGAGGATATCAGGTAACACCTAAAAAATATTCTGATTGTACAGCCCAAATAAAAGACAAATATTAGTATAATGTGTACTTAAAAATGCCTTTTCAAAACCCGTGGGTTTTCTTAGGTGGTTCTAAACAAGAATATGTTCAACCCATTTTCCTGGAATTCATGAACAATTGATACTGTGGCTCAATGTTGTAAATGAAACCTCTAGCAACCACTATCAGTACCACCACTAGCTGTCCCTGATATGTTATTCTTTGTAAATGAAGTTGTTGTTACAGCACACTCTCCAATAATAAATGAACAAGAGTGCTGGACAGCCCTAGTTAAGCCCACAAGCCATAGTCTTAACAGCACACTTACAGCTCGCTTCTTCATGTGTGTTAGCTTATATATGTCTGTATTTATATATACATTTACAGACACACATATCCTTTTCAGTGTTTAAAGCTTTTCAAATTTAGATGCCTAGAAGCTACACAGCATCTGAAGAGATGACAAAAAAAAGAAAAAAAAAAGATAAAACTAAAAAGCAGGGTACCAGGTGGCAGGCTTGTGGTTGCATTTATCTTACAAATAATGTGTCAAACTTTTTTTTCTGTAACAATCACATTCTGTATTGTGTGTGTCCCTTCAGTCATTGATGGAATTTGTGTGCTTTTCCAATTTCTCACAATGACACTTTTTAATGCCATGATCACGGCTAAGAGCAGAGGTCACCACACTGCCTTCTGGACAGCAATTTCAGGCATAGCAAAATAAAAGATGCGTCCATTTGTGTTTGGTTGTTTTGGGAAGCAGGGGATTCTTTTTTATTTGTTTTAGTCTTAAGTGACAGGCTTTCTGGATGAAGCCATTCACCACTCATTCTTCATCCTTTCAAACAATTTGTGATAAAATTATATTTAGCTTTCAGATGTTACTTTTACATGCTCAATAGTTTAATTTGTTTTTCATTCTAAAAGGATAATGACAAATATAGCACACTATTTTTATTTGCTATTGGTAGCATTAAGAAAGGAGATAGTTCTTCCTGTTATACCTTACCAAGGACTGTATAATGAATCTTTTAAATAAAAATGAAGAAAAAAATTTTGATGTTTCCTTCTTTTTAATATCACTTCACTGCTATTATCAGCAGTGAAGAGACAATTTATATTATAAACTTAAGTTATATCTATGAAGATATTTTCCAAATATAAACAGCAGAAGCTATCTCTGATATGCATTCTTTTTTCTTTCCTAATTCCTTCTAGGTTTGCAGCACTTTGTCTTCCTACATAGCCTATAGTTAGTAAAATGAACTACCTCAGTCTCCCAGTTGGGACCATAAGGTTCCTCGTCTAAATGGATATAAAGTTGAGACTTTAAAGAGCCTCTACTAGTTCATTTCGTAGTCCTGAGATGATAAAAAAGATCAGGAGAAGTATATTTTTATTACTAAAATACTATTTAAGTCCAGTGTTTCCCTACAACCCAGTGATAGACCCTAAAATTAAGAGTCTGTAGTGGCAAGGGATGCTCTGACATTCTCAAAGTACTTTGATTTACTATAGAGTCATGTTTCCTATTCACAGGCTGTTAACAGAAAAGAAAATCCAGAAACAACCCAATGTTATCTGGGCAGGATTTTCTACACTGTTTCTAGAGCCAGTCCATGCCATGATAAGGTAAATTCAGAAAACTCTAATTGACAGGTAAATCTCATTGAAGCCCTCCTACCATGTTAATATCTTAATATGTTTGAAACTCATTATGTGAAGTATAACATTAATATGCATCAAAGCACACTTTATTTCATCATAAGGTGTGCTAAACACTGATCACAAAAATTTCATTATTGAATTTCTTTACAACATATGTAATAGGTACAATAGGTACATATGTAAGAGGCTATTTAAACAGACACATCGGATATCAATATAATAGGGCCACAGGATATCAATATATTTTTGCCATATGCTACTTCTTCCTTCGTCTCAAGTAAAGGTTATCCCCTAAATGTGGTAAATGAATGGCATAAATATTACTGACCACACTGTTTTTCCTTCCTGTTCTTCCTTAAGTTGAAAAATTGAAGCTTAAAAATGTGTCCATACAAAACACTGTTTCATGCATACACTTTCTGCCTCCTTTCAGTACAAAATGTCTATCTAAACTTCCTTTTTGCAGCCACAAAATCTGATTTTTTTTTCCATTAAGAAGAGAGAATAAAATATTTCCCATGAGAGTTTTATTCACCAACAACTACATAAAATAACATTAAGCCCCTACCACAGTATCTCTTTTCATTTCTCTTGCATATGAATGCTCAACAAATACATCTAAATAACAACTCTGAGTTACTTACACTGCATGTCTTTTGTTGCCATCTTGGCTGGGATGCAGTAAAGCCCACAGAATGATTATTAATGGCTTTTTGGATCTATTTCTCTTCATTTGAGCAGGGCTCATGAAAGAAGTGTGAAACAGACAGATCTTCTTCAATGGCCAAACTTTTTTCTTTCCCCAACAAATGCTTCTTTTGCCTCCCTCTGCACTCACCGGTACAAACACAAAAGTACTAGACTTGTCCTGAGTGTAGAGGAAGTTCTCTAGCAGATATTTAAATAGATATATAAATTAATTAATTAAATCACATTCTTACGAGAATGTAAGAAATATAAGACAGAAGAGACAGTTTGGAGAAAGTCTTAAACTTCTGTTGAAAGAAGCAAAAAGTTCCTGGCCTCTCATTAGCTGTGCTAATGCAGGCAAAGCACCTTTTAGGCTGTTAAAGTATCAATATCAGCAGAGAGCCATACCCAGACAGCTCTTCTTAAGAGAATTGTCTCTTATGAGAACTGAAGAAAAAGAGTGCAGAGAAAATTAAGTGACATACCACAACAGAACAAACTATAGTGCTTACAAACTCTTAAACCTAGATCAATGCCTCTATTGAAGGCTAAGGAATACATCAGATTTTCCTTTAACAATAGACTTGATCTTCTCTGCCAGAAGATACAATAGCAATTTATTAGTTTAGAAAGTCTTAAGTTATGTCTGGCTTAAATGCTATTCATTGATCTTGCCAATTGTAATATTTTTGGCCAGATATGGCAATAATCCAAGCAGTGTGGGATTACTAGTGTCTGTTCAGTGAATCCAGAATGGTTTCCTTGCTGATACAAATTTCACAGTGAACATTTCAAGTATGCAACATAAACAAGTATAAGAGTAATTGCATGCAAATAAAAAGAGTTTCCCCTGGGGATACACAGAGGGAACACATTTAAGGCCACATAATTTTTATTCCAAAATCTAAGGTGTCCAAGTTGCTTAACAATACTTTTACTTCTTCAGAAAGTAAAAAAGAACAGATTTCTGAGAACTCATCTCAAAAATGTCTTCAAAATCTTTCTCCAGATGACTATGTTCTTAAAACTGTGATAATTTGCCTTGGTATATGAAACCTATTTTATTTAATTTTTTTTAGTTAGATGTAGCAAAATAGGAAAAATAATCAGGAAGAAAAAGAAGGCAACTCCGTCTTCTTCCTCTCAGGGCATGCTACTGTAGGCTTTGCTGAGGTGTTTATATGGCTACAAAATAGCTCCTTAGTTGTTTCCTGGTCCTACGACTGTCAAACCAAGTACTTCCAAACCAACTATGCCTAAAAGCTCTTTTGTTTTTTCTTCTTAAGACTATTTTTCCATAGCATCTAGAGTCAGACACAGGAACCAAATGAAACTCGTGTTTAAGTTAATAAACTCCCAGTGTGCTCACAGCAGATGATTTTGGTGGCTTGCTGTGGCATGATTTATGCCATTTCACTAATTCTCCATTCTTCCAGGCTCAAAATGCATATAATTTTTCATAACAATTAGCTTAGGGACACCACAGATCCACCTGAGCATTTCACTCTGTTATTAGCAGGTATGTTTTCAAAGTGCTGAGCCGGTGACTTATCTGTAACAACTTCAAAAACTGACACTATCACTCCTACCACTCCTCCCCTGCCCTTCTCCTTCCTCCGCTGTTCAGTGCCGTGCTTCCTGAGCAACATCTATGGACAGATCCTTTGGTCCTTATTATTGCAGCTTAAGCCTTTACATCCACCTGTTCGGAGAGTGAATGTAGAAGTACTCTGTATGCATGTACTTCCTCGTAGCTTATTAATGACAGCATTTTTCTTCTTAATATTCTGCCCATGTTCCTAGTCACAGGAAAGCTGAATGATGTAGATTGTTTCTTGAAATCTTTGCTTTGATGACTTTTGCTTTCTTTATTCACACCAACATGAGGTACAATCAAGAATAAAAGCCTATTTTTGAGATACTGATAGGAATAGCACAGTGCTTCCCTCCTCTCCTCTCCCCTGCAAACTCTCCCTTTTATTTTTGGAACAAATGATAATTTTTATTTAGAGTTTTCTTTGGGAATCAGATTGATTTTGCCTTCCTATTCAGTGCTCATCTGTAAATCCTACCAAAGTGAAGTCTGCATACAAGTCATCTTCTAAAAGTTCTCTCCTATTCTGAAACCTCATTTCCAGTCTTCATGCTTTTTGCAGGTATTTGCTCTACAGCTTCATTTTTCTCCCCACTCCCTCCCCAAAAGCTGAAAATTCTGCAGCTTTTATGTTTCTGTAATGTGGAGCTAGTAGAATACTTGATAATTATTCCAAATACATTCAGCCTTCTGCAGTGACCCATAATTTTTTTCCTTCTTTTTCAGTGAAAAGTGAGATAAGCAGACAGTTAATAATTCTTTCTCTATAACTATTTTGGGATGAGATTTAGAACTTATTATAAAGGATTTGGTTAGTTACCAAGCTTTGCTCGAAGAGTTTGCCACTCTGTGATACAGCATGCATGTTTTCTTTTATCCTACAAGCTGTATTAAATCGTATAAAATTCTCAAAGAAGGAGTAAATAATTAGTACTAGATTTTCTTCAGTAAAAATCAGATGGTTTATCTGACCTCAGCCTCAGATGAAAACTGTGCTTTAAAAAAGTCAAAACTTATTTTCTCCTAATTTTTGCTGGCAATAACCAGATTCACAGGCCCAGAAACAGGATTTCTACAGAAGTTTATTAATGCCATATATTTTATTCTTGATGAGCCACACATAAAGAGGATTTTCTTTGAATGAATATCTTATGTTGTGTCAGCAATCCTAGTTTTAAAGGCTCCTAAAAAGAGAACACGGACACAACACTCCAACTATGCACCCAAGCACACCCACAAAGCTTTAAGTCTGCCTGCTTGCCAGCAAACATATTCTAAAATATAACATTTTAAATACTATCCTTTCTCAACTGAAGTAGTGAATGAAACAGAGAAAGGCAATATTTGATAAGATCAAACTGTTACCTGTATCAAAGGGTGAAAATACAAGAAGAACCTTGGGTTCCTTATTCACATGGATACAGGAGAAGCTGGTGGTCTCCATCAAACAGACGTGCTCTGGATCAGGCTCTTGAGCAGTCATTGAAGTCAGCTACAGATTGACAACATTTATTTATTCCACAGAGGTGCTTGCTAGGCCTCCCAAGGATGCTATTCCTCTAGAAGGTGTATACATAAAAAGATAAGGAAACCAATCTCTGGCTAACAGCAGATTACAGTTCAATCTCACAATGGCTATCATAACACTTTAATGTCACTGCTAGCATGGCAGAGCGCGCACAGAAGACATCCACTGTCAATGTCCATTTTAACTTACCCTCTGCACGTGACTGCTCCTTTGTTCACAATGATTAGCAATATTTGCCATCTAGCAGGGTTGATCTAATAGGGGAAACTGATAAAGTGCCTCATACAAAAAACCATACTCATGAACCTTGTTTCCCTAGATAAACAATTATCAAAAGTGGGCGCTTCCTTAATTTATGCTTTTGAGTTTATCTCTACTGAACATTCTGTACCTAGGCCATTCTGCTGCATATCTTCTTCACCTGCTTTACCAAAAGCTCCTAACTCCAATTTTTTGCAAAGAGGAGGCCTCACAGTTATCACAATTTCTCTTCTGAACAGGTCTTGCTGGGCAGTGCAAATCTGTGGATGTTAGCCACTGCTATTTTTGTTTGTTATCATCTCCAGTTGCTTCAACATATAAAAGGAGCTAAAATTACTCTTACAATTTACAAGCAAAACAACAACCATTTGCAATTGTCTCTGCAGCACACAACTTTAAACATGCAATATAAATGCAATTTCTTGATGCCTGTATTCTTCAAGAGACCTTTAAAAGGTTTAGAGATGTACTTGAGGTTATTGCACTTTCAAGAAAACAGTAGCTTTTTCAAACTGACCAAAAGGGTCATATTAGTATGTTTCATACTCTGTATACCTCGTGGAAATTAACTCAGAGTACACACCTTCCTTATGCAAAGTATTCAAAACAGGCACGCTGTTGTATTTTTTTATATTACAACATGCAGAGCTCATGTACATAAGCAGTAACTTAAAACATTATGCAAACACAAATTTGGTATCAAGCTACTAGGGAATATTCTCTTTTGGGATGTTAAACCAATAAGAGAGTTAAACCATGGCAGAGAACCAAGATAAGCAACTAGACAACAGTGTCATACAAACCTCTATCTTAACTCTTCTCATATGTATATAGAAAGAAAACATAGCATATAAATTTTATTTGTTTTTTTTTTTAATGCACATATATATGCATACCAAAATTGCTATATGATGTGGGGACAAGGAAGACAGCTCCTGTTCGCAATCTATAGTCACCTTGCTGAAAAATATAACCTAGAAAAGCAAAATATGAGTGACACAATAATGGATCACTAGTGAACAGAACTCCTTTGTCAAAACAAGAGTTTTCAAAAACTGTCTGTAGAGGTTCCTGATAGTTAATCTCATTGAAAACATGCTCTTCAAAAAAACCTCAAAAACAACAACAACAACAACAAAAAAGAAAAAACCCAACAACCCTGCCGATTTTAAGGAGTATGTGGACAGCACTGGTAGAAAATGTAAAACCATCCTAGACTTTTTGAAAGAATGTGAAGAAACACTGCGAAGGAGACAAACAGGTTTTAACACTTTCCTTTAGTACATTGGGCAGCATAGAATGATGGCTTATATAGGAAAGCAAATAAAAAATATTCCTAAGCCCTTCTAACTTCCTGAGATACAATAATGTCCTGGAGTGATGTTATGAGGCTTCTTTATTCCTTAAGCGTCTGCTTAACACCCAAGGACACTATCTTAAGATGGACCCGGGGGCGGGGCCAGAGCGGCAGGACCCGGGTGTGGGTCAGTTCAACAGCTGGCTCCAAGGGCTCTGGCTCCAGCGGCCTCGGCCGGGCTGGGGAGGGAGTGCGCCGAGGGCGCTGCACTGCTTCTTGGTGGGGTGTTTTGGTGGTGTTCCTGCTAGCTGGAAAAATGGTTTTGTTGGTTTTCTTTTCCTTTCCTGCCCCCTGGCCTCCCTGCCTTCCTTCCCTTCTCTCTGGTCCGGGGAGCCTGTGGGTGGCCCCAGCGAGCCCGCGGGGTGGCCCTGGCTGGTCCGAGCCCTGAGGAATGCCGAACTGTTTCACCTGCTGGAAGGAGGAGGATCAGCGCCAGGGGACCAGCAGGTTTTCTTCCATGTGCCCTGCTCCAGGCCGCTGCATGGATTCCCCTTCCTTTTCCCCTTCCCCCTCCCAGAGACTGGGGGTACTAGTTGTCAGCCCATGTGCTTTTTTCCATGCTCTGGGCATTTGTTGTATTTAGAGGGTTTTTTTCTGTTCCACCTTGGTTTTTTTGTTTTGTTTTGTTTTGTTTTTGTATAAATAAACAGTTTGGGATTTTTTTCCACTTTCACCTGCTGTCATCAATTTCCCTCATTGCCAGAGGAAGGGGGGACGCCCTTTCCCTTTGGAGGAGATGCTCATTCCTGAGTGTTTCCTCCTGAAGTTCTGTTCTCCAAAACCGAGACAAGTAAATAGAATATATTTTACTGTAAATCATAGCTGAATGAAGGGCTCTTCCCTCCAACTCCTCCATTCATTCCCCCTGAATTTCCACAGTGTATTCCTGATTTTTTGGCTGCATGTGGACAATTTATAGTGAAGATATCAATTTAGTGGGATTTTTTCCTTTAGATGTGGACAGTTAATTATTCTTTGAAAAAAACAGAAAGGGAGGCCTATCATAGAATCATAGAATGGATGATGTTGGAAGGGACATTAAAGACCACTTAGTTCCAATCCCCTGCCAAGGACAGGGACACCTTCCACTAGTCCAGATTCCTCAAAGCCCTGTCCAACCTGGCCTTGAACACTCCCAGGAATGAGGCATTCCCAATTTCTTTGGGCAACCTGTTCCATTTCTTCATGACCCTTCCAGTAAAGATCTTTTTTCTAATGTCTAAACTAAACCTACTCTCAGTTTAAAGCCATTTCCCCTTCTCCCAACCACCGTCTCATCCATCTATCAGTCCATCTATTGAATCCATATTTTTCAAATTTAGAGAGGGGGTGTTCTGGGGGACTGTGTCAAAGGCCTTCCAGAAAAATGACATCTGTAGCTCCTCTCTTGTCGACTGATGTCACTTCATTGTGTGGCCACTAGGTTGACAGGCAGGTTTTGCCCTTGGTGAAACCATGATGGCTGTCTCAAAGCACCTCCCTCTACTCCATGTGCCTTTATCATAGCTTCCAGTTCTATGATCTTCCCAGGCATAGAGGTGATGCTGGTAGGTTGGTAGTTCCCAGGATTCTTCTTTCAACCCTTTTTAAAATGGGGTTTCATGTTTCCCTTTTTAAAGTCAGCTGGGACTTCACCTGACTTCATGCTTTCAAACATCATGGAGAGTGTCTTGGCAACTACATCAGCTAATTCTCTCAGGACTCTGGAATGCATCTGTTCATCATCAGGCAAATGATCACAAGCTGAAATGATCACTAAAAGGGAAAACTTTTAGTGGACAGAAGAGAGGCACACTAACCGTGGTAAAGCATGGATAGATTTCACAGATATGTACAGGATTAGCAGTCAAACAGAAATATATAAAGGAAACTTCTATGGCAGGATTAATTTCATGTTAAATTTCTTGCTTCAAATGGATGAAAACTTTTTTCCAGGAAAGAAAATGGTGTATTGTGATCAACCAAAACAGCCACTGTAGGTAAGTTTGTCACAAGCTAAATCTGTCTATATTTAGTTAGTTAGGTGCTGGGGGAAAAAAAACCCAAATTAAAAGGGATAACTGCAAAACAATATCATGCAGTTCTTTCTCCACAGTCTTGATTCCATTACCCACTTTGTTGTTCTTTCGGAAACTAACTCCCTGCTGTGAGGAATTTTCAAGAAATCTGCATTATAGTAATTGTCACCGTAGTTTTCTGCAAAGACAGATCTCGCAGAACTCCTTCTCTTTTTTTTTGGTCCAGTTGCCATTGTTAATTTTGCATGCTAACACAAGGACTCTGAAGTATACATATTTAATACAACATCACAAAACTCAAATTATGTGACTACTTGAGAATTTCATCAAATATTCCATATTTGATACCAAAACTCAGTCAAGGAAGAATTCTGCTCTATTTATACACCCTCAATCTTCGATTAGTGTTTGAAACATTTCCAGAATGTATCTATTATTAATTATTTACATTTATAATATCTTAGTATCTCTTCTACATTTTTTGTCCTATTGAAATGTCAGTTTTTCTTCTAAATAATTTGCATTTATCCAGTTCCACACCACAAGAACTTTAGCCTTGTTCTGTTTTCCTACTGGATTTCCCCTACACTCTGAAATTTGATGTTTTTTTAATGCTGAGTAGGAAGTTAATGCCCATGTAATTTTTGTACAAAATTTCTAATCATGATTTTACTTGATTCAATGAAAAACAATAATTTCTTCTACTGGCAGCAGGATTTATCTTAGAACTTTATTAACTGAATGTATTTCTGGTATTACTTTGCTGACCTGATGCCTCTTTGTTTAGCATTGACTATACACTTAGACGTATACATATGGATCTGGTAACACTTTGGATCATATTTGTGAATGTCCATAAGTTTTTACTGACCTAACCCAATATACCCATAATTCCAATTAATTATTATAAATCTCTTAATAATATCTCGACGTAGCCTTAATGGATCACATCAAGCACTATAGGAATGTGGCTATCCTGTTTCCAGATGAAAGGCAGGGCCAGCTCAGATGTCTGCACCATCTTCCCATCTTGAATATCAAGAAGCAGCATGAGATTTTTGGAAACTTTGCACCAACTGGGCAGGCAGACTAAAAGATTTCTGCAGCTTCCATGTGAATAACTGAATAAAACCTTATATATCCATTAGTAAGAGAAGAACTATAGTACTAATTTAGGAATTAAAGTTTTAATTTTTTTCCTTTGATACCTATTTTCACACCATCACCTTTGGTTTAAAAAAACTAAGAAAAAAAGTTATATATAAGTATCAATGTAAACATATAAATAAAATACTTGTAGGTATTACAGTAAGTGAATATTAAAACAAATTAATGATCTCTTTTTTCTTACTATTACTTTAATTTAGAAAAAGATATTGTAGTTTTGCATTACTGCAACAGCTCCCTTTTTAACTTGAAAGGGTATTATAATGACAATAAACTAAAGTTTTCTTTCTTTGAGCCTAAAAGCAAGTCAGAAGGGGGGAAGATGCTCTACCAAGATGTTTAGCTTGTTAAGAATAAGAAAATGGGGTTAAAAAAAAATGGGTGGGAGTTTTTGTGCTAGAGATGGCTCTGCTAGAGATCATGCCCTGCTAACAGCTAGAAAAGCTAACTACTATCCATTTGTGTTGTAACTTACGTTAGCAAAATTCTGTTCACCTCCTTATGGATGATTCTAAACTCATGGTGGAATTAAATAAATGGGAGACAGATTTTCTTGCTACATAAATCTTTTCTAGTTCTAGGGGCAGGGTCCTCTCTTCCTTGCTTTGGGAATTTTTTTCACTGTGAAAAGTATTGCAGGTTCACAGATAAGATTCACAGTTCAGGAGACTTACTGAAACCTTAGCTAATTCATATAAATAAATTAATTATTAATTAACCATTAAATTTAGACAATTAATTTAACAGCTTTGCAGGGATTTTCTTAATAGTATATTTCACAGACTATACTTACGTAAAAATATAATTACTTTTTAAAAAAATAAATGCATGCAAACAAAACACTGAAAAGCATACTGCAGCTGGGGAATAATAACCCCAAATACCAATACAGGTTGAGGGCTGACCTACTAGAGAGCAGCTCTGCAGAGAAGGACCTGGGAGTGTTGGTGGATGACAAGTTGACTGTGAGCCGGCAGTGTGTTCTTTTGGCCAGAAGAACAAATAGTATCCTGGGGTGTGTCAGAAAGAGCATTGCCAGCCGGTTGGGGGAGGTGATCCTCCCACTCTGCTCAGCCCTGGTGAGGCCACATCTGGAGTGCTATGTCCAGATCTGGGCTCCTCAGGACAAGGGCAAGGAACCTGGTGAAGGGTCTGGAGCACAAGTCTTATGAGGGGTCACTGAAGGAGATGGAATTGTTTAGCCTGGAGAAAAAGAGGCCCAGGGGAAACTTTATTGCTGTTGACATCTGCCTGAAAGCAGGTTGTAGCAAGGTGAGGGTCAGTGTGACATGCCTCAAGTGACAGGATGAGAGGAAATGGCCTCAAACTGCACCCAATGAGGTTTAGATTGGGTATCAGGAAGTTTTCTTCATTGAACGGGTTGTCAAACATTGGAGCATGCTTCCCAGAGAACTGGTTGAATCGCCATCCCTGGAGGAATTTAAAATATCTATAGATGTGGCACTTAGGGACATGGTTCAGTGCTGGACTTGTCTGTGCTGTGTTAATGGTTGGACTAGAGGATCGTAAAGGTCTTTTCCAACCTAAAAAAATTCTGTGATTCTATGATGACCTATGATTTGATACAGAACTAAAGGTATTTTTAAGCTCTTTTGAATTTCAATATCATAAATCACAAGAACAATGGCAGGGCTATGCAATATTTAATACAACAGGCAAGGACATGAGTGTTGGGGGTGGTAGTGTATGAGAGACTGAAATTTTAAAAGCTAATGACTCACATAGTCAGCTATTTGCAAAAGCAGGAGGTACTTCGCTGAGGTGAGGTTTGCACCCCACAACTGAAGCGGAGGAAGAGGGTTTTTGGGTGTGTGGTGGTGAAACCTCTCATCTGCATAAGACAGGGGATGTGCACCCAACACCAGAGTATAACCATAACAAAGCGACTTTTGTTTAGCAACAAGCTGTCTTTTGAGCCAGGTAAGGGAAAAGGCTGATAAAGAGCAGATCCTATGAGGTAGGATAATGCTTTTTATCATGTCCCCAAGGAGGTGTCACATAAGCCTGAAGATATAAGCCTTCTTGTAACACTTAACTGGCTCTACTAAGCAGAGCATAGAGCCATTGAGTCTTAGAAGGATTCATAAACCATCAAAGACCCTCAAAACACCCTCAGCCTCATTTCTGGGGCCTTCCTCCGGAGGACTGTGCATGATCCACAGTATTGCATCAGGCAGTGTAAAACTCCCCCCCAAGGGAGGTATCTGGGCATTCCCACTTGAACCTGAACATATATTAACCCACTGAATGTTGTGTTTCATGGGCTTTCTTCTGATGGATCAAGACAGCAACCATCACTTCAACCAGTGGACACCGAAATTGCAAGTCGAGTCTCATCACTGATGAGATATCATGGATGGTGATATCTTTCCGGTATTACGCTTTCTTTCTTTTCTTAAGTGATATTTTTATACTTTTATATTGCTATATTTCTGTAGATAATAACCCAAACAGCTATGTAGTTGCTTTCCATTGCAACCAAATTGTTGTAAAATAAACCTGCCATGTAGATGTATATATGATCTATAAATCTATATATCAATGTATCTATATACCTCAACACCAGTCATTCGCTGTCATTTCACTCTAATCCACCCCAAAGTATATATTAACAAGAACTTCAGTTTTTCCACCTCAGAGGATGATTGTAAGATAATTTCAGCAGAAAGGAAAATCTCTGCCAATATCTTTGATAATTGCCTATTTTTGGTCTCAGCTTTCCAACATCCTTATAAATCAACAATAACAAGGGAGAGCTCTGACCTATCTCCATCTGAACTCATGCCTTCCTCCATCAAAGTTTTCTGATTTACAATCATCACAGAAAATCAGGTATTCCCTTTCAGCCTCCATTTATTAAGCTACAGAAGCCAAATTTGTTCACTCTCACAAGGCAGATTTCTTCTTTCCTCACAGTTATCCACATTGTATTACCTTTTGATTCCTTGCAATTGTGTGCCATTAGCAGATTCCACCAACATGTTCCTAGCTATTTTGTTAGGCAAAAGAATTAAACATGATCAACTCTGAAGTGATCCTTGAGGAAGCTCTTTACAACACAAAGTCAGAAAACCTGCTTGAATCTTCTCCTCTAAACAATGAATGCATGAAAAGTTTCTACTTCTTAGTCAGCTACTCTTTTCAAGATGAACTAGTAAATTTTGTGTACCTCCAAATCAATTATCCTCAAGTCTAGGTACAGGATTAATGTCTCTGTGCTGACTTCATCTCAAAAATCAGTCAATTTTTAAGAAATATACCATGTTACAGCAATATAATTTGCCATTCTTAAAACACTTGGATGGGTAAAATGTTTGCCTGTGTGCATTTACATATATAATTCTTTCTGCAAGAAAATGTTCTAAAGTCACTCATATTATCAAGCTCAGAAACCTGAGTATTTAAGTATCATCTCTTTCAAAATCTTGACAGGACATTGTCTAATATATTTTAAGTGCATGGCATTCTTTTCCTTCTACTTCACCTGTAATCAGCAGTCTTTTATTTTCCCCTTCACATTAGCCATAGTGCTTGTATCCTGTGACAACACTGTTCAATTTTATTTTGGAATTGTACCTAGATTATCTTTCTCATTTCATAATACCACACTTATTCTTCTTTTTACCTAAATATATGAAGAGTTTATTTGTTTTTATTCGGTTTGTAAGACATAAGTTTTTAAACCGTCGTTTTGTCTCCTCTGCATTACAGGCTTATGCACTAAATTCTATTCAGTAGCTATATGTGATACATATATGTGATACAAGACCCACCAGCAGAGGTGCAAGTGAATTTGAAGCTTTATTCGGAAGCATCAGTATATTTATCTTGACTCCCAAAAACCTGCCTTGGTTACAATGTGCAAGTTTAATCACAGTTCCACAGTAAATCAGTCCTCTTGACACCTTCTATCGTTCTCTTCAAAGCCACAGCTAGCAGAGCGCAAAGTCTGTACTTTTCCAAGTTTCTTCATGGAATAGTGGAGATGGTGTGCTGTTCTATGTTGACGTAGAAACTCGTTCATTCAGTTCTGTCTCAGGTACACCCTGACCAGGGATGCTGCTCCTGCTGTCGGTGCTGCTGCTGTTGCTTTCTGTTTAACCCTTTCCTTACACCAACACCTGTTACCCCAACATCTATAGACCAATAACTTTATTAAACATGTAGTGGAAAGTCTGAAGGAAAACTAAAGCACCAGAGGAAACATGCTTACATATTTTTGGCATCTTATCATTACAAAATTAATATCTTCTATGTACTGTAGAAGACTGAATGACCCTGTCTGATGTGATCAGTGTGGTTCTTAAAAGTCTTTGTTGTATTTCAGAGCACCTTGTCCCTGAAAAACCATAAACTAATCTTTCAGGAAAAAAACATGTAACTTCACCTTCATTCAGAATTTGTTGTATTAGAAGTCTGTGTATTTGTTAGTTTTGTTTTGGGGGTTCTTGTTGTTTGCTTGCTTGTTTTTAAAATCAAATGCACTTTTGCAATTTCTTAGTTGTTGTGTTTGTAAAAATTGGTGAATGATAGCTTCCTGTTTTCCGCAATCAGTCTTCTCACAGTGATGACTGAAAAAAAATCAAAGAACTATGAAACAATGGAGCAGTTAAATCCTGAAATTTTATTCCATCTTTAGTCAAGATCAACCTTTCTTATATCTGTTCATCCCTTCTACCTTGCTCTCTTCTGGAAATCAGATGCTTCATTTAGTCTTTTCTAAACACAAAAGATAATTATGTGAGCAAGCACAAAGTTTTAGAGAATTTTATGGTGATAGACACCAAGAGACAAAACATCACACATTTTTTAAAAAATCCAAATCCCTGTTCCAAAATTCAAGGGCAATTTAGAGAAAGCTGTTAGCATCAGAAACAGATCCACAAAGTAATTATTTTTAGCAGAACATTCCAAAAGAAAACTTAAACTTTAAACAAGTTTATGTGTGGAAAATACCCATCAAAATGGTTAAAATTCAGGATTTCAAAAAGTGTTAAGGAACATTATTTCATCATCTGACATTTTCTAACATGTAATGTAAATTCAATGGGTCTTCTAATTGACTGGAACTAAAAATAGTTAATATAATAGTACTCTGCTTTTTATCAGGTAAATGAAGCTGCTGGGGGGGTGATGTGAAAGTTGAGAAAACCTTGGAAGCCAGGAGAAGGTCCTCCTTTCAAGACATTTTTCAGAAGAGTAACCTAAACCAGGTTTAACATATACTTATTTTGGGTAAAAATATGCACCTATTAAAATCTCTGACTTGGAAGTTCATTGCATGACATTATATCTCAGCATTTTTCCCACAAACCTACAAGTACATATACAAAATAAAATCAAACAAAGTAACACTAGCTGGCTTCCTTTTCTTGTAAAGGACTGCTATAATCACTGAATCAAACTAAGTATTCTAAACAGATGATTACGTTAATTTAAAATGGCTTGGTTGATGTTTATGCAGCGTTTATGCAGCATTTATGCTTGTACTTATTTTATTATGAATGGTTTGTTAAACAGCTATAACTGGTCAACCAGCAGCAAAAGTAAATTCATTTTAAGGATTATTGCCCAATAAATAATTTGCTGAGGCTTATCTAAGCCTTATTTAATAAAATTCCTAACCCCTAAGATAGAGCATATTCATTTGTAGCAATTACTGATAGTTTAGACCTGTCATGGACTCTGTGTGTTTTACCAAAGACTTTATGATACCTACAGATTAGGTAGCCATTAAAATTAAGTATTTTTATTGTGCAGCTAGGTAATTTCCAAAATGATGTGTTTAGTATCTGTAGAAAAGCAAAGCTTTGAATAATGTGTTCACATTATTTCAACAGGTAAGGTTGGTTGGTTGGTAAGGACATGCTACTTTTCTTCCGGAACAGAAGAAACAAAATTCGGCAGTGGTTAAAATACTCACCCGCAAGAGATGAGAGTGAGAGAGTGTCACCTCTGGCTTCTAAAGACTAAGGTAGCAGACCTAAAGATGTACCTCCTAGATGTAAATTAAAATAATAGCTAATGAAATACACAAAAATAGGTATTAAAATATAACAAAAAGATAATTCTTCTATGGAAAAGTTGAGGCATTCACAAAATCTAACAACAAGATAAGGAAGGAATATCTGTCCTTCTCAAGAAGAAAAATAAAACACTAGATTTGCACTATTGGAAGTGAACCTCCATGGCAGGTTCTGATTTATTTGCTGTATGAAACAGAGAATCCTGAAATAATTTGGGACAAGCCCTTTGAACTTTCTCTGTCCATATTTCTTAAAAGTTCAAAGTGTGGGTATTAGAAAGACTTCTCTGTTTCAGAAAGGTGGATCAGAGTGTAGACTTTGTTGCTGAAAAGCTTGGCCACATCCATTTTGGCTAAATGGTACACTTCTTTTCTGTGGGTATTTTGAGATTGGCTTTTACTTAAGGAGTTTCTGAACGTAATAACACTGTGATATCTTTGATTGGGGAAAATGATATTTACTGGCTTGCTTCCACCATGGGCTTGCTGTGTTTATGAGTAGGTGCTTGATGACTTTTGCAATATTTGGAATAAACGCTTGATGAATTTGTGTTGTCAGCTGAATATAAAGCCATTTAGCTACTTCTCATTCCGCCCCACTCCTCCTGAAAAGCCTATGATGGTCAAAATTCAGTTTTTATGGCAGTAACAAAGATTTCTGAAATTACAAGGTGAAAACTCTGACTAATGTTACCTGTCTTGGTGGTAACACCAGTTAAGAAATTATGACGAAGAGTAGATATAACTGTGTGGTGGTTTGAACCGCAGTTGATGGACAGTCGTTTAGACCAATAACGCTTCTCGAAATTTACATATTTAAACCGCGTGGAGACACAGGAACTTCCCTTTGGTGTTCGAGCCTCCCGCAGCGGTGGGGGGCGGGGAATGGGCCCTGAGCTCCGTCTCTTGGAGCGGCCCCGAGCCTCCCCTCCCCCAGCCCCAGGGCACAGGTCCCGGGTAGTTGCAGGAGAACCCCTCAGAGCCACGGGCAGCTAAGAAACAACCTTTAAGCTGCTGCATAGCCGAGACCTTTAAGGCACGGCTCTTAAAGGACTGGAGAATCTCCCTCCCCGCTCATGCAGCCCCGCGCAGACCCGGCGGGAGCCGACAGAGCTTTCTGCAACCAACGTAGCCAGAGTCGAGCTGAGGGGCCAGCCACATAAAGAGAAACAGGCTTTTCTTCTTCCAACATAAAACCCAAAGAAAATCACGGCGACTTCAAGGTCAGATGGAAAGAGAAAATAAGTTATGAGAGACGGAGCTGAAGATGGCGACAGGAAAAGAGGGCGGAGTCGCGCCCAGCGCTAAGCTTAAAAATACTTTTTGCAGGCCGTGGTAAAAACTGTAATATCACAAACTGTTCTTTTTTCTTTAATTCATTTAAAAAGACATGGGGGGATGAGAATTTTGTGTGCAGCCTGCGGAAAAAGAAACGTGACCACGCCAGGTGACCTCGGAGCTGTAAGAGACTTTCAGAGATTTTGTAAAGAAGAAAGCAGTTGCTTTTAAGCTGGAATTTGCTTATCCTTAAAAAAGATACACCCCATATGTGGCCATGCTGGCAGTTGTGGGAAGACTGCAAGATTCATGGGAGAGATGCTTTTTGCGGCAGCAGAATTTCTGGGCAGGTCTGTTGCCCTTTGAGCAGTTTGGAAACCACGTGAAGCAAAAGAAAACTTTTTTCCTTAAATAGTGGAGAGACTTTTGAGAACTATAATACTGAACAAAATCATGGTTTGTTATCCTTTGTGTGAGCTGGGTAAAAAGGGGAGGTGCTGGAAGAAAAGGGAGTTTTGCTTAAATTTCTTATTATTTCTTTTTACTTTTAATTCTGTTAGTAATAAACTTCTTCATATTCTTTAAAGTTTGGAGCCTGCTTTGCGTTCCTCCTAATTCTTATCTCACAGAAGGTAAAATATGCGAACAAACCCACTACAATCTGTTTGGGGTTTTTTTGAAGTACAAGTCAATTACTACTACAGTCGAAAAAAGAAAACAAAATTGGTTCTAGGTATTTTTTTAGACTATCCTGAATTATTTATGATTTTTACCTTAACATGAATTTCCGAAAATAATATATCATCTTGCAAATAATCAGATGTAAGTGCAGTACCAGTTTCTGAACTGTCCTGCTTTATTAATTGAAGACATAAATTAATTTACATATTGAATTATTACAATTGTAAATATAAATTGCAATTATCTTACCTGGAGACTGCCACTGATCAATAAGATTTTTAATCATTATAAAAACCTACCTTTTTTTTTTCCTCAAGGGGAACTTATATTAGTTAAAATCTAAAGAATTCACCATTCTGAAGATCTTTTCTTTTCAGGAAAGTCTTATTAATGGCTAAACTTATTTTGTACAGAGAAAATGAAAGTAATATATTTATTTTCTGAAAGTTTAGTAAGATCTTTTGCCTTAAAACAAAGTCAGAAAACTTTTCTCAGGTTGTTGCTGAAAAGGTAAAGGTTTCCAGGCAACTTAAAATTTGACAAGCCCTTATGGTTCTACACTTTGTCATTCCAATATCAAAGAACTAAGTGGTAGGTGTAAGGTGTCTTTTTTTCTCCTAATAGTGCAACTTAAGTAGAAGCATTTGGTTTGGATGAAAATAATAGGTTCTTATCACCTTCCAAATAGACATGGATTGTAAAGGGAAACTTTGAAAATATACTAAAAACCATCCCCAGGGTAAGAGGAGCTAATCACCCTAATTTGGAAGTGGTAGAATATATGTGAAAGAATCAGAGCAGAAAAAGTAAGCAGTTTTCAAAGTAAAATAATATTGTGGCTATCATTTAATTTACGCTCTTGTGGTGACTGCAAATTCAGGCATTTGCCTATAAAATTATAACAAGTTCTGATCCAAAACACTGTTAAATTTTGTTTATTTTCACAAGTTAGAAATAATTTTGTTAATAATTTTTCATGTTTAAAGATGTTGATGCTTTTTTCTTTTTAACTAACAGATGTGAAAGCTATATGAAAATCATCTTCTTTACAGATAATTCAGGGCAGAAGTCTGACACTTATTGCACTTGACCACAGAAATGTCTTACCTCATGCAGACTATTTAATTATATTTTTTCCTTTGACCATTTTCAAGAGTATTTGCCTTTTAAACCTTTGCAGTGTCATAATCATACTATGATCTTAAATATTGGCACTCCATCTGCTAAATTATGTGGGAAATTTCATAAAAGGAAAGAAAATGCTGCAAAAAAAAAAAATTAAATGTCTGTTTTTGGTCTACAAGCGAGCCTACCTTTTGTTGTCCAAATAGACTTAAAGTCTGGGAGGCACAGTGGTAAGAAATCCAATCTCTCCACTGAAACAGTGTCATGTAAGTAAGGAATATTAAGTAACTTTCAGTGTTTCACCTCTAGAGATAAAACCATTCAGGTAGATCCCAGTTCTATGAAACTTTACATAGTTTTAATGTTACAGATGTGACTAGCCTTATTGAACACAAAGTACATGGCTTAAGAAATACCTTAATAATTTCAAGAGTAAGCCACATTTATTAAATAATTCAGAGCTCTTTAAAGATGAACAATATTTTATAGACATTTGTTATAAGCAGGGTATTTTTCTTTCCTCTTCTATGCAATTTTTCCTTCAGAAAATTGCACAACAAAAATATTCTTATAAAACTCAAACAGCAGAAGCTGATGATTATATTAACCCATAGACAGAAATGTCTAGGAACCTTCCAAGGTAAGATTTATTAGAAAGCATGTAGGGATCAGTCTAAATCAAAACTGCTCTCACAGAAATTTTATCAGTAAAGTTTTCTTACACTGAAGGTTTAATTCATGGTCAGAATAAAAAGAGATGGGAGAGACAAAAATGCAGACAATAGAGTTCTAAATCTCTAGTGTTGGATAGAGAAGATTCAGTTCAGTTTGACACAGGTCCTAGCTTGCATTGCTTAATATAAATAGCTCACTGTGTCACTACTGAAAGCATTCTACAGATATACATGACTAATTCAATATGTATTGGAATAGATCTAATTTAATTTATCATTTTATCAGAACAGTTGGCTTCATCATTAGGTAATAGGTAAACAGGAACATGGATTACTAGGGCTCACATCAGAAGATCACCCACTTTGGTCTTCTGCTTCTGGACATGACTTACATATCTATGTGTTACATGACAGAAGTTTATGCAGCCTCTTCATAAATGATGAGAACCTTTCCTCAGGCAATCCACTCTAATTATCCACTGCTCCTCTTACTGGAAAGATTTTCTCAAATTAAATAAATCTCAGTAACATTAAATTAAACCTCTTGATATTTGTTCTCGTTATGTTTGTTTATGACAGTAGCCTTTTACGTGTTTACATATGACTACATGAGATGTAGTCATCTCATTTTTTTCTTTCCTTCTGTGTCCATCTGTAAACTAAAGAGACATAAGTCTTTAATTTTCTTTTCATAGACTCTATTTTATAAGCCTATGATCATTCTCCCTGCTGTACTCTGGACAACAAATCAGCACCATCTTTATCTTTGGTGAAGTCTGACATGCAGAACTGGACACTTTGCCCTCCAAATTCTTAGTTCTCTTTATTGACTGGGTTAGCAGCCTAGAATCATCTGGGCTTTGTCAGATGAATTCTAGACTTACTGTTTTTCCTTTATTCAAAAGATTTGTTAGAGTTCCTAACAAATCCATGCTGGCTTTCAGTGGTTTTATTGCTATTCCTACAAATCAATTGGTAACCATTCCAGTACTCCTGTTGGAACTAAAGTAAGTCTAAAGAAATTTTCTTGGCTCACTTTTGCAGCCACCCTTTCTCTATGACATAAACCTGGCCACACTGTCTGCTCTCGATATTCAGGGATGCTATATGTGCATACTGGAATGGAATTCTGTCTTAATTGTCTCTCTGGCTACCATTACTTGAGTAAATTAAATTCAATATTCTTTGCTCATTGCCCTGGGTACAGAGACAAAGGGGTGGAGCTTTCAGCACTGTCTATTCAGTACCACCTACCACACCACTGGGGGTTGTGGTTAAAAAGCCAAGGCCAGAAACCACAAGTCTGCTTGTTTTGTTTTGTTTTGTTTTGTTTGGGGTTTTTTTGTTTTGTTTTGCTGGGCTTGCTCTGGAGTGTGGGACTGGGACAACCATTGCTGTTGCCACACTGCTGCTGCTCCTGGGGAGAGAGCCCCTGCAGAGGGGCAGAATCGCAATTTCGGCAGCACAGCTCCTCATTTGGATGAACTAACTTTCCTGGTTCTGTTTCGTACCTGCTTTCTGTTGTTTTCAGGCTAGGGGAGCAGAAAGCTAAGCCATGAGAGCCTCCCCGATATATTGTTTTAATTTTCCTGACTAGCATGTGGCCATGGAACAAGGCCAGTGGCCATTTTGCCTTTGTCTGGGAAACCACACTGGATATTGTCTTTGGGAAACATTTTTGTTTGTTTGGTGGTGAATACCCTTTTGTGGGTAGAACTCTCTCTTTTATGCACTCTTTTATTAATATTGCTGTGGTTATTGTGATTTTTCAGTAAATTGTGGTTCCAATTTATAATCTCTCCTAGTGTTCCTCCACCATTGGAAGGGGTGAGAAGGAGAAAAGAGAGCAGCTTAAGTGGGTTTAATTTTCTAGCTGGATTTTAAACCATCACACTAGTTAGAGAGTAGATTGTAGAGTTGTCTGCAATCACCATATACCTTAAGAACAAATTACCATTACTTTATTTGTCTCCTTCCCAACCAAGACTTCTCTAACTCCAGAATCTCCCAAATAACAACTTCCCCTCCTGATACAGATCCTCATGGAAGTCATATTGAAACATATGGAAGAAGGTGAGTAGAGATTGTAACATGGCTTCACCAAAGGCAAATCTGGAGCTGTGCTGCTGGGCTAGTCTGGTGGCCTTCTTATGATGATGCGACTGCATCAGTAGAGAAGGAAAGAACAACTGATGTTATCTTCCTGGTAGCTTTTTAAGGCCTTTGGTATGGTCTCCCACCACATTCTTGATGCTTAACTGGAGAGATAATGAGTTTGATGGATATACTTTTGGATGGATAAGGAACTGACTGGATGGTCACATTCAAAGAGTTACAGTCAATGGCGCAATGCCCAAGTGGAAACCAGTAACCAGCGGTGTCCCTCAAGAGTCCATATGGATACCAAAGCTACTTTACATCTTCGTTAATGACACCAATGAGACCAATGGGATTGAGTGCACCCTCATAAGGTTTTTGGATAACACCAAGATGAATGGTACAGTTGATATATTAGAGGGAAGGGACACCATCCAGATGGATCTTGATAGGCTTGAGGAATGGGACTGTATGAATCTCATGAATTTCAACAAGACCAATGCAAGGTCCTGCACCTGGGTCATGTCAATCTCTAACATCAGTACAGACTGGAGGAAGAATGGATTGAGAGCAGCCCAGAGGAGAAGGACTTGATGTCCACCATCCTGGTGGATGAGAAATTTGAATGTGATCCAGCAATGTGTTCTTGCAGCCTAGAAATCATATGCTAGGCTGCATTAAAAAAAGTGTAGCCAGCAGGTCAAGGGAGATGATTCTCCTTCTCTATGCTGCTCTTAAGAGATGCCTGCAGTACTGTGTCCAGCTCTGGGATCCCCAGCAGAGGAAAGACATGAACCTGTTAGAGCAAGTCCAGAGGCAGGACACAAAAACCATCAGAGGGCTGGAACACCTCTCCTACGGACAGGCTCAGAGACCTGGGGTTGTTCATCCAGGAAAAGAGAAGGGAGACCTTATTGCAACCTTTCTATACTTAAATAGAAGTAATAAGTAATATAGACAGAGCATTTTTACCAGGGCCTGTAGGGACAGAACAAGAGTCATTGGTTAAAATGGAAGAAAGATTTATATTGGATGGAAGGAAGAAATTTTTTAAAATTACTCTTGTGAGATACTGAAACAGGTTGCCCAGAGAAGATTTGGTTGCCTCATCTGTGGAATTGTCCAAAATTATGTTGGACAAGGCCTTAAGCAATGTGATCTACTGAAAGATGTTCCTTATCCATGGCATGGAGTTTGGACTAGATTATTTTTTAAGGTCCCTTCCTACATAAACCAGTCTATGATTCTAAGACATTATGACTTAGTATTTGAAATACGTCATAGGAATTCAGAAAACTTTGTAGAGAGACAAAAACAAAGGACAAGATAGGTAGGACAGGCATTTAAAGGCCTCTTTTGTTAATGTTCCAGGTTTTACTATATACTAGATATAGTCCTACAGTCAGGGAAAAAACTCTTAAAATGTTGGTATTTAGATAGGATAGAGAAGGACAACTGATTTATCTGGGAATGGTTATGTCATTGACTACAACAATGAGAAAATACATATTTAAAAAATTCATTCTGATACTCCTGAGATTTAACAACTACACAATTATATAGTCCCATGCAAATATATTAAAGTAGAGGGAGATTTAAGTAGGACATGGTTTTATGCTGCTTTTCTGTATATGTGGGAGTTTGTCTACATGCATTTAGAAAATGTGAATCCCTAATGTGCTATTTGAGTTGCTGCATAAGCTGCTTAGAAAAACATAGTTTCATCAGAGTTTTGTCAAGGTATCAGATAGAATAACAGAAGTGTAACATCCTCGTATTCCTGAATTAAGATAAAATGAAAGCTGTAATTAAGATAGCAGCTTTTTACTACTTTATTAACTTGATTGTTTAGTTAGGATAGAAAGGCATACCATTTTGAAACAGAATTTGAATTTTTAATCCTTTTTGTGTTATTTTAATTTCTTAGGTTGCTGAGCAGCAAAACCCATTATCATGTGAATGTCTTTAAAATACAGTTCTTAAAAGATTGCTCTTAAACACCCTGATTCGGAACTTGCCCAGTGTTTGCAGTGCTAAGTCATTCTCATGTAAAATATTTTAAAAGGTAAAGACAAATATTCCCAGAAATTGGCCAGATAAAGAGGGAAATAGATATCACAGATGTTTGCAATAATTTCCTGTTGATTTTTTTGTTTGTGTACTCAAAATGGACACTTCTAAAAGTCTGAATAATATATTTTCCCTAGGTTGTATAAAAACCTTGTGCTAAAATACATAAAAGAATTTGATTTAAAGATCTTTTTTTCAATTTAATCTCTAGTTAAAGTCCAGCTCCATAATTCAGTAAAATGCATTTTTGACTCTACACTTTTGAATGCTAATAAATCCTAAACGCAAAATTTGGATTTAAGAATCTTTCTTGCACTTGGGACAAGAAAGGACAAATTTATGAATCATGACTTGAAAGGTGTTCAGTTAAGATCAGCATTATAAAATTATAAACTTCTATCTAATTTGGGATTGACATTCCAAAAAATGTAGCCCTTCAATGTTATGTATCAGTACTCACACAGCAAGCCACTTTAAAAAGCACCTGTTTTTCCGGTGAACCTTCTAACAACACTCTGTGTGCATAAAATGAGCCACTTGCAAGGCTGAATTATTTCTTTTGCAACCTGCAGTGTTTTAGAAAGCTGAGAGCATGGAAAACTTCTTAGTATACGATGAATTTTAAACAGCACTCTTCTAACCCTCAGTGCATATTCAAGCTGAAGAAATAGGTTTCACCGAATGTAGGGCACAGTGGAGAAGCTGTGCTTCTGGCTGTTGCTCAGGTACAGGAATTTTCTGTTGAACAATCCAACTGTCTCGACCTCCATGTACCTTGCCTCCAATTATATATGGTCCTGCACTTCTTCCCTTCTCTTTGCTCTAAATCTGGGTTAGTATAAAACTGAGTCACTCTAGGATCATTTATATTAGGGAAAATAGTCTGAGTCAGGTGCTATCCCTGTCACATAATAAACAGGAAAGGCATCATAAACTAAAAGTTCTGTAAGTTAGTTAGCCACCTGATTTCTTGCTTGTCATTCTATCTGGGTCACCAAGAGTAGCTGCTCACCTGCTTGAGTCTCAGGTACGAGCACTGTCCAGGGACTTGGGCTGGGATAGGAAAGTACAAAAGTAAAAAGTGTGTCCTTTCATAAGGGTATTAATAAATATATTGATTATTTGGGGACTTATACTGATGTCTGAGAATCTGATAGAATCTTTCCTGCCTCTGAGATATTTTATGTTGTATGAAATACAATGAAAAGGTATCAGAGGCAGAATTCTGTTACCACTTTAATATGAATGCAGGTGGCACTGCAAGTGATAGTTTCAGAATAAGATGAATGTTCTTGCCTTATTAAATTCAATCTGCTAGGTGAATTTTCTGTCAGAAGGAGGGTTGGAATGGACTGCTAAAACTGTGGTTATAGTCAGAAAAGTGGCTGTCAATGTGGAGCTTGTTATTTAACATATCAGCTATTCTTTGGGTAAATCATGACTACTTTTATGTCTAAAGTAGGCTTTTACCACAGCTAACACTAAAGTACTAATTCAGCTATAGAAGACATTGGATTTCACTCAATTTCATGTAGGTGTTATTTTTGTTGATATTATATTTGATTGTGATTCAAAAATCCTTATTATAGATGAGAACCCAGGAAAAAGGAGACAAAATAGACCAATTTTCTAACCTCATTTTGAATTCATAGGCCTGACAAGGACAAAGAGGAAAAAGCCCAGTAAAACAAACGTAAATCAAACCAAAAAACCCTATATCATTCTCACACACTGTAAAACCTGTCACTATCTTGTTTTGCTGTCAAAATCAGTTTAACAATATTTTATCTAAATTCACCAATGTTAAACGTCTTAATTTGTCCTATAGGTTACATCTACATTACTAGAAATGAGCCTGTCACCTATTTTCATAAAATGCACTTCACTCTCCCTCTCACCATTCTTCTTAATGAGGAAAAAAGTTGGTGTCATCCATGCTACCTATTAAGAATAATATTTAGTCGATAATAATGCCTCTTCTAGGTACCCTCTGGAACAGAGCTCATTGTCATGAGCCAAAACTGTGCCAGAGATTAGATGGGAAGGGGTGAGGTGGGTATCTAGATCTATGGCTTTAACAAGTGTAAATTAAAGTAAGTTGAAGCATCTTTGTCTGCAAATTAAATTTTAGTGGCATTGAAAAATTAAAATCTTCTGAAAATGTCATTTAAAATCGAAGCAGAAATTCTTATTCAATAAAAAAGTCTACTAGATACCTGAAATAAATGGAGATCATTGTCCATTGGTGCAAAGAATTACAAAGCAAGGCAATAAAAAATACTTTTTGACAAAATGCTGAGCATTTCCTCATCAAAATTAACTCTGATGGACTAAAAGTAAAAATCCTAACCCTTGAATTTTTAAAAAATAATATGACTAACCAAATTGTCACTCTTTGGATGAATTTTTAAGTGCAATGACTAAAGAATAGCATTTTACTGGTTCAGAAGTGCAAGATATTGTTTCAGGATATGGAGCATGAACTGGCATTGTACATCCAGTGTTTGTACACACAGCTGAGAGTCTGGATGGTGAGTGAGATGACATAGTTCAAGAACACTGAGAAAGGTTTCTTCCTCTACCAGTCAGTCATCTGCGCCATGTTCTGGTTCACAGTCAGCTGACTTGGTCATAGATAAGCTTCTGACAGCTGGAGTCCACTGCATGGATCAAAGAAAAATCAAACTGACCTTGGAAAGGTCATAAGAGAAATTTGAACAGTTTAGCATTTGATTCAAATGAAGCTTAACGTGGGTGGAGGGCCTAAACTTAAGGTATGACTTTGTCAGAAGTTGCAAGGTATGGTAATTAATTTTGTACAGACAAGATCTTAGCTAAAAAGGACTCCTGGAACTTTCTAATAAGTTCTTTTTTGGTCCAGACTAGAAGCTAAAATAATACTGAAGAAATCAGCATGGTTATCTTAATAAAACAACTGTTTGTTTTTTTGTTTTTGATTGCAGCAACATTTGTGCCACTGGTGAAGTGATATATTCATCTAAAAAGAAGCTGAAGTAATTTTCACTTTAATCCATTTTTTATGGATTTGTCAGAATTGTATCAAAGGACTTTAATGTAAAAAGCAATTGAGTCCTGGTAATGGTCACTGTTGCAAAGCACACATCAAAAATTCAGTTTAAAAAAATAATATATGGTGTTTTTTCTCAAAAGGCTTTACTTTCCTAAGCACTAAACATGAATGGTTAATCAATGCTTAATTAAAGTCATCTGAATTTGAATATAAGAAATAAATAATAGTAAAGTAATATCTGAAATTCATGTGATAAAACCTTGTTACAAATCATTTATGAAGTGTCTTGAAAGCTCCTTTTGTGATGAAATGACATAATATACCCATTGTTTTTCCTCTGAGATCAGTCAAGGTTCAAGCACTGTCAATAAAACAACATTCACAGTGACTTACCCATCTTTCATGTAGTGGCAGACATCATCAATCATTTCCCCTTCAAGAAAAGTTCAGATCCATCTACGTGAGTTCTATTCAAGTGAACATAACTATCATATTTGAGTATCTTATAAAAAGGAACATTAGGATGTGGCTGAACAAGTGACCTGTGTTAATCCCTACTCTCCAAAAATTTGGTCAGATCCATNTTTTTTTTTTTTTTTACTTCAGTCTGTATTTCTGTTTTGAGCTTCTTTTGCTCAAATAATAATAAATAAGAATAAATAAGTATAATTTAGATTATGGTCTAATGATCCTCTCATCTGGGATTTACAGTGTTTTGACTAACATGTTGCAGTTTATTTTTTCAATTTTCTAAAACCAACTCTGTGAGGAAATCAGGATCACTAATCAATAGAGACTTTTAAGTAACTTTGTATTCATAAATAAATTATAAATGCTTTCAATAGCTTAGCATGGAAATTACTAAGAAGTAGAAACACAGGCATTAAACAATAAAAAGTAAAATAGCACTAGTGAAAGTAGATTTTTTAATCCTGTATTGTCTGAAAGAAAAGAACTTCACAAGCTTTCTTTGATTAACAGGATTCCTCAAAAAGTACTGCAGTGTAGTCATTAACAACAGATTTCAAAGCTTGTCCTACTATTAGAATCAATCACTGCTTTCTCCTTCTTTGGATTAAAATGTTCTCATTTTTTGTCTTCCATTTGTTGATTTCGGACTCCGGTGAAGATAACTAGCTGAGAGTGATGCCCTGGCTACAGAGCAACCTACTGCCTGTTGCCTGCTTGTGAAGAGACTATGTTACAGCAGAGATGGAAGAATCTACTCTATAAGAAGTTATCTTGAAGGGGAAGCAACTCATCCCTACTGTCATTGCAAAAGAAGTAATCAGATGAGGTATTCATTCAATACATTAATTAAAATGCACACTTACCAATTCTAGGCAGTAAATTGTTCATGATCCTGACTACTAGAGACTACTTAGAAAAACTGATGTCCTCCTGTTGTTCATCTAAATTAGGTCATTATCCAGTGTCTCCAGTACTCCTTACTTTCTCTGACATAAACAGAATGTTCCTTGGGAATCACATAGCACAAGAGAGAAGGAAGAAAAACAGCTTAACAGTTACTTTGTATAATTTCTTTCCTGGAAAAAACAATGGATACTCACTAGTTGTAGACACTCCAGACAGTTAACTTATTTTCAAACCACCATAATTTTCTTCATTCTAAAATATGCCTACACAGTTTCTCTTGGAAAAGTCAGATGTGTCACAAATTTATTCTGCTAACCACAAGGAATATGTTTCTGAATATCACACGGTTTCTGTTGCTCTTGTTACTTGAAAGGCCTTTTGTCTGGAAAGCTTTAAACTTATTCCTCACAGAATGGTATTTGGTGATGGGTTTCCCAAAAGATTAACTCAGATTTTTAGAAGTTTTCTCCAAGAAGCTGGCAGATATCTTTTAGCAATCTGAAGTAATGATTTTAGATCAGTGGACAAGTATTTGGACTTGTGCACAACTATTTGTATAGCTGAGCTATCAAAACCTCCTAATAGTTTAGGATAAATAGTGCCAGTCAGGATTTGTACAAATAGCACCATGCCATGCCACACTATATATTTATTTGATTTTATTTACATATGCAACTCTGCCCTGGAACAGACTCCTGGCAGGACTGGTGAACCTATGGAGAGAGGAGCCAGAGCAGGTTTGCTGGAAGGACTTGTGAACCTGTGGAAGGGATCAAAGCTGGGGCAGTTTGTGTAAAAATGCAGCCCCTGGGAAGAACTGACATTGGAGAATTAATGGAGGACTGTCTCATGTGGGAGGGACCCCACAACAGAGCAGGGAAAGATTGTGAGGAGTATTTCCCCTGAAGAGGAAGGAGCATCAAAGACAACTTGTGATGACTGCAGCCCCCATTTCCTGCCCCCCTGCATTGCTGGTGGGGAGAAATCAGACAATCCATCAGTAAAGTTAAGCCCAAGAAGAATGGAAGGGTCAGGGGAAGGTGTTTTTAAGATTTGGGTTTATTTTTCATTCCCCTACTCTGATTTGATTGGCACTAAATCAGACTAATTTCCCCAAGTTGAGTCTGTTTTGCCTGTTACAGTAAATTGCGAGTAATGACTTCCTGTCCTTATCTTGACCCAGGAGCCTTTAATTTTATTTTCTCTCCCCTGTCCAGCTGAGGAGGGGAGTGACATGGTGGCTTTGGTGACCACCTGACATCCAGCCAGGGTCAGTCCATTACACATGGTCTCACCAAGGTAGAGGTGACTCCTTTATTTTGAATCCTAACTAGTACTGTATATAGCGGGCAGAGGGGCACCAACTTACCGTGTAAGGCAAGAAAACAGAAATGCAGGAAATACAACAAAATTCTTAGAGAACAAAGCTGATATTTTGTAGATAAAAAGGAGGTAGAAATCTTCTCAGGCAACAGAAAAGAAGAAGAATGAGATTAGTCTGTGACAACAGATGTCAGACCATGTTTCCGAGAAGTATTTTAATTTAGAAGAAAATTTGAAGTTTCTGAATTCCACGGCTTTCTTTAGCTGAATGATTAGTACAGGAGAAGGCCTCATCCAAAGCTGATTGTAATAAACTGAAAATCTTCCACCAGTTACACTTGGAACAAACCCAGGTTTTATGATATACGTTCATAATTTGCAAAGTCCAATTTCCTTTTCAGTTATAGTATCTCATAAGCCAGATCTTGCAGATAATTATACAGGCCCGAAATTCATAAGCAGTAGTCGTAAAACTGCTGAGCCCAACATGTAAAAAGGCCTCAGAAAAACAACTGCTCAGTGACGTTTCTGAGCTGCAGTCAGAACTGAAACCTCCCTCTCATTCTGAATCAGCCCCAGACAAGTGCAATGTGTCCTTATATCAGCCACTGATGTGAGGCTGTGGGATTAGGGCCATTAATGCACACATCCATCCCACATGAAATTTTATGCTTAGTATCAGAAACAGTAAAAACATAAATGCATCAAAGACTTAAGTGGAAAATGGATAGAAAGAAGCTTTTCAAATGCACAAGTGGAGCTGGCTACTACCACTAGTGTCTTACACAAATCTTCCATATAATTTCTTTTTGTACTCTTAATTTATGGCTTGGCAGAAGAATATCTGCAAGTGAACTGTAGCAAGTAATAGGTTTTTATGTTATCCTCTATCAAATGCCATTTATAAAATGAGTTCTTTAAGGGGTTCTGAAAAAGGGCAAATCCCATTGATTGCTTATGTTTAAAACAGAAAAGCAAGCACCTGAATAACACAGCTTTTCCAGATACAGAATTACTTCTTTTCTAGTTTGAACAATACACCATTTTGCTGTACTGATAATTTCTTACAAGAATGATTTGTGGTCATGTGATTTATTATATAAATTATGATTACATTTTTAAAATCACAACATGTGGCTTAGGATATTCTTGAAATATAATTTATGCAGATTTCATTAAAGAGTCAGACTAATATCTTTCTAAAGATATGGAATAGTCAATTACACTATAATTTCTAATGACTATGGGGAACTCTGAATGCTCTATGCCTAAAATTATAATGATGTGTTGGTGTAGTCATTATGTGAAGATTACCACTTTGATGGGGTGCACTGACCCCGTTTTTATTATTGCTTTTCTTTTATTTAAAGCCATCTCCACTATGCATAACACACAGATGTTTTTACAAGAGTTTCGAGATGGGGAACTTATTTTCACAAATAATGAGATTTTTTCTTTTTTATTCACATATCTTTTGACTCAATCAGTATGATAATTACAAACTAAACATTTTTTTTTAAGTATCTATTTACTACATAACTTTTGAAACAAGCCTTTCATTGAATCCAACAATGGAATATGTACTGTGTTGTGAGATACAACTACAATCATTTTCCTATCCATTATGTGTTTTACCTTTGTTTACTGTCATTATCTGATCTATATGAGACAAAAATGATTTTCTGAATTAAATTTTCCTTCAGAGAGAATATGTCAGAAAAAAATACTTATTCATGATATTAAGTTCACCATTGATAGGGGCTGCAGCACACAGTCTGATAATGCAGCAGTGACAATATATACCTGCCTTGGTTAATAGCTGTCATTTTTTAAAATGTTCATTGTATTGCAAGTCTGAATCTGTCCTGTTTTGAAATCATAAAAGAAGAGCAACATATGGATATCCCAAAAATAGGTCTTTCAGGATACAATTACTGAAGGTTATAATTCACGTTTTATTGTTTTTACATACATAATTTAGGAAAAATAACCACAAAATTTGCTTATAGGAGTCAAGAAGTTAATGGCAGCAACATTTGTCAATCTTAATTTTTTTGAGGGTGGCCTGTTTTTCTTTTTTTTCTTTTTTTTTCTTTTTTTTCTTTTTCTTTCTTGCATACAATATTTAGTCTTTGTCACAGAGGACACACTGAGTTATTAGTCAAGGGGTTGCACACCAATACTTCTTTATCTGAATGTAAGCAGACTAATGATGTTTTGATACAGAGTCCTTCACACCAAGACACCTTGACACTTTAAATTAATATAACAAGTAATACCAAGAGGCCGCAGTTTATTAGCCCTTGGAGAGTGAAACTTACTGGAACATAGATTAGGGTAACCACTGGGAAAATCCTTAGGCCATTTGAGTTTAGCACAACATAAATTCTCAAGCATGAGTCCCAGTGTTTTACTAAATAAAAATGTCTCTTGAATGCAAGTTCTTTCCAGACAGTGATTTCCCAGCCTGCAATCAGTGTATATCAAGTATCACCCAGCTTCAGTCCAACTTACTCAAAGCAACCTGATTGCTACAAGAGTGAATAATACATTAATACTATTTGAAAACCATCCAAAGATTTGTTTATTCTTTTTAGATTTTAAATAAGAACCGGTTTTAGACATGTAAAGTAGACAAAATAAATTAGTTTCAGAACACTGTATCTTCATGAATTTTGACTGGAAGGCTTTCCTTTTTTCAGCAATTATTATTGTTTGGGATGGGTAGCCATTTTCTCCAGATCATCAACCTGTTCCCATGGGTACAGTGATGGTGAGCAATGATATATAAAGCACTTTGTAGAGTTAAAGCCTATTGTAAATTTATAAATAATCCTTGCAGATCCACAGTATTGCTAACCTTAAGAGAGGCATAAAAGTTAGTCTGTTTCCTGGGGGTGTGCTGATAAACAGTCATGACATCCCTTTTTCCAAGAAAAATAATGCAATATTGTACAATCACTTCCGTAATGTGAAGGCTTTCTTTCTATCATCAAAGCAAGTGAAGTATAAATCATGTGTGTGGTAAACCACATAAAGGAAAAGTAAAATGGCATCTTTCTAGGCAAATTGTTTCAAAACACAGTTAAATAAATCTGTGAATAATATCAAGGACATGAGAAAAAAAAAGGTATCATAAGCACAAATAGATTCAAAAGCAATGTAAATGGTTTAAGACTAACACATTCAAGGTTCATTTCTTAGGCTAGTTTTTTTTTAAATCTTCAAACAAATTTAGATGTTGCCGGTTTTGAAGACATGGTGAATGAATATTATTTAAAAAGCAACAAAAAATCCAGAATGGGTTTAGTTCTGTCAAACAAACAAACAGTCCCACTCATCTCTTCCCACCCCCCAAAATGCAAGAATAAAATCTCCCACCTTTTACATTGTGTATTTATAGAGAAATAGCTGCGTACCTAGTTTTTCAGAGAATTCACCACTTTTCTGTAGAGAAGCCATATCCTAAATGAACAAAAGTTAAGGGTAGCTGATAGATCATGTAAAAAGAAGAAGGAAAAAACCACATAACTCCAGAAGACCTCCTGGGGACAAATATGGAGACGCTAAAGCTCAAGGACACGTGATCTGTGATGGGTTGACCCTGGCTGGACACTAGGTGTCCACCAAAACCACTCTATCACTCCCCTCCTCAACTGGACAGGGAAGAGAAAATACAACGAATGGCTGGTGGGTCAAGGTAAGAACAGGCGGAAATCACTCAGCAGTTACTGTCACTGGCAAAACAGGTTTGACTTGGGGAAATTGGCTTAATTTATTGCCAGATAAGGCGTACGTAAGCAATTAGGAGTCATAACATCACAAGACACAAGCCATATAAAACCTCATGGGACCTGGAGTGGACCAGTCAGAGTGGTCTGGATAATGGTACTGAGAAGTTGTCATCTTTAAAGGCTGGTAGTCATGGCAGTCGAGGGCAGTGCTTGGTGACTGGTCACTTCCAACATACATGATTGTGTGAAATGGAGTTCAGTCATTCCTGGCCAAGGAATTCCAGTCTTCAGTCAATGGTAAGGAAAATAGAATGTGAAGGGGTTTGCCAACCCCCTTTTCTTTCATGGGAAAATGGGGGTTTCCATTTCCATTTTCCACTGGATGGGGGCTAAATATTTTATTGTACAGGAAAAGGTAATAAATGAGTTATGAATAGGGACAGCAGGTCATAGAAAATTCCTATAAAAAGGTTTAAAGGGAAAAGTAGAAAAGCAAGTAATCAATCCTTTGTCATGCCTTTAAGGATAATTTGTTTTGGGTGTGACAAGAACTCTTGCAAACCTTAAGAAAAAGTAAAAATAGAGATGCTGGACGCAGCACGCAAATTGCAAGAAGCTCTAAAATATATGAAGTTTGTTTTGCTTTCTAAACTTACAGAAAATACAAATCTTATACAGGACTAACTTACAAATTTAGTTGGTATGTCTTTGGAACAAATTCTCACTTAGAATATTTTTGGAAATTTTTGATGATAATCATTGGTGAAAAAGCCTTTTTTTCCTATTTTGACACTCTCAAGGTAAAGAAAAAATTGTAGAATGAAAGAATATATGCATATATATGAAACAATGTCAATGTAGAAAAATTTTAAAAAAAAGAAACTATTTTTTTCCTGCAGTTAGAGAGTCAGAAATGTGAAGGTCTTCAGGCCCACACTCTTAGAGCAGTGTACAACTTGTTGGTTCTTACCACAATTTCCTGACGAAATAAGCTAAGAATAGCAGGAACACAGCATAATAGTTACATAGAAAGAATTATATGTGTTTTCAAAGACAGTATTTGTTTTCTTCTATGTAGCAAATTTTACAATGGAAAATGAGTAGGTACTGAATCATAAAGTTCAACTAAAAAGCATAGGACAGGGTCAAATGACCATTTTCTTACAAATAGTCTGAAATATTATTTATTGCTGCAGAGATTAACTATTCAAGCACCAGAATAAGCAGACAGAAATCTGACTTGCTTTCAGAAATTTGGTTAAAAATGCATTTTTTAAAAGTAGTATTTCTGTCCTAAGTATCCTCCAATTTGTGCTGGGGTTTTTTTGTTTATAAGGAATAAACCCACCTAAAAATGTTGAAAGATAATCCTAACACTGATGATATTCCCATCTCTGAACCTAGGAAGCCACAATATTTCCACACAATATTTCACCCAGAAAAGAAAAATGTCATATTTGCCACACACAGATAAGGATATTACTTTTCCTTGGAAGATAAGGCAGTTAGATTGCAACTTGAATTTTCCTTTTTTGCGAACAATAAAGAATTCCCTATTTGTCACAGCCTTTTGCTGGATGCATTTGGAGTTACTTTTCTTGGTTTAAACTTCTTGATCCTAAATGCTGACTGAAAAAGCTAAGCAAAACAAAATCCCAATATTGATTCTGAACAGAAACCAGCTACTACACCTAGAGTCTTTATTTGGTACTACTTCTAGACACAAACTATAGTGAGGTCTTCAGCCCAAATATGAGGATAACTTCCCACATTTAAGTATTTCTGATTACAACATTCCTCCTGCAGTTGTAAGAGAGTTTATTGAAATAACAAACTGGAAGATGTCTATCCCGAGACTAGGAGCCACATCAAAATATTCTTTACTTTTGATATGACTAGACACAGACCAAACCCAAGAAGTATAAAACTGTGCAAAAAAAAATAGTCTTACTTTAAGAATTTTGCATTTTTTTCTTTAGTGAATTGTTTATTTTTCATGAAGCTGAAGTGTTAACCTGACATTTTCCTCACTTTAAGACTGGAATCTGCTGTGAGAGTTATAAAGTCACTCTCTGTGTCTGATGGCCTTGTCTCTTTTATTTCCTTCTTTTCCATGTCATTGTCCTCTGTTTAGCCTGTTTAGTTTATGCTTCTTATTAAAAGAAAACCCTGTTTCTTTTTTAACTTCCTGTCCTTTTTTAATTAGCCATGTGGTCAGCTTTAAAGCCTCTGGGAGATGAAAATACCGCATCTGGAGATCAACAACTTCAGTTGAACAATTTTGAATCCAGGAGAAAAAAAAAAGGTCAATAACTAAAACCAATCAAAAAAACCCCCACTCCAAAACCAACCAACCAACCAGGAAAAACAAGAGCAGTCTGGTAAATTCTTCACCCTATTTTTTGTTAAAGAAACACATCAAATCTTAATGCCTCAAGCTCAATATTTATTTTCTTTATGTATTTCTGTTATCAATAACATTGTTACTGAATAGCATATTTGGATATACCTCAAAAACTGTGATATTATAATAAAGGAAGGTAAACAAAAGGCAATATAGGAAAGCTTATTAAAATGCACATCAGGAGGTGCTTGAGTTTTTTGTGGGTGGATAAATCTACAAACATTTCAGCCTTCTAATGCATATTCTTTATTTTATTGTTAGAATGGAAGATTAGCAGCTTACAGAGTGCTCCATGAAAACTAAATCAGTGTTTCTTCCTCTGATAGATTGTTTTGAGTGAGATTTTATTAACATTTTAATTACATGAATGGAATGAAATGTAAATATATTATGAGCTTTGCATACCTCTAGGTTCACAAGAAATGAAGTGGTTTTATGGAAGTTATTTTTGAGAATGAAAAGGAGAGGAGCAATTTATTCCTTGAGATGGTGGATGAACAGATGTTATTTAAAGAAGTCTACTGAAGGAAAGTCTGCTAAATATAACATTTTATATATATTTTATACTAAGTGTTTTTTCAAACAATAAAAAATGCGTGCTTTGGCTACTAAATTTAAGGTTTTTGAATAAGAAAAGCATTAAAAAAATAGAGTTTATGTCAATAAAGAATGTGAACACTAGAGAATACAGAAATTATAATGAATAGTCTAGAACAAAATGCTAAAGGCTAAAATGCCCATAATTTCCTTTGAAAAAGTAATCCTAACCTGGGAGGCTAAACATGCTGTATATATGTTAATCATTGTAGGTTGCCTTAATACTCAGTAGAAAGAAATTACCACTTTCAGGAACCTATTCTTCTCATCATACAAGATGTGCATATTATCTTGGAGAATTTTTGCTTTAATAATTTTTAGTCCATGATGTTAGCTTTAAGTCTAAGGTGACTCTCTAATTTTTTTAGAAATCTAATGACAGCAATTAAATAACCCAGTTCTCATAGTTCTTCACTACAAAACTATTTCAGATGCATTTAACAATTTCATTGACACAGAGCATTTTAAAACAAGTTTGTTCATCTCTCCTGTTCCAGATTCGAGATATCTATGTATTCATATTGATTCATTTCTGAGATAAATTCAGAAAGCACAGATAAATCATTGGATTTTTAATCCAGCTACAAGAAACCTACTTTAGTCAAAAATTTTCAATAGCAATCTTGCCTGTGTCTCAGATCTCATGCACCTCTGGATCAAAATCTTGCATTCTAAGCCTTCCATTTTTTCCCCAAAACAGTAAGCACATTGACAAAGAAAATTGTAAGTAAGTACAAGATCTTTATTTATACTAATATACTTACAGTTATTTACGTGTGTGCATGTTGTGGGAATCAAGACATCTGTGAACCTTTGCAGAAAGAATAGACTGAGGAGAAGTAAGAGCTGGACAAAAAGCACCCATGTCTATTTGATCTAGTAACAAAAATAGTTCATGCAGGAATACATATATATTCTAGTTTGTAGAAGCAAATGTCAGAATAGGAAATATAAGAAGGAATTACATCTGTGGAGTTCTGGTTTTGAAATCTGTGCCAGGCTGGAAACAGATACAGCTTTGAACATGTTTCTTTGCTGAAATGTGAAAATTTCAGAAAGAAATAATTCATCAGATCAAAGTTTTATTTATTGTTACTTGCAATGGGGATGTTTCTAACAATCTACTAAACTATAATTGTCAGTACCTCAGGTATTGAACAGATTCATGTGAGTAAAGACTCAGTCAGAGAATTCAAGTGATTTATTCAAACAATGCAAGATTAGGATGTAATTGCTTCCCAAACACTTTGCAAATGGGGCAGATTTCTACAGGTTGTTTTAGAATAAACTTGAATGCTCTTTGTGCTCCTGCTTTGATTTTTTTTAATGGCTAGAAATTTAAATTAATTCCTCTGTAAAAGGCTAGTATTTGAGTAAAATAATGTTAGAAAAATATTCTATCTGATGGGACTTGGGGAATAAATTAAGATGGTTACTGATTTTGAAACATTTAAAATTACCTGAGGAAATGAAAAACTAAAATTAGTAATGCATTTGAGCTTTTGAAATCAACTAGTGTTAAAAATATTTGGACTATAACCTAATAAATCATATAATAGATAACTTAAAAAAAACAAAGGGATGAATGAATTCCCGTGAAGTGCTAGAATTAATGTTTTATATAGACTAAGGTTTTTACTCCTGCTCCTCCAAATGATAATTTTCAAAGGTAATAAAAATAGATACAACTAATAATAAAGAAACAACTACCACCACATTTTCTTCTGAGGGATTCTGTAAGCAACTCATTCTCTGCCTGTCTGGTGCTCATGCCCAGACCCTCTTACACACAACCTTGTCTGCCCCATATCCCTTTGTTTCTTCCCATCCCCTTCCCCCACAAGCTCCCTCCTAAGTTCTGCATAGTATCTGCACTGACACTCCCTTCAGACATCACAAATCCCCACGTTATTGTTCTTTCTTGTCATAGAATCATAGAATGGCGTGGGTTTGAAGGGAGTTTAAAGATCATCTAGTTCAAACCCCCCTGCCATGGGCAGGGACATCTTCCTCTAGACCAGAGTACCCAGAGCCCTATACAACCTGGCCTTGAACACTCCCAGGACTGGGTCATCCACATTCTCTACACATTATCTAAGGGAATTTCTTATGACACTTCCTATCATTTTTATCCCTTATATATACTGTAAAATCCTTGCACATGTAGAAGAATATAGCAATCATAATAGCAGAAAATACACCTGGTATATTTTTACCAGAGTAGTTTAGAAATACAATGAGACAGGAAAAACTACCTTTTTATGTCTAGAATGACCTGTAAACAAGACTATACATTTTGCAGTCAAAATTATTTAACTTTTTAATAATCCCTTTCTTTCCCCATGTGTGATGGAAACACTGTCTTGGGAATAACAAACTATATGGGAAATAGATATTTGACAATACAGTTAAGGAAAAAATTCTGTTCTGAATAAGTGATAACAGAAAGATCGTATGTGGTTAATACTGTAGATTTCTTGTTCTACCCTGTGAATTTAATTCCGTTTCTTGGGAGTATTCTGTATATGGAGCTGCCCATTCTTGTACATCGGGTGTTTTGCTCAGTAGAGAGGAGCCCTCTTTTCTTTGTGGTGCTTCAGCTGTTGTGCGACTCCTCATTTGTAACCCAGAGTTCCATGAGCTTTTTTGGCTGATGTCTTATACTCTGCTGCAGCTTCTTCAATGTGTATGCTATAGTGTTTTTCACTATCATAGTTAATTTTGTAGACTCTCTTGCATTTTACATCTCTTTTTGTTTTCTCTCCCCTACTGTTTTGCATTTCCCTGGCTAACTCTCACTTTGTTATCTCCTTCATATACTCTTCCAATCTGCACAAGTAACCATGCTGTTAGTGTAAGCTGTTGCCTCTATTTTTGCCGTTTGACCAAAATAATACTGAAACAGCACAGTAAACTGAAAATATTTTATGATTTTTAGTATTTCTTCTTCTTCTTTAATTAACATATTAATATTAACATATTAAATAACACTGTGAAAGAATTTAGCCTTGAAAAACAGCCATTTATGTTTTAATTTACTTTTTTTAGTGAAATCTTATAGTGTGTTCATAATAATAATTAATGCAACACTGTTAAAAGTCTTAGTGGTTGCAAATTGTTATGGGACTGAGGGCAAAGGCAGGTTCACTGGTCCTTGGCCAAATGTTGCAACTGCTGCAGTTCTGTGTCCCCGAGTCCACGGAGCAGCAGTGGTGAGCCCAGTCTAACACACACACCCACCCTAATAATACAGCTGAGCACAAAGCTGACAGAGGCAGAGAACAGCACTTTGCAGGCATCTACAGAAGCAGGATAGATGCTATAGTGCTGCTTTTTCTCTCCACGTGGTGAGGAATAAAGTCCAAGACACACATATATTTCTACAGGAGCTAGTCTTTGATACATAGTCCATCCAGCACCTAGCCCCCAGTACCTCTCTCTTCCAGTTGCTGGTACCTGGATCTTCAAGGCAAGGGCATTTCATGGTCCTGCTCCAGAAACTCGAGCTCAGACTTTCTTTCTTACTTTCTATATCAAGGTTCATGTGTGTTGACACATGCTCAGAACAGACAAGACAGCCACCAGAAGAAAGGCAGGACTAGAATTTGATAAGAAAGTGAGACAGACTGCACTGACCAGATGCAGGTCTCTCACTCAAGAGTACTGTCCAGAACCAGTTTATACACATCTGGACCCTTTTATCCCCTTTCCCTCTCTTTTTCCACACTTTTTCCCCCCTTATACACCTTGTTCCCTCCCTTTCCCTGCCTTCATCCTTCCCTTAAACATTCCATAATGAGATTTACTCAATCCCAAAATGCACTTCCCTCTTGTCCCCCAAAATAAGTTCTAAATCTATTTAGGTGTTAACCCCCATCAGTCTGGAATGGGTTCTGGGTTTGTTGGGGTTTCTTTTGTTGCCTCCTCTTGGTTGGTAACTTACAGAAAATTTTTTCCCTTTGACAGTCTTAGGAACAGCTAAGTGAGCTGAGATTCTTCTGCAGGCCGTGGTGCACCATGGTGAAACAGCTGTGTCCCTGCAGCCCATGGGGATCCACGGGGAATGCAGGGATCCACCCGCAGCCCGTGGGGGAGGTGCCCGTGCCGGAGCGGGTGGGTGCCTGGAGGTGGCTGTGATCCAGTGGAAGATCCAGTGGAGAGAGAGGGCCCTTGCTTCCAGGCTGGAGCAGCCTGTACTTGGAGGACTGCACCCCGTGGGAAGAGACCCATGGCACAGCAGTTTTGGGAGGGCTGTGTGCCCGTGGGAGGGGCTCACGCTGCAGCAGATGTGGCAGGATTGCTGTTTGTGAGAGTGGAGCCACGTTGGAGAAATTCATGGGGAACTGTCTCCCGTGGGAGGGATCCCACAGCATAGCAGGGGAAGGACTCCTCTCCCTGACCAGTGACAAACTGACCAAACCCCCATGCCCTGTCTCCCTGTGCTGTCAGGGGGAAGGAGGGAGGGTCTGGGAAGGAAAAAGTGGTTTTAAGGGCTTATTTTACTTCTCATTATCCTCCTCTGATTCTGTTAGTAATGAATTCACTTTGTACCTGTAAGCCAAGTCTGTTTTGTCCTTGGAGTGTTTTCTCCCAGTCCTTATCTCAACTCATGAGGCCTTCATTAAATTTTTCTCTCTCTGCCCAGCTGTGGCAGGGGAGGGTGAGTGAGTGACTTTCGTGGGTGACTGATGTTTGGCCAGTGTTGAACCATGACAACCTGGAACTTAGACAGTTCATAATACATAATAAGACCTACGTTATATGGAAAAGAAGAATGAAAATGAAACAACAGGGCAAATGTCACACCCTTGTTTAGGATAGCCACATCTAAAGATGATTATGTGAAGTATGTAAAATTCAGTGTTAGTTAACTAACTACAACATAATGCACCTCTGACTATTTATGCACCATGACAGACTGTAAATCAGCTTTTATTGCTTGGGGGAGAGGTTCAGAGGCCGATACAGAGCACTGACTACAACAGCTGCATGCTCAGTAATGGCGGGGGGCGGTGGTGAAGGGTAGAGGGGTAGGGAGGGAGGGATGGAGAAGGAAAAAATCCTATAAGATTGGAATAGAGAACAAGAACAAAATATAGACAATTGACTTCCATCATGTATGCATGCTTTGAGGTAAGAATTCTGTGTCCCAGGAGGATGTAGGGTAGAACTGATAGTCTTACAAAGGGATAAAAGATGTGACTAGGTGTTGACTTCTCAAAAATGGGTAGTTGTTGGAATTACTAAAACAAAGTGTGTAAAAAATTTACAGGAAATGCTCATTTTCTAGTTATAAAATACATTAAGTAGAAAAAATAAATTATCAGGCAGATTTTAGATTTTTTAAAGAAACAAATGCACTGCTTCATTTAGGGCATATCTAACTCATGACAGTTGTTATTGGGCACTCTGAATGTACAAAATAGGGAGAGATTCTCAGAAGGGTTATGAATTTTAGCAGAGGGTTTGTATCTCCAAAAGCATCTAACATTGTGGATGCTGACATTTTTAATTTGTTATTATGCTCAATATTAGCATTAAATGTGTCTTTTTGGATTCTAGCAAGGAAAAATTTTCTACTAAAAATCTTCCCTTCCCTAAAAAATGTTTGATTATCAATACACCATGTATACATACACAGATATTTTAGGGAATGCGCTATTACACATTGCTATGCACACACTCAAGAACTGTATCCAGTACTGCTCCCAGGTTGGACCTGTACGTGGTTAGATTGGAAGATATTTTATCAGATTTAAAAGAATCCTAATTTAATTAAGGTGGACAAGCACCAAAATGTACAACTGCAGTTGATGGACTAAAGACATAATCAGAAATGTATCCTTGATACAAATTAGATATAAATGTATTTAGGAGATGGGCATCAGTAGTACATTTGCCACCTTGTTCCTGAGATGAATGTCCTGTCAGAAAAAAAGTTCAAGCATGCAATCAAATGTGTGATTAGACTTTTTTTCCCCATCAGCTGCATGACTGTTAGCAGATGTCTAGATTGCTAAAATTCTGCCCTTGGCAAACAGAGGGCGGGAGCTGTTCTCCATTTCCGGTCCAACCTTATTTGAAGTGATATCAAACTAAAAGTTTTATATTTTTTCCTCTCAGAAACCTGTAATGCAGACATCACAGGCAACTAAAAGAAATGTTGTTTGACTCATTATCACCATCAGAAAAAGACTGAAGTCTGTTAAATAAAATTTACTGAAATACTTGTGTCACCTGAGATTTCTTGCCCTGGCAGATATATCTATCCAGTCATGGGTTTATCACAGGAAAATGAGGAAGGTTGTCAGTATTATGAATGAAAAAATGCAGTATCTTAAATTTATCGCAGAAAGGGAGAGCACTATAGATATTTTCTGGTTTAAATGTCTAAGACTCGCTTGTCTCCAGCAAGTGTGTGACACAGTTATTTTCTATATGTTGAAAAATATCACCTCTCTTACACTTTTTTCTCAACTCTTGTCTGCTAAAACTCTTTTCAATTCTTCAGGATCTTCCTGAATGTCCTTCACTGAATTTTCCCAGGAAAACCTCACTTCATGAGGTCTTCATGATCTTATCTAGACAGTTAACTTCTATTGCCTGTAATTCAAAAAATTAATTAGCAATTCAAAACTTGGGGGGAAGGGGGCAATTAATAGACCACCTGATGTACTTGGGAAAGCAGGCTAACTTTTTGACCTGCAAAAACCTCCTTAGGTGTTAGTACCTCTATTTTCTCAATCTATATACTTGTATATATATATATATATGTATTTGTTGGTTTTTTTTAATTTTGTACATGATAATGTTTTGGAAGTAACTAAAATAGAACCTCTACTCTGTAATTTATTTCATTCAGTGTATGATCTACGACTTTCAAAAACTCATCTTACAAAGCTTAAACTGAAAAACTTTGAAAGAAAACACCTTTGAAAGAATTGAAGGAATCTTTGAGATAAAAGTCTTCATAATCACACATTGACTGAGTATCAGTAATCAAAGAGCATTTTCTTCAAATATCTTACTTCCTCTGATTGTCAGTTTAATAAAAGGCTCTGAGATAGTGATGTTCTTTAGAATAGAATAATAATAAAATTACAAAGATTTCGTTTGTTGTCTTGGATTATGCTAGATAATTTACCAGTTTTGATTGGAAGTAATCCACTGGTTAACCACTTGCCAGCCCTCTCCTTCAAAATGATTACGACTTATTTCACTCTGTATTGAAATACGTATCTTTAGTTTATCATTAGGATAAACAGTGCAAAGTCTTTGGATTAGTGCACATAATAACCTGTAATTAAACAGAAACATCTTATGGGAACATTTCAAAACAATGCTTTGTTCAGTTCCTGATGATTTACTTGATTGTAGTGATACTTAATGATCTTGATAATAATATTCAAAACCCTTGACTAGCTTCAGCACTAAGTATACATGAGACTATTTCTCAGATCTTCAGCCCATGGGCCATATTGCCAAGAGACACTGTGATAATGGGGTTCAGACCAAAATTCACGGAGAATCTGAGTGCAAGAAAATATTCAAAGTGTCTTGCTATCAAGTCCTTCCTTCAAAAGAAAAGATTGAAACAGAATATCTTCAGACTATAATGTAAAATATGCTTTTCTGTGTAGTAAGTTAAGTAGATCTTCAATCCTAAGTGGTGAGTGCTGATTACATTTCATCAGGGCTGTGTCCATGTTTTATTAACAACTGCTTAAAAATACATGAAATGGAAAAAAAATGAAGCAAGCTCAGTGAATAATACCTAAAAAGAACTGGAGTTCATAAGTTCTTAAATTGTAAAATGATTGTGAATTATGAAAATCAAGAGCAACAAAGCAACAAAAGAACACCTTTAATTTTTCCTCTCTGTGATGTTAGCATAACAGTTATTAAAAGATGGAAAAAAGAACTATGAATTATATAGGTACCTTAACCGTCTATGTGGAGGACAAATAGAGGTAAAGATATTAACATGCCTGGTCCAGCAGTTGGACAAAATTGTTAAGAATTATGAATATAACTAAACTCTTCCTCTGCCTTTAACTGAAAACTTATGACAGAATTTTCTGTAAGAGTTTGCCTTCATAACTTGCTGCTTTTGTGAATTAAGTATGTAATTGTCATTTGGCATTTTTTGCAGCTGTTCAGTATGCATACAATGCAGTATGCCACAAAGTTATTTAATAAGAATTGCAACACACACATCATTTTGAGAATTGCTTCAAGTCACCAGGACAGAAGTGGAAGAGGACATCAACTTTATATTAGTTTGTAATTCACTAATTAGGTGAAGGTGAAAAGAGTTTCTGTGCCATTTCACGCACAACCCCAAAGAAATAATGAACGGTATCATTGAATCATAGGATGGTGTGGGTTGGAAAGGAACTTCAAAGATCATCTAGTCCAACCGCCCTTATAAGAGAAGAGATATCTTTCACTAAACCATGTTGCTCAAAGACCCATTCAACATGGCCTTGAACACTTTGAGGAATGGGGTGTGCACTATTTCTCTAGGCAACTTAACTCAGTGTCTCATCATCCTCATCATAAAAAAAAAAATCGTCCTTATACCTCATAAATCCCTACCCTCTTTCCGTTTAAAACCTTTGCCCCTGTAAAAAAAAAAATCTGCTTCCGTTTTTTTTTCAATCCCCTACATATACTGAAAGCCTGCAGCATGGTCTCCACAGAGCCTTCTCTTCTCCAGGCTGAACAACCCCAGCTCAGCCTTTTTTCAGAGGAGAGGTGCTCCAGCTCTCTAATAATTTTCGTGGCCCTCTTGTGAACTCGCTCCCACATCTTTCCTGTGTTGAGGAGCCCAGAGTTGGATGCAATACTCCAGGTGGGGTCTTATGAAAGTAGAATCACCTTCCTCAACCTGCTGGCCCCACTGCTTCTATGTTGTGGTCACATTTAAGAACAAAAGACCAGATATTTATGGAAAGAATATCAATGAGAGTAAGACAAGGTAGCTTCCAATTCAGAAGGGCTTAATGTTGATTTTACTGGCCTCATCATAAAGTAAAAGAAGCTTATGTCATACAAAAGGAAACAACATCGATTAGAACTCTCTAACAGGATTAAGATGTTAAATTAAATAAAATAAAAGCACAATATGAGCAATTGAATCTATTGTAGTCAAATTATATCTGCTATATCATTTTAGAATCTTTATTCAACATGAAAGAAGGAATCCTCTGCTTAATAAGTTAGTTGCACCATTAAATGAGAGCCAGCAATCAATTAGAGGTCTAAAAGAATCATAAACAATTTAACAAAGTTTTGGATATTTTAATTGCTTGTGCTTCTTTTATAATCACTTTAAAACATAACTTGTCTTTTTCCAAGTGTTTGAATATTGTGTACATTCTCTTGGGAAATCTGAAGCCAAATTAAATTTTCAATTATAAATACAAACATCTGTGTCAGAAGCACTTAAATTATGTGATAATAAAAGACTTAGGATTTATTGTTCATGTCTTTTTTGTGTCTAAAAAACAAAGCACATATTCTTTACAAGCTTTCCCCCATCATATACAACAAATAACTTTGCATATTAATTGATCTTGGTGTCCTGAATATAAAATGACAAGTAAAAGTGATATTTTTAAAGACAAACATGACTGCCTGCAAATATTCCAAGATAAAATACCAACTCCCTAGTTTCATTTCTCCTAGGGAACTTAATTTAGCATCTATACCTAGTATTAAAAAACTGAATCATCACAAATGTCAAAAGGTTCAGTTTTTAAATAGAATAAGCAAAATAGCTTGTGCACAATCCAGACAATTTACAAGAGAAAAGGAAATTATGATTTTGTATTTTAAAAACCAAAATGTTAGGGGGACAGTCAGAATAAAAGCCATTCAATGCCTGATCACAGTAATGCCAGAGAATCAGCATCTTTCCAGTTCTCGTTTTATCTACGGCTTTACAGGTTTTATCTACCATTCAGATATGATTTACTTTCAGTTTCTTTTTTCTGTGTCTTTTTCTTTAATGAGAATAGCACAGTAAAAAGAGTGGCTAGGTGTAGGAAAACAAGAACTGCTTGGAGCTGACAGTTATTCTTTACCTTTTTCTTTCACAGATAGTTCCAAGTTGCAATGTAGCATCATATGGATGAAGAATTTCCTTTTGCACTGCTCTGTTGTGCTATTTGAGAGTTAGGAAAAGAAATTAGTCTGTTGCTGACCTGCTAGAATTCAATAGATAACGTCAAAAAGTGGAGGTGATGGGAATGCAAAAAAAAAAAATTACAGTTTAAAGATCCAAAATTTTCACGGATAGTTTCCTAAAAGTGGATAAAAGTATCCTTGTGGATAGTACTACATCCAATCATATTGCTGTAGAAAGTACATATTATATAGCCCAGTAGAGTAAGAATTTTGAATTTTTGTATCCAGGTACAAATAACCTATTTTCTGTGAATCATTGGAGTCTGTGTACCACACTCCCCTGTATCCTGTATCAGAACCTGACCGCTCTAAGTTTTTATTGTTCCTTAGGTTATAACTACAGATAGATGAAATTTACGGTCTGAGGTTTATTCATCAAGTAGTGTAAGCATTACATTAACCAAATTATGACTTCCTGAATTATATGTGAATCTAATGAAAAGGCCCGGAGGGAAAGGAAATATGAGAAAGTAAAAATAAAAGATGATGCATTCTACTTTTGTTCAAATGTAATGGAATAAATAACATTCTGAAACTTAGAGCTTAAGGAAAACTAACAAAGCCATAGAATTTCGAGAATTAATTAAACTCCTCTCTGCATAAAGTAATATATTTTGTTAAGAGTGAAGCAATTCCAAGGTAGTTTCTTTCATTCTGTCAAAGGAAAAACCAAGTTATTTAAACAACTTGAGTTGTAGTATTGCATCTGCACTGCAATCTGTCCAAGACTTCTCTCTGTTTTTTTAGTGGGTTTTGGTTGTTTTTTTCCTGGTTGAGTTTCGTTGTTGTTATTGTTATTGTTGTTGTTGTTTAGTTTAGCTTAGCTTAGCTTAGTTTAGGTTTGGTTTGGTTTGGTTTGGGTTTTTTTAAGTGTTGATCTAAACCCTGTCATTTACAGTAGGTAATTTGCATTTAAAAAAATATATCTATGAACGTTTCTGCAGAGCTGTAACCAAAAGACTTTTGTCAGGACTCTCAAACATTGGGCAGTGCAATGCAGGCCCAAAAACAGTTCTGGCCTCCACAGACAGCTTCAACTTCTCAGCAGTCCTGTGCCATCCATGAAGCTTTTAAGGTCAGTTGGCAAACATGAAGACTTCTCTCTACTTGTTCATATGAAAACGGTAATGAGCATACACATTCTCTGTTACTGTGCATCCCACTGTGTGACTATGAACTTCTAAATTAGCAGGAATATCTGCTAATTTAGAGGTCTATGATTTTCATGTGCTTTGGATTGCATTACAAGGACAAGCCATTGAGCTCTCATTTAACCTATGATTTTCCTGGCTATGCTGAGACACAGGTTCTACCATAATATGTATTAAAAACACAGAACAGTATCATCAACAATAGCATGATTCAATGCTGAGTGAGAAGAGTCATTGGAACTGGCATAGAAGAATGCACAGATATTGGCACCAGCAGGTCGTGAGGAAAATACTGGCTGAGAAACTTTGCAGAGTAGCTCTGATGTATACAAAAAGTGTATTTAACCACATCTTGCATTCAAGTGTAAAATATACTTAAATCCTTTTCCTCTTTCTTTTTCTTTTTCCAAGGACAAGAAGATACCTTCAAATACAGAGCTCCTGCTAATATCATGGGTGAGAAGATATCTGTGTATAGGTGTTACCATAGCATGTTGTTAAAACAACAGGCATCATCTCCAGCTCTCTTCCCATGAACTTTGAAGGCCTAGGTAGTCATGGAGGGTGGATTACTTGCAGATTCCTGTCTTGAAGTGCTTCCAAGTTGCCTGTGGAGTATGTAGGGTTATATAAGGTCCTTTGATCTGAAAGCATATGCTCTAGATAGTCCTGTTGCTGTGATTACAGGCTTTAATTCTGCATAATTAACATGCTCTTGAATATGATCTTGTTCTATGTTTATGAGAGAGAAAGCTACAGCCATAATTGCCTTGTATTATCCCTTAGCAATATCTATATACTGAGTTCAGAGCCTTAGCCATGCCTGAATAATGGAAGATAATAGTAAAATAATTAGCCCCCTGATCTTGCATTAAACAGCATAACTTGAAAGCAGTGCATGACCTGCTCCTATCCAGGAGCAACCTGTTCCTATGTGTTCCAGTGACTAACAGATAAAACTTAATGTCATTGTGGAAAGAGTTTAGGTATCATCTTTCTGCTCATGTTTCCTTTGTAAAGGTGATAGGCAAAGATGAGTAGCAGAGGCAAATGACATCTCTGCAGGATATTTACCCTACCCTTTACTTAAGAAGTGCTCTGTTTCCAAGCCTACATCATTATTTCCTGCATTATATATAGCAGTTGAAATGGTTTTACTCTTTCACTTTATCCTTTTTTCATTTGCTGACAGATCATATCAGAATGTAAATAATGACAATACTGACAAAAATGCATCAAAAGAGAATAATTTGATTATCATTATCCTTTCTAAATTGTCAGTAACACTATCTCTGCATAATAAATACAAGTATATAAAAAATCCATATGGCTAAGGGTTCTTTCCTCACAGAGCAGGGGGTTAGGGTTCAATGTCCTTTTGAGAAAAATCTGTGGCATGTGAAATTTCCTGGGCATTGACTCATGCCCACACTGCAAAGCACTTGGAAGAGTTTTTAGATGGTTAAATGACTGCCGGTCTTTGTGGCTACTTACACTATGTTCCTAGCACACAATACATAACATATGTTAGGGCACAAGAAATGCTGGAAGAAAGCCTGAAGACTGAGTGTCCTGGGTTACAATGTATTCTATTGCCATGAGGTGTTGAGACCAGGTGTAGCAATGTTCCTTGCCTCCTCCCTCTGGACTATCTCCTGTTAATGGGCCCAACAATGCCTTGNAGAGGACAAGGACTACACCACCACTGGATTTTCGGAGGAGGACCAGACCTTTTTCTACAAGATCACTGCATCAACAGAACCATTTCAAGGAGAACTGCAGCTACCACTGCATTGGACTGCTACCAACACCCTGCCCGGCAGGGTGCCAGGTTGTATCCCTGACTCTGTCAGGCTTTAAACCAGTTTTTCTGTATTATTGTTTTGTTATATATATTAGTAAAAACTGTTATTCCCATTTCCTCATATCTTTGCCTGAAAGCCCCTTAATTTCAAATTTATAATAATTCGGAGGGAAGGAGGTTGCATTTTCCATTCCAAGGGGGGCTCCTGCCTTCCTTAGCAGACACCTGTCTTTCAAACTAAGACACTGAGTTAGGTAGAAGGACTGAAATCTGACATCATCTGGTTCTTATTGTCTGCAGGAACAATTGCTCTGTTTTCTCATAGTTGGAGTTATGTCCTTCCAGAAGGAATCCTGACAATCATCCAGCATGAAAGCACTGCAGGAAATTGTGTGAGAGGACAAGAAAAATAAATTCTAAGCTGAAAATGTAGAAAACCCTACAAGTAGAAGTAGTTGATGAAGTCATATGTAGGGTAAAAGCTTCTTTTCTTCATGTTGTTATGTTTCTGTCCAAAAAAGCGGTAAGTAAACTGGTGTTTAATGAATGGAAGCACATAAATGGCCAAAAAAATGCATCCAATTCCTTTCATATTTTGAATTTTTTCAAATTTAAGGGTGATAAAAACACTGTGGGCTTGAGCTTACACAGGCTTCAGACGGACATCTCCATGACTGCAAACTGTTGTTTAGATCTCATAGCTAATGCTTTTTAAAGGAGTATCTGAGATACTGACATCCAAGATAACAGTTTTTATTCTTTTAAAAGAAATTTAGAAAGAGAAAATTGCTGTCTAGCTTCTGTTCATTTTTTTTGCCCCCTATTTGATGCTAAATAACACTCTGAAGGTTGGTTAGTCACCTTTGTAAAATGTGCAAGTATCTATTTACAAATGTTGTGTCAAAATGACCCAGGCACTACTTTTCCTTTTTGATCTATTACCACTACTGGTTATAAAATACAATTTCATGATCACTTAGCGAGGTCTTTACCTGATTAATTTTTTCTTTCTGTAATGTTCCAATTTTTCTGTAATTTACAGATTGACTCCAATTTTGTTTTGAATGTACTGTGTTAGGGTGACAAGTCTTTCTGTGATAAATATGCTCTCCTCCAGGAAATGAACTGTGATCACAAAGTATCTCTGAAGTTAGGTTGCAATCAGAGTCTTTCTGAGACACAGGCTCTGCAGTAGGTGATGACATTTGAACCTTTCACAGTCCTAAGATCCAAAAAAAAGTACTCCTCTGATCTTGGTAAGCATTATCACTAAACCTTTGAACAGGCAATCAGCAAGGCCTTAAAAATTATGGGTGGAGGATGAGGACCTCCTTTCATTTCGCACTCTTCAACTGATTTAATATTACTAGAGATTTTCCTCTCCAGTAAAAGCTGCTGCATAATATGAAAATTAAGAATTATGACTGTATTTTGGGAGAGTACTGTGTTAAGACAGGATATCCTTCAGGTGTCCAGATGAACATCTCACCTGGTCTCCTTCCAGCCACCTCCTCCAATTCCACACTGATGGTTCTCATTCAGCATGGCTCTTCCTTTTGGCACGTTACGGGAGAAGATATCTAGTTCCAGACCTTTTCTTTACTCTCTAGAGGCAAGGGAAAACAATGTACATAAAGTAGTTCTGTGGCAATTTCCAGAGGAATGGAGGTATATAGGGTGTGGAGATTTGTTTCAGAAATACTTTATTATTACATTAGTATTATCAACATCATCGACAACATTACCATCCTTATTATCATTATTGTTGTCATTGTTGCTGTATCACTTTGGTTATTCATCAGTGTGATTTTTATTATTAACATTGCAGGAAATACCAACCTCATTTTTATTTTGCTGTTAAGTATAATTCTTGAAAGACAGTGTCTTAGGTAACCTACCTAAGAATAGTAAAGGTAAATAAACCTGTCTAGTTTTATTTAGAACCTGCAGTAACAACTCTGCCACTTCTCACTTACTTTATCTTGAAAATCTGTAATAGCTTTTAAGGTAAGATCATGGGAAATCACAGGCTGGGTGTAAGCCTGTAAGGAACCTCAGGATATATCTCCAGTTTTTCTCAGAGTCACCTTTGGTTTTTCAAGGCTGGGAAACAACAGTTCTTCCCTCATCTATAAACACCTTACAAAATAACTTTTTAATTTTTTAAATCTTTGTATGAATTCCTGATATTAAATATTCATTGCATCATTACAATATTAAATAAGAAATTAATTGGCAGTTAAATTACTTCTCAGCTAGCATACACTATAATTTAAATATACACTGTATTGCAAAGAAAAAGCAAAAATAAAAAAAACACAGAGCCCCAAATAAAATAATATGAAATGTAAGAAAGGAAGCCAAACCAAAACAGTGTGCTGTTGGCTAATGACTTTTTACATACAGATGAGTTGTATTCCATAACACACTTTTTGAGACAAGAGATGTAAGTATTCTGAAAAACTTATCACTGTTACTGGTTGTATTATTTTTAACAAATAATAAAATCACCAAAAAAATCTTTCACAAAAAGTATTTGACATGGTGAATGGTACATTAGGATAAGAATTGAGTTCAAAGGAGATTCTTGTCACAGTGGCCAAACCAGCAGCTGTGATGGTCAAGAGGCCAAAGAGCCCAGGTACAGGAGAGGCCTGCTGGTGGGCCAGCTCCAAAGTCTAAGATCACCCCCGGAGTCAGGGTGAGAAAAGCTTCTCCCATCAGGCTTTGTGGTTCTAGGTAGATTTGGTCTGTCTGGTTGGCCAGCTGGCCACACGCCCCTTTTATCCTTTAAGAGGTTGTAACCCAGCCCCCACTCCGCCCCCTACTTCTCCCCACTGGTTGTTGCTGTATTACCCCGCCTCCTTTCTGTACCCCTTCATAAGTCATCCTGGCCCTCAGCTTCCCGTCTTTCATGGATGGACTCCTTCGTTGTGGTTTGGCAATAAGCCCCTCAGAACTCTATACAAAGAGCTGCCTCCTGACTCTTTGCCTCGAGGGACACCTGAGCTGTTCAGCTCAGGGTGAGCGTGGGCTGCGGGCTTCCACTGCCCGGGTGAGAGAGCCGGCCTGCCAGTGTGCCAGGTAGCACCGCCGGAGTGTTCCTTGCTAGAGACATTTTCAGGAATAACACGGCGGCCTTTCCAGATTTTTATTAATGAAAACTACTCAAGAACCTAGTACAGTGTTAATATTTATAATCTACCATGAAGCTCCAGAAAACATCTTCCTAACTTCACTGACTTGTACTTTATAACTTAAATCAACTTTCCTCCTCACCATCTTTCTCCACCATCCTGTCTCATCTCATGTGAAAACCTTCACTTTGTGTTTAGTTTCATATCTAATGATGTGAATTGGCCATTGCCTTTCTGAAGTTGTGCAATGTACTTAAATAATGTGAATTAGCAAAGTTGCAACTCAAGTAACCATTTATAAATGATGATGCAAACAATGGGAATCCAACTCAAGATGCTCAGACTTCACTTATTTCATTATGTCTTTTCTGCAATGTGAAAAACCTAAACTAAAAAGATCTCTGAAAAGAGTGAGAGTTTCAAAAACACTGAAGGGAATTTCAATACAACTTTAAATAATGAAAAGATGGATTACTGCTGAGATGCTTCGGCTGCACAGAGCTTTTTTTTATTTTCTGGAGATTCATCAGTTTGCATAAATTTTATTGATAAAAAGCTCAGACCCACCAGCAAATATTGGCTTGTGCATTGTAGAAAACTCACCTGAGTCATTCTTGGAAAGAGACTGAGAAGACACTGCCACCAGGCTGGATACAACAACCAACACTGGTTACACCAGGTGCTCCTTTTCCATTTAGAGAAAGCACTCTTTTCCCTTTCGTCCTCCTGTCTGGAAAAATGTGTTCCTGACTGGAAAGAACTGTAGTACAGTCACAGGAATAGGTTGAGTTTGTGGCCATGATTGCAATTGGATGGATCAGGAGCAGGACCTTCTCAGTTAAAATCCCAGGATTTTACTCATAACTTATAATCCCCATTTGCATTACTTATTATCCCCATTTCTTGACCCTTCATTTCGCCACTCTTTTATTTCCCTTTCTCTGCCCCAATTTTCTCCCAAATAAACAACCTGCCAACAATTATTTTTACCACCTTGGTCTTAGTTGTGCTGCACCCATACCCAGAGTTGTTAAGCCTAATTCCATTACCTAGGCAATCTCATCATTATGTGGTTTTATTGACAGGGTTAAACTAGTCCCTGCTGGTTCTGCAAGGCCCTGCACTCCAAAGAGGAGCACCCATATCCCTTTCAGTTACAGATTTCATTAATTTCTTGCAGGACCTTTCCTTCACCAGTTATGCAACGCAGATATTCCTCATGGCATTGCCTGTATCTCTGTGCAGCCCTGACACCATTGGTCAGCACTGGTCCTGCGTCCTGTCCTGTCCTGTCCTGTCCTGTCCTGTCCTGTCCTGTCCTGTCCTGTCCTGTCCTGTCCTGTCCTGTCCTGTCCTGTCCTGTCCTGTCCTGTCCTGTCCTCTCCTCTCCTCTCCTCTCCTCTCTCGTCATTTCCTATATCCTGTTCAGTTGCAGTTTAACTCAGCCCAGAGCTTAGAAATCACTCTAAAAATATACACAGCTCTACAGCTACAGCTCTAACATTTATTTTGGCTTACTGAATGGTTTGATGTCCCAAAACTTTTCTGTAAATGATTAAAAAAATAATATTGTTCAGAAGTACAGTTTAGTTACACTTTTCAAACTTTCGCATGCACACTGATTTCAATAGTGAGTGAGATTAAATCTAAATAAAAATATAGAAACTCTTTAAATTCCTAGCATTGATTAGAAAGAAGTTGCTCCTCTTCTCAGTAAGGCAAGAACCATGTAGTAATTCTACATGCAATAACCTTGGGCCTGTAAGTTATAAACATTCTCTCCATAGAAGAACCATTCTATCAAGCTTAACTTAAGCAAAAAACTTATGGCACATTTATAAACTACAAACTCACTGTGACTTGTGATAAAACATTGTTAAGGGACTGAAGAGTACAGGAAGTTCTGCAAGACTTCATCTGTCTGGATGCTTAGGAATTGCATAGATATTTGATTGACAGGTGGTGGGAGAAACGTATAAGAGGAGAATCACAGTGTGCTTGCTCTATGTTCCTCTGCCTAGGCAATGGTTATTGGCTGTTTTTGTAGATAGAGCCTTAGGCCAGGGAAACTTTGGGTTCCCTTCTTGAGTTAACATTTCCAACGTGAAGCCCACAGCCATCTGAGACACAACCAGTTATTAGGCAAAAAATTATTAAAACCCAAACACAATAATTATGCAGTCATTTCCCATGGATTGTTATCCCCAGAGGCATTGCTTTCCTTCTTCAGCTATCTAATTCTGTGTGAAATTAGCCACAGAGATGATATCCACCTCTCCTTCCCAGCTGGGCAGGTAGTCATTTATATTCCCTTAAGATTTGTCACATCTCCGTTGCAAAAAACCTATTTAAAAATATGTAAAAAATGTGTTATCAAGTTAAATATTTAGTACTACTGAAAAAATAATAATTACACAGAAAAAAAATCGGATTATATATTACACTTGTACCTTCATATTGTGGATAATTTTAATATCAAATATTTTCTTAACACGATAAATTTATTATTTTGAAGTATCTATGTCTCTTCCCAGTTTATTCCGAACTCTCATTCCTGATCTTGAAATGAAAGGAGCACACAAATTGCCAATTAGCTTAAATATGTTTCTCTTCAGGCAAGTGTAAACACAATTGCTGATTTCTCTACATGTCTTACTCTTTGTTCATGACTCTTTCATACACACGGGCATACATCTGTATACTCATGAATTCTAAATATTGATATAGATATTGAGAAAAAATTCCCTTTGCTATATTTCATATAGTCTTAAATGAGAGATTTCATTTTATGCATTTATAATGATGAATGATGAACTCAATCCATAAAAAAGACATCATTAATAAACAGAATTATTATTCTGTAATACGGAGAAATTGATATAACACAATACAGAAAAATATAACATATCGCTATTATTAAATCTTCTTTAAATAACTTGTTTACACAGTGATTCTCACAGAAAAAAATGCAGTTATATTTGGAAGCCATGTGGAATGTACAGTGAATCACGCCCCCCTACAGCCAGTTAAACCACATTACACAGACCCCCTAATACTGAGAACCCATCTGACCTACTTAAAGCTCATTTGCCATGATGCAAAGGACTACAAACCACTTCTTTCAAGTTTTCCGACTTAAAAACTGACAACTAACACAGAACAGTTTATAGTCCTGTATCCTGTCCTTTTATCTTGTGCATTTCCTTTGGTTGACTCTCAAAGAAGAGCTGCGTTAATGGGTACATGTTGCTACATTAAATGCAAATTTAACATATAAGAACCATTAGAATATAAGGGGCAAACAAGTATTGCTAAGTGAATATGAATATGACATTTTAGTGGAAAGCCACTGATTTTATTGTAACTGGGGACAATAACAGCTGGGTTCTGCTTCTAAATTTTGGGAACTTAAACACAACAGGAGAAAAATTCATTTGAGTTAGAATACAGGAGATTTTATAATCAAGTATTGATTTTCAAACCCTAAATGTATGCATTTTGATATATTTTCTATGGATAAACATTATATTTTTATATTTCTTTGTTTCAGTGTTATGACATCAGTTTGTAAGTATGCTTTGAAAGTATAAATTAAAAATTCTTTTAATTTATACTTAATTTAACTAAGTGGTTTCCCCCTCCTCATACTTCAAATTATCTCCAAAAATTAGCAGACATTTCACTAAGAAACTCAAATCCAAATGGAGTGCATTTTTTGGTTTTTTTAATCTTTTGACATTTAGCAACATGAGACATTGAAACTTTCACTTATGCCACTAGTTTTTCATTTTGGCAGTTTTTTATCATAACTCTGCTATGTATGGATCACAGTATTTCCTCTTTAAAATGGATATGATAGCTCTTGAAGAAAGGTTAAATCAACCTAAATAGTAATAAAAGTAATTTAGATTCAGACATACAAAACAGAAACAGAGACATGGAAGAGCAGCTTGTAAAACATCAGGGATTTATGCCCTGACAGGCACAAGAAGTTATATTTGTGTGACTTACAAAGATTGTAATTTTTCTTTTGTACCTAAATGTTATAAGACTAATGACTGGCTGTAACATACATCCTGGAAAAGTTGCTTCCAGTTTGCCTGGCTCTCGTAAAGGCTGATCCTGCAGCTGGAATGAGGTGTCAGTAGCAGCACAAGCAGCATTTAAATTAACAAGAAAGGCATGGGGGGGCATAAAGACTACAGAAGGATCCATTTGATGGAAATTACAAATTCTATCTACTCAGGATACTACTTAAACAAAGCACTCTTACACACATTCAGTCTTTAAAATATGTAATTTTATCAATATTTACCATTCTTGTTTGCGTATTTGCAGTTGGCATGCTTTTTGTGATTCCCTTTTGGCAGAATAAGTGAATGTCAGATTTCATTTTGATTTTCTGGCCCCTGTAATGAGTATAATACATACGAATAACCAAAGTTGCTCTCTCTTTCTTACAGAGGTTGTTCTATTTTGTTTATATAGATGAATAGTCATTAGGTCAGAGAAAGACACTAACTTTCTAGTTTACTGATAATGGCACTCATCTTGAATATAAAAGATGAAGGTTCAAAACGACTGTTTGAAATCATACAGAGCAGAAAGACAAACCGAGGTCTCCAGTGCTCCAGGTGAGTCACGTTAACACCCCTGGATTAGTGACATGTTAGGCTAACTCCTGTTGCCTACCTCTTCCTATTTAAAATCTTATTTTGAACTGGAAAATTTTTCAGAGAGAGAAAAATCGTGTCAGAATTTGAGCATGTTTTGTGTAGTTAAAGGTTCTGATATGATGCACTATGTTGCCAGAAAAAGCACACAAAAAAATTCCTCAGCACTATTTTAGTTTTTATCTCAGCCTTTTTTACAAGATCCTATTATATTAAAAAGATATGCTACCACCGAAAGAGTGTAGACTGTATTTTGTAGATTTTTCCTGTAGTAACTTTTAATTTGGTAATCAACAAAAAGGAAAATGCCATATGGAAAATCATTTGGTATTAAACATTCATTAATTTTCTGGAAAGAAATAGGACCATCTGAAGAAACATTTGCATGGTAGCCCAACTCATTCATTTATTTAACCCTTAATGGTATATCTACCTCTCAGTCAATGTAATGACTTCTTCTGGTGCTCACTGACAGACCTGTTATTGTTTATTCCAAACCAGCCATGATACATCCCCCTGACATGCATACCCAGTGTATACTTTAGGAAGTGGAAAACTTTTCTGAGATTATCTTTTATGGAAAGATCATTTTACATTTGCACATGAGAAGAGACAGGATGAAGATCTATTTGTACGGAGACTTTCTGGGTGTCATTGTAAGGATAGTTGAAATTAGGAAGGGAGTTTGTTGTCGTCCTTCTCACATTCCCCAACTGTATTAACTCCCTTAGCTTCTGAGAGAAACACAGAATGGCACACACTTATTTCTTTTAGATGTAATTTTTGTTTTCTCCACTCTTGGTAATATTCTTCATTGTATACAATTTTATTTAAGCTGAGACAGTAAACTACTTTTATGTCCTCCTGTAAAGTTATTTTAAATTACATTTCTCTTGAGCTCTGTATGCATTTTAATCTTGGGAGTGCTTTTCTTTGTTTGTTTAATTAGGAAAAACAGAAAAACTACTGAAGCATTATTCTACCAACTTCTGAAAATTAGAAAACCATTAAGGATTACTTTGCAGAATCCAATTTATTGATATTCAAGACTCATGAGCCAGGTCTGTAACATTCAAAATACTTGATACTTTTCTCTACTTTCTTATGAAATGCATTTTCAGTTTTATTATGTAAGAAGATTTTGCTTTGTTGTGCACCAGTGTTAAAGCTCAGAACATGACCATGAGAATATCAGTGTAGAAGCAGAAGGTTGTGTAGTTCATTTGCTATAGATATCTATTTTTCCTACTCCTCTCTGAGCTGATTTATACTAACATTTATGAAGTGATAGAATGATTAAGTGTAGAAGCAACCCCAGTGCTGGTTGGATAAGCATAGTTCCTATTACAGTTTAGAAAAACTTTACTAGAATAAGAGAAAAAAAAATAGTAATTCAAAAGTATGTGTTGCTTCAATGTCAGATACACATGCAAGTTAATTCTTAACAGGCTGAATTTCTAAAAGAGTTTAGATCCCAGAGCTTCTTCAGTCCTTCAAGACAATTCTTAATCAGATCCAGTGCATATGTACATTATATGAAAAGATACATTTCTGCAAGTTATGAATACCCATGTAATATAAAAAAAAATCTGTCCCTGTACTATTTTGTCCAATGCAAAAGAATTAGAACTTATTCAATCTAGTTGATTGTACCTCTTTTTATTATTGATTTACTACATATTTTGTAATAACTGAAAACCAATAGTTCCTGAATGATCTGTACAGTCAGGTGTTTTTAAAATTTAAAAAACAATATATCTGGTATGAAACTGTCTCTTTCTGGAGTTTTTCAGTTTTATTTTCTCCTTACATGGTTATCTAGCCAATATTTCGTTCTTCATTGTGGCCTGTTTGTATAGGCAAATGTATAGACATAAAAAAAAATGTGTACCCCAATGTGTACTTATGTCATGTTTCAGTTGAAGCATCCTGCAGGATCAAGGAGTTTAATTCCCATTCTTGAGACTGAATAACTGAGAATTTCTCATCAAAGATGACTGAAACAGCTTGAACACATGTCCTGGCAAAAGTAAAATTGTCACTGATGAGGAAAATCTTCTTGATAAATTATGAATTGCTTTATTTCTCAAATTCCATTTCTTTTTTTACATACTCATTAAAACATTGACTCAAATTTTTACAACTCTCTGTTTTCTTTTTGATAATTTTAGTTTTCCCTTTTGCCAATCATAAGAAGGCCTGTCTTGATCAATCAGTGGCCTCACTTAAAGGCCCCAGGCAACGTGTTGTCCCATGAGAAACAACTGCTTACAGTCCAGGGAAGTTAAAACTGTTTACTCAAGCTTTAACAACAGTTGGAACTGAAGCCATCAAACAGAGTCAAGAGCGCTGTTGCCTGCAATATGTTATCCTCTCAATACTGGGACCATTGGTCAGCAGCAGCTGTGTGTTGTTTTAAACAAGATGCTTTTTTTCTTCAGGTTTTCATTATATTAGAATACTCTAAATGATGATAACTGGCATAATATAGATATCAAACTGTGTTTATATGGATATTAAATATCAGTGTAAGAAATGCTGAAAATTCCATGGAATTTCTACTCAACAAATATCTTTTTATAGCCAGTAGTAATAATTTACTAACCGCCAAAGTTGATAAAGTTTTAAATGACTGGTGAATACTCTGCTAAAATAAAACAATGTCCTTATACACAAGTGTCCTTGTGTCCTTGTACTTTGTATGCATGTTTATAGAAATATATATAAAAAAGGTATAAAATATACCTTTGTTGACATGTCTTAATTGCCTCTTGTGCATAGCAAATTTAAAAACACTCCCACCATTGCAATTAGACAGCAATAGAGTTAATATACACATACTGGTCCAAACTGAATTCTGTCCTTTCATCTTAATTAATGACACAGACAAAGGGATCAAGTGGACCCTCAGTAAATTTGTAGATGACACCAAGCCAAGTCATGTGGTTGACATAACTGAAAGATGGGATGTCATCCAGAGAGCTGGACAGGCTTGAGAAGTGGGTCCATGGAAATATCAAGAGGTTTGAAAAAAACCAAGTGCAAGGTCCTGCACCTGAGTCAGGACAACTGCTGTTATCAACACAGCCTGGGGGATGGACAGGTCAAGAGCAGCCCTGCTGAGAAGGACTTGGGGGTGCTGGTGGAGGAGATGCTGGACATGACCCAGTGATGTGTACTTGAAGCTCAGAAAGCCAAACGTGTCCTGGGCCACATGAAAACCAGCGAAGCTAGCAGGGTGAGGGAGGGGATTCTGCCCCTCTGCTCCACTCTTGTGAGACCTCACCTGAAGTGCTGCATCCAGCTCTGGGGTCCCCAACACATCAAGGACATCAACCATTTGGAGCAAGCCTAGAGGAGGCCACCAAGATGATTAGAGGGATGGAACATCCCTCCCTCAAGGAAACGTAAAATAATTGGATTTATTCAGCCTGGAAAAGAGAAGGCTTTGTGGTAATCTAGTTGCAGCATTCCAGTACCTGAAGGGACAAGAAGAAATATGGAGAAAGTCTATTTACAAGAGCATGTAGGGACAGGACAAGGGGGAATACCTTCAAACTGAAAGAGGGTAGGTTTAGATTAGATATTAGGAAAAAACGCCTTACTATGAAAGTGGTGAGGCACTGGAACAGGATACCCAGAGAAGTTATCCATGTCCCATTCCTGGGAGTGTTCAAGACCAGGCTAGAGGGGGGTCTGAGCAAGTGGTCTTGTGCAAGATGTCCCTGTCCATGACAGCATGTTGGAAGCAGATGATTTTTAAGATTCTTTCCAACCCAAACCATTCTATGATTCTATGATTCTATGATCAACTGACAATGAAAAATACCCTGGAAATCTGACAAATGGCCACTCATGGACAGACTATGATGTCTTCTGTTGTAATGCAAACCTTCTGAACACTTTTAAACAGGAACAATCTGTGTAAGCCACAAACTCAAAAAATTCGTTTTCATAGCAACAGTTCAACGTGGGTTATATTTTTCATCCCCTTTTCCCTTACAGTGAGGATAATATTTAACATTAGAAATTATTCTATTCCTTGTTAGTTCATAGTCTATCCAATCGTCTTTCAAATTCTGCTAGAATGCAGCAGAAATTTATGGCCTCAGTACACTTGTCTTACTTCCCAGCATTTCTTTGGTGTCACCACAATGTGTCTTTTCCCCCACTGCCTTAAATCACGTCATTCCTTGATTTTCAAAATCAGAACAAAACAGAACTTGAGAGAGACAACTGCTTTATTAGACTCATATATATATTCCCAAATATTTTAAATGTTGGGTTAAAATTAATTGCACTTGGAGAGGCTTGGAGGCATTTTTGTTTGTTTGTTTGTTTTAAGGGTTTTTTGTTTTGTGTCTTTTTTTATCATTTTGTTGTGGGTTTGGAGTTTTTTTGCTTCTGTTTTTGCTCTCTATGTGAGCCAAAGGGCACTGTCTCATTAATGACTTTTTTTTCTCTGTGACCGTAATTAAGGGTCACTAAACCTATCCTGCAGTCCCTGAGGGACAAGGGATTTCAAGGGAATATGAATGAATATGTTAATATCTGATTAGAAAAGAGAATTGACCTTGGTACAGAGAGATGTTTTCAAGCTCAACTATAGCTCTGCTGATATTTTTCTTTAATTTTCTTTTAGAAATACACAGCATTTCAGAGTTTGAACTGAATAATTAGAGGTGTTTAATCCCTAGCGATACACAGCCCACACACACCTCTGAAGATCATTCACCATTCAGCATATTCAGAGTTCTGTATGCTTAAACAATTACAAAAATCAGTGGCAATTTTAGGCCATTACCATAAACTGTTTTAATATATAAATATAATCTCTTCCTTGCTGATTTAAACAAAATTTAAAAAAACCCCAAACCCCATCATTACTTTTCTAAAGGATACTCGGATTTCCATTTTAAAAGATGGAAAGTTGATATTTAATCATTATAATTAGTTTTTCTGACATTTTTTCATATTTCCTTTCCTCAGAAAACGAGTGGTTTGCTGAGCTTGTCATAGACAAAGCTAAGCATCGCCCTATGACTTCCATTTTTGCAAAATATTGAAGCTGTCACTATTTTCACAAAGATGACAGACATATTGTTTCCTCCTACTTTCTAAAATAGTAGCAAAAACTAACCAGAAAGAAACCAACAAAAGAAGCTTTAAAATGTGTTCTTTATCAGCTACACAGTGATCAAGGAGATGGCTTTCTTCTATTGGAGACACATGACACTATAGGTAGTCATTTTTAGTCAAGAAAATAGATGACTCAGATTATGACAAATAAAGTACTTTATATTTTTATGCCAGTATTTTTTTTAATATAAAATGATTAGGTACATATTATATTGATTTTTGAGCCCTGCTATTGTAAAGATTTATGTTCTTTGAGAAGTCCAAGTAGACTTTCCTGAGAGTACTTAGCATACGTACAATTAAACACACAAAATCAACTTTCAGGATAGCACTTTGCATTGTTTCATTCCACTTTCAACACTACTGTAGGTTTTGAGCTCTACTTATACCTAAGACTTGGTTTCTTTTCAGGTTTTCTTTTTCTCAAAATTTGCTGCACATAGAACATTTCTACTGCTATGTCACCAATAAATAACCTGCTTTTGCACTTACATATATTTCTTCTATATTTTTAAATGTTTTTGGGTCTTCTTTTTCCTTAGTGATACAAAAAGAAAACGAAATGTAAAAAAGCAACATCATAAATACATCCTGCAGAGACAGTTTTTGACCCAGAGGTTTTAAACTTTTGATGTAAAGCAAAAAAGTGACAAAATAAAACTAACTTAATCTGTTTTGTTTTCAAACAGCTATTAGATTACAAAGGGCCAGGCTTTAAATGCTCAGCAACATAATATAGCAAAAAGCATTTTTACTGCTTGCAATTAATGGAGAAGTTTACTTCCCTTTAGTAGAAGAGCATATAAACATCTACATATTCATATATTCATAATTTGTCATTATTTGTTCAGCAGAAAACAGTATTATGGATTTTGGGTTTCAGTCTAACTGGAAATGAATAGCTTCTAGAGATTAATATTAATGATCATTAAGGTACAGTAACATAAATGCAATAGCAAAATAAACTTGATAAGTCCTAAGTTTCTTATCCTTATTAGATTTACTTAAATATGTATATTTGCAAAGTGAGTTAATGAAGTCCCAAAAGAGTGTGATTCCTTATAGTACCTGCCTATATCTTAGGCACTTAGTTGTTTGGTTGCCAACTAAGTGGCCATATGTGTTTTCTGGATGCTAATTGTAAAACAAAAATTAGCTGTCTTTGCCACTTCAGTCAGTTTGGTGACACAGAACATTTTAATCTGACATTTTATTCTGTTTAGTTGATCACATTTATTTAGTCAGCACAATGCAGATTCTGTGTAATTAGGGAAGTGTACTAGAAAGAGTGTAAAATTGGCTATTCTGTGAGTTTTCTATGTTCTAATTATTTGCTCAAAGGCAATACTATATTTAAGAAAGTGTTGTGAACACTTGATACAGCTACATATCAGAATGAAAATCTGCAGTAACATTTTAATACCTGTAAGAGGGAGCAGCAGTATCTCAGCAGACATTTTAAACCACTGGATAGCAAAAATTATGACTCTTTTTCTGAAAAAGTCATATTCCCATAAAGCTCTGAAGTTATCCTGCTTATTTCAGAGAATGCATGAAAAAAATTCGTAATAAAGACTTTGTTTCCTAAAAGACAAGACATTTCCTCTTTGTTAGGAACAAAGTCTAATCTTAGGTCAGTTTGTATGATTCCTTTCAAACCTTTAGATGTACTGCATGTGCTTGTAAAACCCAACCTTATGCCAGGTTTGGGACTATGGATTTGATTTTACTTTTTTTTTTTTGTGGTACTGCCACACTACCAGTTGTTTTCAATTGTACATTACCCCTATTAAATTATCTACAGAAATAACAAATGATGTGTCTAATTTTATTACTATCAAAGCCCCCATTTAATCATTAGCAACATAAACATGGGTGGGATTAAGTCCAAAAAAGGAAGAAGCCTTCCTGGCTTTTCCATTTTAAACTGTGTTTATGTTCAATTTAGTCATAGTCTTTTCTAAAGTAGAGGCAAAAAAAGACACCTTTCCTCCAAAATTAACATTTAAAAGGAAGTGCTATAGGTTATCACATATTCCAATATAGGTTATCCACATATTCCACATCATGGAAAACATGACTCTCCATAGTAATAATAATACAAGATGCCACAAAATGTGTATCTTCCCTGGGTTTAACAATCCAGCTTTAATCGAAACAGACAGATCACCTCATTAGCACAGTTTAAAATTTGAAGTCTTTCTTTCACCAGTTAAATTATATTTGGGCAAGATGCACAAATCCATTTTCATCATAAGTAACAAGTAACAAATATGACTTACAAAGTTTGACTTCCAAAGGAAGGAATCACATTATCCCATAAGCTTAGAAAAAAAAAATTAAAATAAATTGTCTCCTTCCTGATCACCTGGGTCCCATGAAATTTCCAGGAATCAGTATCCTTAGAATTGGAAAGTTTTTCTTTTCTAGAATTGGAAAGTTATTCCTTTGTGGTCTTGTTGTTCTTCTTCTTTTTCTCCTCCTCCTTCTCTTTCTTGTTCTTCTCCTTTGAATTTCAGTATAGTTGATCTGTACTTTTTGTAATATCATCAGTAAACATATGCAATAATCACAGAATCACAGAATCACAGAATCACAGAATCACAGAATCACAGAATAGTTTGGGTTAGAAGGGACCTTAAAGTTCACCTACTTCCAGTACCTCTTTCATGGGCAGGGACACTTTCCCCTCAATCACTAAGGAGATAATTTTTATCAGCAGACTTCTTCCTTGAAACTTTGTGCCTAAGAACCCTTTGGAAGTTCCAGTGATGTGGTCCCCATTGCAGTGTTAGACTGACCAGTATGGTGGCCAGTGAAAACCATAACTGGCAGCAGGTAACCAGAGACCTGTGCAGTTCCCAGCCCCTACTTTATGAATATCCAAAAAGTTTTCCCATGTTTCATGGACTCACAGAATCATCAAAGTTGGAAGAGACCTTCAAGATCATCTACTCCAACTGTAACCCATAAACAGTTCTAAACGATATCCCCAAATGGAACACTGAGATGCCTCTTGAACTCTTCCAGAGAAGGTGACTCCATCACCTCCCTGGGCAACCTATTCCAATCGCTAACTACTCTTTCAGTGATTTTTTCTCCTAATATCTAATCTGAACTTTGCCTGGCAGAATTTAAGGCCATTTCCTCTCATCCTTTTACTTGAGATATGGCAGAAGAAATCAACCATCTCAATACAACCTTCTTTCAGATAGTTGTAGAGAGCAATGAGGTCCCCTCTGAGCCTCCTCCAGACTAAGCAACCACAGTTCCATCAGCCATTCCTCATGGCATAAGTTTTCTAGACCTTTCACCAGCTTCATTTCACTTCAAGCTTTTCTTCTTTAGGCTAATTAATACCAGTGACATCAAGTGTTCTTCATTTGTTGACACATTCTACAGCTGATGTCCAGCTGCATTTACAGTGAACAAAAGGGAGGAATTTTGCATATATTTTGACTGAATCATCTATTAATCTTTGTTTCCAGTCTTTTTCTTACATCTGTCAAGATCTCCTTGATTGCAATCCTGTCTTCCAGCATTGCTACCATTCTTCCTAATCTGCCTTTATCTATAAATTTAGTACAACAGAAAGCAAATCAAAGATAAAGCCAGCAAAACGAGACCTAAGACAGAACTTTAAGTAGCATCAGTCAATACATCCTTTCTAGAGAGCAATTAGCAACTCTTCTCTATTTCCCTCACTTGCTTACAGGGCTTAACACAGAATAGGTCTGAAATTCAAAATATGTGACAACTGTTTCTTCTCTACCTAAAAAAAATGTTACCTTGTTATGAAAGGAAATTAAATCAACTGAGTATAATTTACTCTTGACAAGCCATGTTGGTATTACTTATCTCCTTGTTAGTCCTATATACTAAAAATTATTTTTCTTGTTGTCTGGAAAAAAGTCTTTTTAATCTGAACTTTCTAGTGAAATGGGCTATGGAGGGTGTCCCCAAACCTTGTTACTCTACAGCTTTCTCATTCCCTTATTGTGTTGCATTAATCAAGAGATAATAACAAATGTGAAGTTAAGCATAGCTAAAATGCATGCTCAACTCATGAACCATTTAACTTTACCTTATAGCAATCTTATACACACTCCTTTATTGTTGTTTCCCTAAAAACAAGCAGTGTTTCTTGGAAAAGTTCCTTATTTTTATGTTGTATACCAAATGCTATTTTGGATGCAGAGATTTGAAGTTATTTGCTTAACTGTTTGGAATGTATCACTGGTCATATCTCATATTGTCATATGAAGGATGGGACTTCCTCTCACCTAATTACAGAATTTTAAAAATGTGGCGGCCAGGCTCCCTCTATAGGCACTGGAGAGAGAGAGGCCCCTTTCAAAGGATTTGTCACTTTCAGATTTACATCTCAATTTTTCATCTTCATTGACCAGAGGAGTAATTTTTTTATATGATATTTGATGAAAAGGTCAGAGCAATGAATGCCAAGATGTAATGTGAAAGGTAGTACTTATCTCTGCTGATAAAATATCTAACTGTTGGTTGGTAGGAGATACACCATTTCGGCATCCCTAGCCTTTGTGTGACATTTTCAGGGAACTTCTAAGGCTTCAACAAGTTTAGTGAAACTCATAAAAATATCCTTCAACATGGTAAAACTACAGATATTCTTGAAATAGAATAAATATACTATTTTTTGATCATGAAATAAGAAAATCAGAGGTGGTGCTAATACTTAAAATACTCAGAAAACCAACACAAAACTTCTCACTATTTATTGTAACTGTATGCATATTTTCTGTATCCTGATTTAGAAATTTATTCTTAGGTTTTCAATTCAAATTTTTGTGTTCATTGATATGTTTACGTTTTGCAAGGTGTGTCCCTTCTCAAAAGAACTTTGACCTTGAACTGTCAGCATTAGTAAACTGCACTGACTTAAATATACTTTTTTTTTAATACATTACTGCTGAAAGACTTGTCTATGCTCCTTACAGGGCTTCACAGTTATTTCATTACTTTGGAAAGAAGAATTAAAACACTTTTCATCTTCTCCATGACATCATTCATTTGTGTTCATTAACAATCTGAAACATTTCTAAGGGAATCATGAATAACACTCTTAATTATGACTTGCAATTGTCTCCAACTCACTGTGGTATTGCGTTGCAGAAGCTAAACAAGAGAAAAATAATGTTAATAAAGTTGTTCATATTGGACAAGAAACAGGATTTCCTTTTAAGCGTGTTGGCACAATGCATCTGTTTACAGTGTCATTTGATAGGCTTGACAGGGTTGGAAATAAAAGAAATTCTGTTAAAATGAATACTGTAGTAACATGTTTTAAAATACAGTGCGTTTGAATTTACTGCTTTAGAAATCTTCCTTGAGGGGAATGTGGGAGTCTTGAAATGCCCCACCAGAGTTTAATTCTAGATTCCCTGGAGATGTTGTGCCAGACTCCTCTTTTCCTTCTCTTTGACGCATTTAGTTTTGTAAAACTTGCAGTATATTATTAATAAATTATATAAAGTAAGAAACAGAGGAAAAAAGGTATTGAAAAATTTATGCCACATGAAACTTACACATTTAGTAGATGGAAGTATCACCAAGTTCTGCTTTCAGTAATTTTTTTAAGTTTTGTTACTAGAAGAAGTTTGAGAGAACTCTTCTAACAAGTAGCCCTGTATTTGAATCAAGGTTTTCTGGTAGCTTTAGTTATCTGCTTTCCCTAGGTTTTGGAACATTTACCAGTCAGTAGTCTTCATAACATGATGAAGAGAGAATACAAATAGAATTGTATTCTTGAGTACAAATAGAAATGTCATCTGATACGCACAAGACTGATTTTTGAAATTTGTAACAGAAAATGCTTAAATGGCATAGTTTTCAAAGTATATTTAGATACACTTTATTTGGTTTTGCTGATTCTTTGTTAAAATTGAGCCAAAATTCACAAAAGTAAAAGCAATCTCTCTAGCACGTGTTGCAGCTCACTGCTTTGGACATTTTGATTTGCACATGTCTTTTAAGGACTTGATTCTCTTGTGCAGTTGTTTGCACCTCTGCAAAGCAGGTAGCATCTGCTGCCACTTTGCCTAGGAAGCACTTTGCACAAGACACAGACCAGCAGAAAATAGGCATGTATTGCTGGTATGAAGTTGGTTGAGTTAAGTGAAATCACTCCTGAAGAAGGCAGCTATTTACTATGGCTAAAGGTGTCAAAATGTAGTTCGCTCTGACCTGTTTTGTTTTTTTTTTTTTCCTGTGCAGTTTTACAATTACTTTGCATCACCAGATCAGCATATATTAGCCTGAGATTATGGGCAAACCTGGACTACATTTCAGAAAGGCTGTTAATATAGAAGATGTAAGCCATCACAGGAATGTATTATCAATTTTTCCTTCAAAAACCATTTGACACAATTTTATAGCTTTTCTCATAACCCTAACCTTAACCTCCCTAAAGATAATTATAGATAGTAATTGATATAATTATAGTTATAACTTTCATAAAGATAGAGGTAGTAATTTACTTTGGTCCAAGATTAAGATTAACTGAAGATTAACTTTGCCTTTAAAAATTAATTTTTTTTCTGAAGGAATGTTAACTGAATTATATAAATACATAAAAGTAAGTTACTGATCTGCTGATCTTGAATTCAGGCTGATACCTTGGAGGATGTGCAATGTTTTGTTCCAAAATTTCCAAAGGTTCCAAAATTTCACTTTGAAAGCTGGTATCTGAATAAATATATGGGTCTTTTTTTGCCAAGAAGGCAAAAAATAGTATATTTTACCTGGATAGTTTTTTTATCAGCCATGTAGTTAAACAATTTAGTATTGTGTATTCATATCTATGACTTCTAAGTTATCTTAAAAAGCATCTAAAATTCAGCAGTCATAAGATTTATCTCTGTGTGTGGTAATAAAACTAAAAGTTCACCTCAGGTAATGGCTAGTCTTTTCCCTGTTTTTGTAGACACTATCTGAAGACAGTATTTATCTCATTACCTTTCTCCAAGGAAGAGTACATTTTAAAGGGTGGAGTTACCTGTGAGCACACAAAACCACAGAGTAATACAAAGAAGAGCAAAGAAAAATTATCAGGTCTATCAGAGTACAGCCAGTGCTTACTTGTTTAGGAGCACTAACTCTTCTAAGTGAAAAAAAGGGTGAAACATATCACATTCAAAAGCTTTTAAGGTTTTAGGGCAGAATAAATTACTTGAGAGGGAGTATTTTATTATTATGTAAGGGAAAGCATGTTACAGTTCTTACATGAAAAAGGGATTAGGACACCATTAACATCTGTCTCCACTATTTTGTTAGATTTATTTTTTCTTTATATTTTTTATTAAAGAATTTTTCTCTTTCTTACTTGAGCAGCAAGAGGATGGAAAAAAGGTCAGTTTATAATAAAGGCTGAAAGAGAAGCACAGTGAGTCCATTCATTAAGAATGTAAAAACCATTCAGGCTTGCAACAGGATTATTCTAAAACCAAGAAGTACTTTTACCTGAATGCTCTCCCCTAAACACCTCATACGGTGTGAAGGAGAGACACTATTTTCCTGATTGTCTTTGCAGGCTTTTGGAGGAACACTGAACCAAAATTCATTCAAACCAATTGACAATGTCCAAGAGCTCATTCAGAAGCTTTACTACCTGCATAGATTAGAACAAATAAATCCTCTATCTTTTTTTTCTAGCTTACAAAAATAAGCTTAAAACACACACTTCTTACTCGGGCCAATTTCCATGGGAGATTTTGTCTATCAAACCTCACAATTAAAAAAATATTTTAAAATAACAAATGGCATGAATTCTTATGTTTGCTGAAATAAATAAATGGCTTTTTAAAAAGAGACTAGCCTTACAGTCCTGTACATGTTTGTGTTTAGCATAAGTTGGTCCATAATTATAAGTTCCATTGAAATCATTCCTGTTATCTAAGTTGACAATAAAGGCCTTTAAATAAAATAAAAACTGAGTTAAGACAACAGTTACAGAAAGTTGGAAACAGGAAGTTTGAACAAGTGGCCAAGTCATGTAAACAAAATGATGAAATATATTGGTCAATCTAAGCAGGAATGGCATATAAGCAAAACTTTTTTCTTGTTACTGTGGAAATGATAATAAAAGGAAAGATTTTAGAATGGACCACAGGCCTTTACAATTTTTAAGTTTATTTGTGTTATTAGATGATTATGTTTACTAGATGAAACTCGGTATACAAATGAGGAACCAAATCCTTCAGAAGCCTTTCTCACACCTTAAAGAATCAGGTTGGCTTACTCCAAAAAACTTTTTTAAAGTCTTAAATCTAAATAGCTGCTTATATTCATAACCTTGCCTATATTATCTATTTTTTTTTATAATTTTTAAATACAAAATACACAACCAAAAAAAGAAAAACCCATGAAAAATACAATAGTTGTTCGTTCCTTCTCTTAAAAAAAAATAAAAAGAAAGAATTGAACTTCTTCCTACAGTTATTCTTAGTGATTGTTTGAGAGTGTAATGAAAGCTGAATGAACTTAGGAAGCAGATGATAATCTTTTAAGAAATCCGCATATAATATCATTCCACAGTGATAAATTGCTGTGCAGGAATATAACCCAGCTCTGAGAAATCTTGTACGTCTACACAATGCACCCTAAAGCAGGATGGCCACAGTAGACAGAACATGCAGCAAAGGTAAGAGCCTATTTCTAACCACAACTCATCAACCTTCAGAGGGTGCAGCAACAATTCCACTACCCTGTGTCTGTAGCAGGTTATTCTGAGGCATCTCTGTAACAGCACAGGCAACAGTGGAAGCCAAGTGAGGCAGCCATTTCTGCAGAAGTCTCTGGGTTCTCCTTCAGGAAGCAAAGTGGGCTGATATGAACCTCAGGAAAGTTAACAAGGGAAATTTCAAAGTCCTACACCTGTGGAGGAACAACCCAGGCACCAGTGATGGGGGCCACCCATCTGGGAAGCAGTTTGGCAGAAAAGACCCTGGGGGTCCTGGTGGGCATGAGATGAACATGTCCCAGCAATGTGTTCTTGCTATGAAGAAGGAGAATGGTGTCCTGGGCTACATTAGACAACATACCAACAGCAGATGGAGGACGGTGATCCTGCCTCTCTGCTCAGCCATGGCAAGGCCACATCTAGGGTGCCGTGTCCAGTTCTGAGCTCCTCAGTACGTGCGAGACATGGACATACTGGAGACAGTCCAAAAAAAGGCCACAAATATGATTAAGGGACTGCAGTACCTCTCTTATGAGGAAAGGCTGGGAGAGCTGGGACAGCTCAGCCTGGACAAAATAAAGCTCAGGGAGGATCTCGTCAATGTATACAAACTCCTGAAGGGAGGGTGCAAGAAGGACAGAACCAGGCTCCTTTCAGTGTTGCCAGCTGACAGGATGAGAGGCAATGGACATACACTGGAGGTTCCCTCTGGACATCAGAAAATGCCTTTTTACTGTGATGGTGACCTAACATTGATGCAGGTTGCACTGAGAGGTTGTGACGTCACCCTCCTTGGAGATATTCAAAAGCAAAAGGCATCTGGACATGGTCCTGAACAATCAGCTCTAGGTGGTCGTGCTTGTGCACAGGGATTGGACCAGATGACCTCCAGAAGTGCCTTCCAGCCTCAACTATTCTATGATTTTGTGATTCTTTTAGAAAATACTCTAATTTTTATAAAAATGTACCATTTCAAATGTAAGCCCACTACGTCCATTTGAACATATTAAAATGACAACTTCTGATTTTTTCTGTTTTGTTTTTCCAGATCTGCCAGAGTTGTGGACTGTAGGTTATGAACTATATCATTATCAAAGACTAAAGTTTGATGTGGATTTAAGGACAAGCATGTAACTCCACAGATAAAACTATCTAAGTTTCCAAAAGCTGTGAGAATTAAAATTTAAGTTTATTTTCTGCATTCATTATTTCATTTTAAACATTGTCTATTGCTTCAGTTAGCACAGCTCTTTGATGCAGAATGTTTTGCCATAGGCTAAGTGAAGTAATTTGCATCATATTTTCAAGCAAAAAATGCTTCTTTTTTTTTGATACGGAATGGTTTTATAATTTTAAAAATATATACAAAAATTTATTTTATTGAACTCTAATTAGGACGAGCAGAAATCAAAGATTCAAAAATTATTTACTGAATTTTTTTCAGATGAAACACTCAAACTCTTTTACTTAATATCACAAGACTTTCCTGTCAAATTATGTCACAATTTGCTTCTCTTTCTCTGTCCTCTAGTATCTATTTGTGTTCCATCTAATGCCACAAGATAATTCAGTTTGATTATAAAGATGAGATGTGGAATGGAACCCAACTACAAAACCTTTCTTCATCCACTGCTTTTTCTAATGTAAAACAAAATAAATCGTATCATGCATTTGCATTAACAGAAGACAGTATTATTATAGAATTTATTTGCAGTTTCATCAGAAAGATAGAAAACGGGCTGATCACATACAGGAATGCCAATAGTATAATGCCTGATTTTTATTTTCTTTTGATACTTTGCCTCTTAGAATTTCTCTGTGGTAGGAAATCTAGTATGCCTTGTTTTTCTTTATTGTATAAAATCAGGCTCTATTTCTGGGTCAATGGCTCTCTTCTTTTTCCTCGATCTAACTTTATTTTCCTTCTTTCATCACCTTTTGTTGTCTGTCTTGTTCTAATTTTTATAACCATGTGATTCTTTACCTGTCAAGAATTGAGAAAGGCATAAGAAACACTAAAAACATTCTCTGGTTTTGTAGAAGCAAGCAAGCAAAAGAAGGGGAATGTAACTATGGTTTCTCTTTCCTTTTTTGATAACCATAAAAAATTAAAAATGTGAATAAATATATTCACCTGCAAAACCAAATAAATGTTCCTTATTTTTATTTCTTTCTGTAGTGTTCTGCTAGAGGAACAGTCTGCAATATTAGATCTACAGCTGTTTCCTACTTTTGCTTCCCACAAGACTCTGTAGCACATTTTGTCTCATCAATTTAACACCACATCCAACTTCTGAACACTCAGCACTTAGTTTTACATATTTTTAAACATTCTCCTAAATAGTACCTAGTGTTATACACATTTTAGATCAACTAACTGTGACATGTCTGCTTATGACTGCAGGGCCAAAGTCGTGGCTCATATAAAGTCTGAGCAATTGTGTTTTGTGACTGAATGTAGGGAACAGTTGAAAAGGTGAAATTCTGTCTCTGAATTAGGTTTAAAGTGTGAGTCTGTAATACAGCAGTGCTTTCATCCATTCAACCCTATCACCCCTGTGGAATCCCCTGTTGTCAGTCTAGCATGTGAATTGTGCACAAAGCCTAACCTCCATTACATTACAGATCCCAAATTAAGTTCACATGACCTGAAGAGATGCTAGTCAGCTCTTTGTACCAAGCGCTGAAGTTCAAGCCACACTATACAATCTAATTATTCAGGACATACAGGGCAACTCATCTGAATAAGGACGACTGTTGAGAGCTGGCTTTTACTCACCAGGACTATTAGATTACCTCTCTGGACCAAAATTCTTCCATGTAATAAAATGCCAAGAATGTCTAGAGACCTACTTCCAATATCAGTAATCATTTGATTATTTTAGTCAGTTTTATCATTACTATTTTTTGCATTCAAATTATATTTTATTCCAGTACATATTATGTATGATGCACCTTTTTAACATGCTAGTTCCTCTTAAGAACATGCTGGACACTGGAAAAAAAGTGCAGAAATACAAAGAAGAAGTACACATTCATGTATGGAGCAACTTGTATAAAGGATTAGAAGGATATTATCCCCAGCATCTCAGTGCTGATTTGGACATCAAAAATAAAGCTGACCTGATTTTCACAGAAGATTTTACAAGGAGACGACTATTTTTAAAAGCCAGTAGAAACAGTAAGATGTTAGCTGCTTATGCTACAAGCATAAATAAAAATGTTTTTCACACATCAATAAAGCAAAATAAAGCACAAACCTCACTTAATAACACTATACAGCAGCAGGGGTGGAATTGTTTTAGAGCTTTCTTGTTTTTCTAGTGATCTCCACAGGCGCCTCAAAAATTCATGCACAAGAAATGAACTTCTTCCTACCTACTTTCCCAGATACTGAGATTTTGAGTAGGAGACTGTTAAACAGAAATTACTTTATGCTGACGGTACGTGCAAAAGAGAGAGTAAATAAAGTTTTCTGCTTACAAAAAGCAGTGCAAAGCCATCTTCTTGTGCAGGTGAATGGGATTTAAAAGTCATCCAAATATATCTATTTAAGGATTGATCTAAAAGACAAATTATATACAAGGGACTAGGCAGGGAAGTAACTTATTAGCATATGTCATGTTGCCTTTCTTTCCTTAACTTTAATTATTTCACATAAATACAGTGTCAACCTCTTCAAAAAGACCAGTAACTCAAAGAATATGAATTGACTAAACTTCAGATGAATTGCTCTAATTAGAGTAACAGAACCATTTTAAAACAGTTTCTAAACTCTCAGGAAGCATATTTAAATACTAGTCTCATAATTACAATTAGCAAATTTGTGTACTCAGGCCTACACTGTTAATTCATATGAATAATCTTTAGACTGTTCACTTGAAACACTGCCTGAATTTCCTGTGAGTGAAGAGTAGGCTAATTTGGAATAATTAAAAAATTCCTCAGCTAAGTTGGTTGTTCGGATTTTAATGTCCATGCATCTCTAATTTCCACTGACATCTTACAAGCTACAGTACACTTGACAGCAATCCAACACAATAATCCTCTTGAAGATTTCCAAGATATATTTTTAGACAGAAACTTTATATCTGTAATTCATACCTAGAAGAATTTACGTACCATGAAAATGAATACAACTTCAGCAGGAATAAAATGTTAAGCCATCTGCAGAGGAGATGTGTAATTTCAATGTTTCTATTGTTATTCAGCAAAATAAAATATGTACTCAATGACAAATGTGCAAGCTTTGAAAAGTTTTAAAAATAGCAATTTGGTTTTAGAGGTTTTTTTATGGTCTTTGAGAAATGTTCACTGGAGAAAGACAAATGTCACAGCCACCTTCAAAAAAGGCCAAAAATTTAACCCTAGCAGCTACAGGATGGTCAGCCTTGTTTCAGTTTCTGGAAAAATTATGGACTGAGTTCTCATGGAGCATATTTCTAGGCATGTGAAGATAAACAGGTAACTGGAAGTCACCAGCATGGATTTACCAAGAGTAAATTATGTTTAACTAATGTGGTTGTCTCCTATGACAACGATTACATTTGTGAATACAGGACAACAGTGGATTTTTTTTTTTGCATAGACTCAAGCAAGATTTTGGCACTGTCATCCATGATATTTACATTGGAGTGTTACAGTCTGCATGGCTAGACAAACAGATCAAATATGGGGCTCAGAAGGTGATTAACAGGTCATAGTTTATCTGGATGCCTGTGACAGATGGATTACCAGAGGCATTTGCACTAGGACCTGTCCTCTGTCCTTGAGTGTAATGACTTGTACCCCTATTTTAACATAATCTGCAAAATTGATGAGACTGTTCTCTGTCACCTCCTGCTTATCATTGGTAGAGGTGTTACAGAGACCAAACAGGCTAAAGAACTGGGCCACCAGGAGCATTATGAAACAGCAGAGACAAATCTCAAGCTCTCTGATTGCCAAGAAACTTTTCCTATTACAGAGAAAACACAGCTCCTGCAACAGCACAATACTGTTGGAGCGGAGAGGCCATGAAGCAGCTCTGTGGTGGAGGTGGACATCAAGATGGACATTAGTCCATGATGTTTGCTGGCAGAAAGGGAAGCCAGCAACCTCCTGTACTGTATGAACCATGGCATAGCCTGCAGGTTGAGAGAATGGCTATGTAGCACTTCTCAGATAACATCTAATTAGTCTATCCAACTTTTCTCATATTTTTCTAAAAGGGAAGACTTGGACAAACTGAAGGGAGCCCAGCAAAGGCCCACTGGTGTGGTGGAGGCTGAAGTTCTGACCATTTGAGAAGAGAGTGGAGCAGCTGGGCTGGGTCACCCTGGAGAAAGGACATCTTCAATGCACCTAACAGACCCCACAGATGACACAAGACAATCCTTGGATAGAGACAGGTTGGAGACAGGAGGGAGGGCAAGAAATAATAGGTATACATTGTGACAAGAGAGTTTCAGACTGGATATAAGAAGAAACTTTTATATTGTGAGGATATTAAGTTGCTCTGAAAACTGTACTATCTCTGTCCTTGGAGGATTTAAAGTCCCAACTGGCCTATGCTATGAACAGCCCGGTCTCCCCCAAGTGTGGACCTGCTTTGGGCTGTGGGGTGGCCTAGAGGGTCCCTGAACTCTCTGCCAGCCTCACTTATTCTTTGGTACCATAGAAAACAAAGATATGTATTGGAAATATGCTTTGATCCTGTATTGTGAAATAAAGAAAAATGACCCAGGGAAGCACAGAGTCACTGGAGCATAAAGACAGAATAAATAAGACTGGAAATAGGGTAAATGACATGCATAAATTGTTATTTCATAGCATTAGGGAGAGAGAGAGAAATGAATACAGATAATTGCATTTAGAATTTTGCAATATATATGAAGTACTCAGCACTCACAAAAAGAAATACTGCATATTTTCTAGTGTAAAATGTGCTCAGTGATTGCAGAAAATTATCTTCCTTTCAATTTCAGTTCAAAGTTATGCGTTGTACTCCCATATGGAGTTGTGCCCGGTGTTGAAGGCGTTGTAAGAGTATATAATTTCTAAAAAATATTCTGCATTTTTCTGGCACAGGTGCTGAACTTTATTGGTTTTCTCTTGTCCTTTTCAGTTATCTAATTTTTTTTTAACTGAAATTTGAGTTACATGACTGTCTGAAGTCCAGTGGACCACAGCAGATGTGGCCCTAAAAAAACCAGAGCAGTTTATTGCATAAGAACCTGTGTCATTTTAACATGGAGGAGAAAATAGCTTGGCAGGAGACTGAGATTGATTGATCCTGGAAAGATTTTGGGTTTTCTTGTGAACAGTTGGATTGGTAAAACAGACAGATGGATTGTTACTGCAAAGAGTTGGTGTGTTGCTAGGGAGACTTGGAATGGTATACCGGGCAGGTGACAAAATTGTGAACTGGTGTTCAGAATAGATGTGGCATTATTTACATACATACATACATATATATATATATGCATGGACAATGGACATATGTCTATGTGTGTGTGTGTGTGTGTGTGTGTGTGTGTGTCCACTGCTAACGTAAAACTCAGCAATGTAATCGCACCCACATTTTCACTACATCCAGAATGTAAAGGCTACATAACTCAAGGCATCTTTTGACAAAAGCCAAACAGACATGGAGTTCAGAAGATAAAATTTTATAAACAGACCAGGAATTGCACCAATTCCAGCATGTACTGAAATCACACTCAACTCCTATTATGATAATTAGTGCCTAATTTGTCATTTAAGGGAGTATAACTCTCATGCTTCATGTGAACTGATTTCATATGATAGAACTCCACAACCAAGGCACAAAATTAATTACTGCATTTTTTGTAGCTAATGAGAAATAAAACCAAATCTTAAATTACCTTCCACCACCCTTCCCTTCTACTCTGGCTTAATTCTGCTCTTGATTTACTCTACCTCCTCACCTCTCAATGGCACAGGGAGATAGGAATGCAGTCTGTGGTCAGTTCATCGCACATTGTCTCTGCTCTCCATTCTCCTCAGTGGGAGGACTCCTTACCTTGTTCCTCTGCTCCAGCATGGGGTTTCTCCTACTGGAGACAGACCTCCATAACTAGGGTTCTTCATGAACTGCTCCAGCATCAGTCCCTTCCAGGAGGTTGCAGTCTTCTTTAGAAACAGACTGTTCCAGTTCCATTGGGCCCCCCATGGAGTCACAAGTCCTTCCAGAAGATTTGTTACTGCTCCAGCATAAGGTCCTCTATCCATGAGTCCATGGGTTGTGATAGCAACCTGCTCCACCACAGGTTTCCCATGGGGCCACAGACTCTTTCAGGCATCCTCTTGCTCCGGCCTGGGGTGCTCCAGGGGCTGCAGGTGGATCTCTGCTCCACCATAGACCTGCATGGGCTGCGGGGCACAGCTGCCATGGCATGGGCTGTCTGCACCATGGGCTGCTAGGGAATCTCTCTTCTGGTGCCTGCAGCTCCTCCTGCCTCTTCTCCCTTACTGACCTTAGTATCAGCAGGGTTCTTTGTCTCACATATTCTCACTTCTCTTTACAGATGCTGTCGTGCAGTAGTTTTTTAACCCGTTTCTCAAATCTGTTATCCCAGAAGTGCTACCACTGATCAGCTCAGCCTTGGCCAGTGATGGGTCCACCTTGGAGCCAGATGTTGGACATGGGGAAAGCTTCTGACAGCTTCTCACAGAAGCCTACTGCTATAACCCCCACTGCTTCTAAAACTTTGCTGCTTAAACCCAATACACCATTTTCTTATAATTTGTTCATTTAAAAATAAAAATCTATTTAATAGCCACAGTTATGGTTTTCCTAGCCTATCATAACAATAATTAAACAAAGAATGATGCAGTAAGTTTAGTTTATGTGTAGCTAAGCATCCCTCAATACCACAGCTAGGTTATACCATTATAACTCTAGCGTTCTGTAACCATCCCCTCACAAAATACAGGTGTTGATTTCTCTGTATTAAAGAACAATGTACATTTAAATAATTGAAGAATGAGTGAATAAAGTGGCCAACATAGCCACACACTGCCAGATGACATTTTTACAGAAAAAAGTATTGTATTTTGCATTTCTAACAGTTTACAGAATATGTCAAATATTCAGGGACTTTTCCTGCCTCTTATTTAAAAGATTTTGGGTGAGTTTAGTATTCTCAATCTTAGACTGTCTTCTAAATATCACATTAAGTCACAAGAAGAGGTCAATCTAGAATATTTATTGGGTTAATATACCGTGTTACCTTCACCGCCCCTTGCTGACTTTACACAAAACTTATAAATTCACACACTTTATTAAATATAACTGATTCTAAATTTTTAGAGTATCCTGTGCACTCAGCTTTAAAAATGCATTAGTTGCATTAAAAAAAAAACAACCCAGATTTTGCAATTGCAATGTTTTATTTTTCTTATAAATCAGGTTTTTCCCCTATGTAGTGATGAAATAATGAGAAAAGAATGGCACCTGTTCATGCTACAAAGACACACACACATATATGTGTGTATATCTATCTATCTATCTATGTACCATGAAGTCATGGAAGTAGGAAATTGTAAACTTACCTGTTTTTTCTGATTCTCTTAATGGATTTTTTTAACTTTCATTTTGGAAATTTCCCTTAAATAAAAAAAATGAAGGTTTAAGCCATTTAAATAGTTAGTCTCTTTACTAATAATAGAAAAGTGTTGAGTAATAAGTCTCTGTATATGCAAGATACAATGTACTGTTGTATTTTCCTACAATCCATACCAAAGCAGCCTGCTAAGTTACTTAGAGATTTTTAACAAGTTTTAAATAATATTAGAAGAGTATTAGTGCTCATATGCACATATATGGCATGAAAATAAAAGTTCAGGGAAAAAGTTCATAAGACAAAGCAGCCTCCATGTATCACCTATAAGTAAAATAAGTTTCAGCAGCTTGAACAATATTTTTTTCAATATATATTTTTATCAATATAGGAAAGAATCAAAATATTTAATAAAATATTTTTATTTTAAAAAATCAAAAATAGTGATGCTCAAGTTATGTCATTTCTGCAGCTGTTGAGGAAAGTATCTGCAGATTTTGGATTTAGACCAACGGGGAAAAAAATCTCCTTCTAAGAACAGATTCAAAAAATTGTTCCTTCTTATTTGGCTACCCTTTAAAGAGAGTGAACTAAGTCAATGTGCATAAGAAAATAGAAACAGATGGAAGAATACTCTCAGAAACCGTTTAACCACTTTCTAGTGGGTTCCCATCTGCCATAAGTTCTTTTACCTTGTTATAACAAAAAGGGAACAGAACAGAAAATCAAAACCAAAAAGCCCTCACGAAGCTGGATTTGAAATTTGCCATCAAATGAGTCAGTCATTCCTATCCATCTAACGAAAACCAAATTAGCTATCGTGAATGCTTCCCAATCTATGCCACATAGGCTGAAGTTCTTGCAGATTCAGTTATTTTCAACACTTTCGTGGCCACAGATTTCCATTCCACAGTTTCCTTTTTTTTTTTTGCTAAGAGATATTTCAATAATTATGCCTACCAGGTTCAGTTTTGCTAGTGACTCAGAAAGGCCTAAGCCTTAGCAATAGACAAGCAGAAAAAAATGTATGTTGGGATGAATACACTAGCATTTCACAAGAAGCTGATTTTGCTGCTTGTGTTCTGTGTGATGATGAGAAGCTGGCACTTGACTAAGTTTCAGTATGAGCTACTCACACATCCCAATCTTTTGTTACTGAAATAAGAGCTGCTGCTGAAAGTAGGTCATACAGGAATAAATATTAGTCTGGAAATATGCTATTTTTGAACAATAGACATAAAGTGATGCTTTTGTCTTCCCAGGATTGGTTCTGACATTGCTGAAATATTGCTTCACTGACTGACCCCTTCTCATCTGCATGCCAGCGTATGTGGTGATCCTGTGTAGAAATACCATAAGAAACAGCCCTTCTGTAGTCTGTTGATGAATAATGGACTGGATCATCTGGGATGTAAGGAGAGACTGAGAGCTGGGAAAAGAAGACTCAGGAGGACATTATTCATGTGTATTAATACACCACTGAGGGAGCAAGGAAGACAGAGCGAGGCTCTTATCAGTGCTCAGTGACAGGAGAAGAGGAAATGGGCACAAACTGAAAGAGAGGAAATTCTGTCTGAGTTTATGAGATTTATGAGAACACTTTTCTAATATGAGCCACCACTGAACAGGGTGCCCAGAGATGTACTGGAGCCTCCATTCTTGCTGATAGTCAAAACTTAACTGGACACAGCCTTGAGCAACCTGCCCTATCTGACCCTGCTCTGAGCATACATTTCGATGAGAATATCTCTAGAGATGCCTCCAGCCTCAGCCATCCTGTGATCCTGTGTGCAATCCAAGACATAAGACAGAGAAGGGAAACTGATCATAGCTGTAAGCCAAATAGACATTCTAACCCTCTTCTGCAAGATGGCCTTAGTCAGTCCTTTTACTAGCATTCGTTAACTTTGTCAAATGTCACTCTTAAATCAGCTGAATTACATGATCTTTTTCTACCACCAAGTAGGTTGAAAAATAAGCATGGAGTTTCTGCAAGGTCTTTCAGAATTTCAGAAACACACTTATAAGCTAAAATTACATTGGTCATTGATTTTTAAAAGAAAATTACTATTTAACTCTATTAAGCAGTTAAAGGAAAGTTTATTTCCCAGGCCATAATGTGCTGGTCAGAACAATGTTCTGCATGCCATCTTAATTGCAAGCATTGTTTGAGGCTACTGCAATATTTTATTTCAGTGAGTACAAGAGATTAATACTCAGCATAGTATATAAAGGCTGAAGTATTTTTATTAGAATAAAGACTGAAACTTGCAATATAGCCAGTTCATTTTCTAAGATCTATGCAATTTCATGCCAAAAATTTGGAGAGAATATTAAAGAAATGTGACATGGGAACAGAAAAGCAACCCATATGCAAGAGCAGAAGGGAAGAAATACAGTATCTCAACAGAACTGCATCAGAATGAGGCCATATGTATAATCTGGGCCTCAACCATTCCCGTATTTCTGGAGATTAGTACTATGCTAATCTGGCAAAATTTTTGTGCTAGCCAACGTACTACTGGATACTTTTACCCTAGGGAGCATTAGACCATCATCTGGTCTGATTTAGGATAATTCAGGACAGCACACCATTTTGAGAACAGTGTTATTAGCAACATGATAACATAATGTTCTTCTGCTAGAATATAATGTCAAGAATATATTGTCACATTTTAAAATTTCTGCCTGATGTACTACATTTCTTTTGATGGCAGAAAACTTAAACTGCTGTTTTACATATAGTATTTGCTTTGTGTAAAAATACCTATTTATAACCTCAGCGGTGTTTCTAATGGTAGAACTACGTGCAGTTGGCTGCAAATGGCATTACATTTTAAATTTATCCTGACAGTATTTTAAAGGCTACATATGACATAAATCATCTGAATTTGTATTTGAGATATTTCATTTTCATCATGGCATTTTACAGGAATAGATGGCAGTGTCACCAGTGTTAGTTGCTTCCTGGAAATTGTATTATTTAGCATTTCCAGTTTGATGACCTTGTTTTTCACTGTAGTCAAATTAGTCATCATATTTAACAATTATCCCTATTATAAGCTATATTCATATCAGGCACATATAATGAAACAGCATGTCACCTGTAAGGAGACATGTTGCTATTAAATTCAAAATCTATATAGAGTAGCTGTATAGTACAGGAAAACGCATATCATTCAAAAGAGTGATTTATACTGATTAGAAGTACCAAACAGCTGCTTAGCTAAAAGCTTGACTCAAAGCCCTCTGAAACAAATGGAAAGATTTTCATTGATTTCACTTCTTTCTGGATCAGGCCCAAAAATGCAGATTTTTTAGCTGAGAGAGAAAGCATTCATTAAACTGGATATTATTTTATCAGGAAAAGAAGATGCCCAGTGGAAAAAAGCTTCTCAATATGGAAAAAGTAAACACCACCCAAACAGACATTTCACTCTTGGGGTTTTTAAATCAAACTTTACACCATATGCAGGAAGTAAAGTAAGTTAATGTAATTATTTAATGCTGTAGTTTAAGTGACTCAGATGAAACACATCAGAAAACAACAGTTTCACTTACAGAATTCAGCATCCATGAGTTTTTACAATATTTCAGGGGAAAAAAGAGATGACTGAAAAGACATAATTTTATAAAATAGAAATCTCCTTTCACATTGTTTCTTATAAATTCATTCATTTATCATTAAAAAATATCTGCTCCATACTGGAACTGGAAATGAAAAATTTGTAATTATGAACATAATGAGGCAGATGAAAAAGAATATATGAATTATAGTGAAAAGATTAGCATTTTTAGTTTGTCCCTTTTCTCACACACTTAATATACTTACACATAATTTGTCAAACACCAGCTATATCCTCAAAGGAACTATGAAAATTCTACTCTTGTTTATAGTTAATCTTGCTTCTTCAGTAAATTACTGATAGCAAAACTGAATAATTTTTTAAAAAAGAGCCTACAGGACAGCGTTTTTAAGAAAATAAGATCTGTGTATTTGTATTCCTTACTGTTATTCAGAAGATCTCACAGGTCTCCAAACTTATGGCTATTTGATCTTTGACTTAGCTGATATGTAAATTTGTCCAAGTTCATTGTCCTGTTGTGGTTCCATCCAGAACATAATCTTCTACATGGAGGTGTTTGAAGTTTGAATGAACTGACAGTTAGCTTAGATAGCAAAAACGTTCAACTTATGACATTCAACCCCTGCTAAGAACAAAGAAACTGTGATTGTTGAGCTTCAGTCTGCCATATAGATGGACAATTTTTTATAGTAGTGTCACTCAAAGTGAACATGTTGCTCTCTGAACAGCAGCTAACTATGTGCATATTCGTTCACTAAAATCATACTTGTGGTGTTATGACAGACAGCAGTTGTCACAGTACAGAAAGGCATAGAAAAGTGGGACACTCTTCCTTGCCTTTGCGTGGATTATTCTCCTTTCAACAAAGGAGAGGATGAAGAGTGAGATCCATGATGTTGTGTCTTGGTACGGCTGTTTTCAGAAATTCACCATCTTATGCTCCACTGGTCACCAGCAAAACCTTTATGTTTTATACTTGATATTCTTTAATTTGCATGCCCAATTTTTCAGTTTGAACATTTGCAATTTTCTTGAGAATTATATGGACTAAAATAGTATTAAAAATCATGCATGTGAAAGCCAAAGTTTTCCTTTTTTTTTTCCAAGTTCCAAGAAGAATTACATGTGAAAAAATTAGAATTTCTATTTGAAGACAGAGACTCACTTTACTTCACTACATCCCAGTGGTCGTGGTAGTAATTTGTGACAGTTCCAGGATTCCTCAGAAACCTACATATTTTCAGACATAGTCTTTTATTTGTTGAAAGGTTTTGAAATATGTTTGCTTTGTCAGAAAGGAATTTAATTGAAATAAATAAACTTGTATATGGAAATAAAGCTATCTCCCAAGTATCATTCATTGTAATTAAAGATTGCTTCAGGGGGAAACAGCACATCATGACGCAGCATTTTCAGAAAGGTGTTTGTCTTGTTTCTGTATGTTAGGTAAGCTTGTGTTTATCAGTATGTTTTCAAGAAGTATAAGAAATCTGTAAGCTACTGTAGTGATTTGTTCGCATCTTTTACCTTCTGTGAGATAAGAATTAGGAGAAATGCAAAGCAGGCCCAAAACTTTAAAGAATATAAAGATAGCTTTATTAACAGAACTAAAAGAAAAAAATAATAAGAGTCAGAATAAACCTTCAGGACACTTCTCCTCCCCTCATCCTCTTTCCTCCCTCCACCTACAACATAAGGACACAAAACTTGGCATTTTTTTCAGTCATTTTATCACCTCTATCATAGTCTTTCTTCAGTTCACTTAGGGAGAGGAGTCTCTCTTGCTATGCCATGGGAACATCTCCACAAGAGAACAGTTTTCTCATGGCTTCAATGTCACAACAAACAACCGCCCAGGGTGGTTCTCTGCTAGCAGCATGAAAGTCCCTTCCCTCGATTTACAGCTTTTTCCACAACTGTTTTCGAGGGTTCAATCTTAGCTAATGGGGTACCATTTTAAGGATGAGCTGTTCAAAAGCAAAGGTTCTCTTCATCTACCTCTGAGATCATCTTCATCTCTAGGAACAGAGGTCTTCTTCTTCCCCGGGAGCAAGGGTCTTCACTTCATCACTATCTCTCTCTGTTCAGGTTCTCATTAGATCACAGCTACTTCAACATTTGCTTGTTTCACCACAAGTACCTTTGCTCGTGGCTGCAGTCTGAATGCTCTACCCGNCTGGTGGACACATGTTCTCTGCCAAACGGCGCCCGGAGCTCATCTTGGTGTAAAGTTTCATTTTGGTGGCTGCACCCGGGGGGGCCGGGCGTGCCGTGGGGCTGGTTTGCACGAAGCAGGAGCGGCGTGGATCTTGCCAAGCCACTCTGGGGTGGGCCCGGCCCGCACGGAGCCGCGGGCCCTGCGATGGCCCCTGCTGGGCCGAGCGGGGCAGGGCCCAGCCCAGCCCGCTGGCCATGCGGGCACCCCAGTCACCTGCCCAAAAGACCAGAAGCAAGAGAGCTTCCAGGCTTGTTCGTACTTAAATGTGTTTTTACAGAGGTGTGTTCAGCTTCTTAAGTGGCTCAACAGTTGTCAATATTCAAATTAGACAATTGATTGGTTCTGTTGGGTCTGGAGGAAATTAGAACAGCCCTTTGCTAAACATCACTTTGTAGTTGGCAGATTTTTTTTCTTTTCCTTAGCTAAAAACCAAGCTGTGCTAACTCACGACAGCTACTAACATAAAGCAGCATAAAAATGAAAATATTTAAGAAAGACACAGTAATAACTTCTTTATAATCCATTTTACAGAGTAAATTTATGCAGTGATTGGGCATTCTTTTTCTGGAGATATATTGTAGGACACTACCCTTTTCTTTATTGTACACTGATGGCAATATGTAGAAAAATGCTGCTTTAAAAAGTGACTGCAATTAAGCCATTGTGTCTGTGACAGAAAACATGTCTGATTGCTGTGTTGGAATGCATTATTAAATAAGTTTGCAACTAAGCCATTGAATCTGCCATGGGAAACATGGCCAACAACATGCATCTAGAATGTATTATTAAAGCATAATCTCTTACAAGCTGCACTATTATCCTAACTTTACAAACACAAGCAAGTTTGAAGTAGCAGGTTAGGGAGTGGGTTTGTAGTATGTTAACTATTCACAGTGTAATTACCCATATAAAGTGTATTATTCTCAATGTTATGAGTGGAACAGGGATAAGCCATGACATGTTGTCTTAAGATAATAAGAGCAGACTGAAGCAAGTTTTAGAACTATTTTAGGTTATCCCCTATCTTGTTTGTATAGCATGCCATTAAAAAAAAAAAGAAAATATATCAAGAATGTAATAATAAAAAACAAGGAATCGAAGCCAGCCCCATCAAACCCAGCCTTTTTGTCTTAACACTGTTTTCAAGAATTTCAACAGAATCTGCAGACAGTATCAGTCTGCAGCTTTCTCTCTAATGATGCATCAACTGCACTGCATTTAACTTCAGGAGATGCAAAGTTTTTCCACAGTCTTGGTCTACATGCAAAACATTTAAAGATCCATCTATTTTACTACAGACAGTCTAACAAATCTTAGGCTTGTTAAAGAAAAAGCAGCATTATCCACAAAGTTCAGATGCAATCTTTTCAAACATCTGTCAGTGTTTGGTGTGAAGGTTTTTGTCTCTCTCATTAGCTTGCTTTTTTCTAGGCCATCATAATAATCAAAGACAAATGCTTGAGCAAACCAATTATTCTTGATTTATTTGATTTATTGAAAATATTATATTTTAGTTTAAAGAATGATGCAAATTTTAAAAGTAATTATTCATAATGGTTTTAACTGTTAAGCATCCCCCCAAAATCTTCATTATTCTGGGAGGATACCAAACAAATAAAAAAACCAAACAATTTTTTAAAAATTACAGTCCTCTTGCTGTCAAAATTTCAATAGTTTCAAATAGGAGAAAACTGAAAAACCCTGCAGGGGTATCATAAATCTTAGTATAAAGACTTTTTTTGGTTTTTTTTCCTAAAAAGTAAACCACTTCAAAATGCAAGAGCTGATTCCATTGACTTCTGTCAAACAGCATACTGAAGTAAATGTTAGCTACAAGCAAGGCGCTGTACCCTTGTAATAAAAGTAGATTTTATCCTTAAATACTTTGTATAAAGTATTTAATGAAGATAGAAGAGTAGAGACATGAACAATAAATAGAGTGAATAGAAATCTTTCGTTTTAAACAAGGATCATGAAATAAGGTTAATTCTCCTTCAGATGGAATATACCACCAGCTTCACGTACAACGCAGCAGAATATTTTTCAATTCTTTCATTTATACTTCTTCCCCTGTTCTGAAGAGCACTGTGCTTAGAACACAATATACAATATTTTCTTATTTAATACATATTTTTTTGGACAGATTCCTAGAAGCAGACTGGGGAGACAAGCTTATCAGTTACAAAATGCCACATATAATTTAACAAGTGGATAGTTGTTTGGGATACTGGCTACTGGCCAGTGAACATTGTGCATATTTGCATTTCGCACAGGGGCAGGAGGTGACAAACAGCAGATTTCAAGACTATGAGAATGGAGTTTAATATTTAATGGTTTATAAATGTTCTAGAATTTGTTTATTTTTGGTGTAGTGACTTTAGTTTGTCTAGTGGGGTTCATCTGTTTTTATAGTTAAAGAATTAGTAAAAAACTTCCTATCACTGTAGCTAGAGTTAAGTTCTTAAGAACTGTGCAATTTTTTTTTCCAGAATGTTCATGTATGTGTATTTATGGTATCTTTTCTCCCTTGATTTTAAGGCAGGATTCCCAAAGCTAGAAGAAAATACTGTCTTGGCAAATTACACAGGGAAGAGAATCATTTTGTCTGACTTGTCAGTGACCTCTCTCAAACATGAAGAGTCCATAATAGTTTCCTAAAATAAATTGTATTTACAAAAACTAATCTACTTAATGGGTGTCATTTTTACATATGTAAAATTTATCCCAGGCTCTGAATTGAGGCCACTTAGCCTTATTTTGTTTACAAAGGTAATTAACAGGAGCTAGAGCAGACCTTTTTACATAGAGAAGCTATTATAACAATAAGATTTTTTTAGTCATGATATCCATGACTAAAATAAAAACAGATATGATATGAAAACTTTATAGAAGCACGGTCCAAGGCTAAGCTCTATAAATCACTTGCAATCTTGCCTCTCCTGTGAATTGCAGTCATCTTAATTCCTGTGAATAATATTTATATCCTATCACACAACTATATATATTTCAAGTATACAAACACAAGAATCAATGAGGAAATGTTCATTTCTTGAAAGACAAACGTAATCTATGAAATCTTTGGAGTTCATCACAACATTTTTCAGCTTTGTTGATGGTAAAAGCAAATATTTCAAGTTCAGAAATAGATTTATGAAAAAAATTGAAGAGCAGCTTTTGGACAATTTTACCCGATTAAACCATTTAAAATTATTTACAGAATATTTGCACACAAGCACTTTTTTCATTACTCCCTGCAGTTCCTAAAGTAATTTTCAGACTGTCTATACTTCTGCCTACTGTGCAGTGAGCAGATACCACGAGCAGCTGCAAAAAAATCAGCTCCTGCAATTGTAGCTTGGAACATTGTGCATACCATTTAACCTGTTTCCCTGGCACACTTCTTTGCAAAGAACTTTACACAGACTTGCTAAATGCATTGCAGAAAGAATTATGATTTTTTATGTGCATATATATATTTTTGTATCACGCCACTGGGGTTTTTATCTTGTTATACTGCGTGTGCCAAATTACACTGCAGTAATTCCACAGTTACGCTGGTGAGTTCAATAGAGGCAATCCAGATTTACAATGGGATGACTGATTGGAATCTGTGTAATGACTCCCTTCCTGAAAAGCTCTTAGTTTGAGGCAAGATTCAATGCTGACTGCTATTGAGATGGAAACTGAGAAAATATGATAAACACTACCTTTATCTCCTCCTGTATATAGACCAACTATACAATAGTTTCCTCCAGAAGATTACTTCTTAAAAACAATATTCTTGAACTATATTAAATCTCTCTGTAATTCTCTATTATTTATGTGAATTATCTCTTACTGATAGAGAAAAAGGAAGGCTACAGTTTTCTTTAACTAATGCTGCCCCATACCCACAAGCACATAAAAATACAAGATTTCTGGTAGGGAATGGATTTTGGTAACCCTCCCCCTATGTATAGCATTATGTACAAACACAACATAAGCAGAATAGAACAATTTTTTCTTCATGAACTTAAAAGACATTTCAAGAAATTAAAACCATGGTTTGTGTTGTCTAGAACAAGTAATTACTTACAAATTCATATTGATTTGTGTTGCTTAATATTCATGGGAAGTCTTTTAAAGTTTTCTGTTAGTAAATTAAGACTGCTATTGATCTCACCAAAGACAACATAAATGCAATTAAAATTACATAGCTCAGTTTCGGGATGAAAATAAAGATATTTTAAGTGGATATGCATTCAAACCAAGTTAGTTTTTATGATAAAAGTAGCATAAATAATACATAATATATAAGATTTACAGATATGCATATCTTAAAAATATATTTTTTGACACAACAAGGGCTATTGAAATTAAAGAAAACATTTTTAAGTGTGAAAAGAAAAATTGTGTCATCTGCATGAGTTCCCAGTGTGTATTAATAAGCCAGTATCATCTCTGCCTTGAGTAATGGAGAGCTGTAGCAAATATATTTTTGTTGCTGAGGAGAAGTGGAAGATTTATCTCACTGCCTTGAACACTTAGATTTCCTTATGGTGTTCACTTATTCTTCTTAATGGGGATTTAGACAATGTCTTTTACCAAACTGTTGGCTCAAGTCTGAGCAAAGTCATTCTATTTGTCATGCTCCAAACCAAAGCAGTCCAGTAATGATAACAATGCATAAAGGGATATTGCTATATGACTTTTGCATGCAAATCAGAGACTGCATTGTATGAGCAATCCAAATAGCAAAACAAATTATGGTTATGGATCTCTGAAGACACTTCCCGGAATGTGAATGATATCTGTGAACAGGCACACAAAACAGTATCTGCAAAAAATAAGTTCTTTACTCTTAAAACCTGATGTACACAAGGAAACTATAGAACCTGATTTCCTGCCGTATGGCGGCTCAGAAAGGGACCTTAAACTGAGTCACACAAACTACTGTTTACACAAAAGTGTACAAATGAGACAATTGTGCCTCATCTAAATGAGTGCATTTATTCTGTCAAATTAATGGCATTAAGTATGTCTGCTAAAGACCAGGGCAATTCAGAGAGGATCATCCAAGAGGAAGATTTCACCTTGACAAATACACACGTGTGTGCATACTACCAACAGCAGCAGAGGAAAGAGGAGAGAGTTTTATGCCTCACAGAGATTTTGGCAGTTAAGTGTGTGATGACACAAAGAGGCATTTGAGCCACATAAGTAAAGATGAAGGACCAGAATACATCTTGGATATGAAAGTGATAAACTAAACCTGGAGTGGAAGATTAAAATCATCCTGGAGGGATTCAAAGGATATTTCCAACTCTACCAAGTAGAACGTAATTGGACATGCAGTCTATTGAGAAAGAAGGGGCAGGACCACAAACAGACATGCTTTAAGAAAGTATACAATAGGTCTTTTGAAAGATTAAGAAGAAGAACTTTCTAGTTTTAAAATTAAGGAGTTACACAATGATACTGCTACTGTAAGAAGGAGATACTGTATGCACCCATCTCCTGCTTCAATTATGTACTCATTTGCCACAGAACTATTCATGTGAACAGATTAAGCATTTCCTCTCTATTTATTTATCAGTGTCACAGTTTTAGCTGTGTTGTTGGTTTTGAATATTGTGAATAAATGCTTTCCTCCAAATTTGATGAGTAAAATTTCAAATTTCATAGGTTTCCTCCAAACCCACCTTGAGTCATTCCTCACCAGAAGAGTACCTTGACAAATGTCCTTCTGCCTTCTGTCCTTCCTTGTCTATGAATTAGCAAGTAAGTAAGGACAAAGGGCAAGCAGTCCTCAAGCTACTCACTGTGACTAACCTTTGCCTAAACCATGGTCAATGCTGAATTCAGATCAGTTGCTGAGATCTTTGCCAAGCCAGGTCATGAAAGTCTCCAAAGATGGCTTCCACAGGGTCTCTGGGCAATGTGTTCCAATGGTTGATTAAAATACAGTGCAAAAAAGTAAAAATCTGTTACTTTACTTAAAACACATGGCAGTTAGTATATTTTAGGGACTAATGTCACATTCCAACTGGTGTATAGTTCCTAGGATTGCCCCCTATACCTTAGTCTTTAGCATTTCTTTCAATTTTCACACTGTATTAATTATTCACATTAGAGATTCAGAGAATTCTCAGATGGTCTTTTAACATTCTTCGGCATACATTATATGGACAAGTTAATTTGTAAATTTTCGCCATGATGTCTTCAGTTCTTTGCTACATAGTGAATCATAGTGAATCTATAGCATCATAGTGAATCTATACTCATCTTTGTTTGATTCAGATGCTGCATAGATGCATTTATCAAAGAGTTCTGAAAGGTTTTCAGTATCTAGCAATGAATATATGTGATCTATGGTGTTACTTGTTCTTAAAACATATTTAAAATTCTAAGCTCCGTTAACTGTTTCCCCAAATGATTATGTGCATTTTAAACACATAATTTATAGACACATGAATTTTTATATCTCATTTTCATTAAGTAATTTTTCATTTTAATTATTTTGGTCAAGTATATCAGCACCAGTTGTCCCTTAAGGCATATATATATATATATCAGATCATTTCTGTATATATAAATATCTATGTATATGTATATACAAACATCAAAAATTGTACATATTGCAATCTTATCTAATGCCTCAACATAAAATTCTTAAAGACCTCCATTTCTGTTGATCATGACCTTGCAAATCACTAGACCTCAAGCAATTTTTTTCATGAAGACTAAGTCTTTCACAGTAACAGATGAAGTGAGTGTTGTTCAACAACTTCATCACACAGCACAGTGAGGAAATAAAGAAGAAAGAAATATAGCTACCACCTGGCAGAGTCATTTGGTACAGTGATAAAAACCGTGCAAAAACAAAAAAAGAAAGAACAAGTTTAAAAGAGGAAAAGTAGATTAGCAAAACTAAAAAAGTATGGATCATTTTAAAGACATAGAAAAATTGCTTTCTGGATCAGAAATTTTATTGTCTTTTAAGTAGAATTTCAAGGTCTGCAGAGGGAAATCTCCATCATAAGTAAAATTTTAGACATAGAGGAATTTAGTGAGATTTTTTGGTAACTTCTTTTTTAATCCTAGTAATAATATTAATTTAAATAAAATAGTGAGATATAATAATCTTATTTCAATCTAAAAAAAGCAAATGTTAAATTGATTTGCTACTTAGCACTCAAGCTCTTCCTGCTAAATTTTGGTCCCTAGCAAGGCCCAAGTTAACATCTGTTTCATACCTTCAATCTCTCACCTTATTTAGCTGAACTAAAGATCAACTGGTCTAAGCTAACTCATAGTTTTGTGATAAAATATATATAATTTTATAGCAACCTATTAAAACAATTAGAATGAAATGATTGCTCTACATATATGCAAGCCTGTACATGTTACCACCCACCTTAGGTATTTACATCAAGGATATGGGTCAACATCCTAATAAATTTGGACTAAGCAATGTCACTGAGATTCTCTCAGTTGGTCAGAGCTTGATGCTAATAACACTGAAGTTGTGGGTTATTCCACATACGGGCCACTCACTTAAGAGCTAGACTCAATGATTCTTATGAGTCCCTTCCAAACCAAAATATTCTGTGATTCTGTAATTGCAAAATTCCTATCAGGGATCAACTTTTTGATGCCTGCCAAAAATTAGTTCACTACTAAAATGCCTTTGCTGAATGCAAGCCTTGCCATAAGAAATGATTAATTTCATGCCCAGTATGGTACCCATACCATTCTACAATACCATTTTACAGACAATGTTCTTAGTCACTCGTAGAAAAACACATACAAAATTATAATACACAAAATGGATAGATTCTTGTTGCAGTTTAGCATAGCTTGGTTTTTAGTTAAGGAGAAATCCACCAGCCACAGAAGTGATTTTTTTTCAAGGGGCTGCTGACAGCTTCCTTTAGACCAGACAAAACCAATCAGCTGGCTAGTTTGAATATTGACAACTCTGTTAAGCCACTTAAGAAAGCTGAACACGCCTCTGCGAATTCACATTTTAAGAACCAACAAACCCTGGGAAACTCTCTCTTGCTTCCAGCTTTCGGACAGGAAACTGGGGGGCCCGTGCAGCCCAGCCAGGCCAGCCCACGGCACAGCTCAGCTGAGGTCTCGGCCAGTCCTGCTCCGTTAGAGCAGCCCCCCACAGTGCGGCCACCGAAATGAAATTCTACCCCGACGTGAGCTCCGGCCACTGTCCGGCAGAGACACGTGACCAACAGTGAGAGACAAATTCCAGATGCAAGGCGTGGGCAAGATTAACCCCTTCAGCGCTGTAAGGTTCCCCAGAACAAATGAAACCTACAGACATCAATCCTCTCCCAAGTCAAAGGAAAGGGAAAGGTGAAGGCACATGAAGAAAACACCACAGAGGCATTAAAGTCAGTGAAGAAGGAAAAGCCAAAGCCCAGAGAGAGGAAAAAGAGGAGATGCCTTAAACCTAGAAGCTGGAATTCTTTTGTAAAGCTATGGTGATGAACTATGATATATCAGAGTACCCCTGTAATTCATTAAAAGCATGTGGGGGTGGAGCATTCAAACCGCAACCATGAGCGAAGGTACCTGTGCTGAACCCAGCAGATGCTGAAGTAGCTGTGATCTAATGAGAACCTGAACAGAGAGAGATAGTGATGAAGTGAAGACCCTTGCCCCCAGGGAAGAGGAAGACCAGTGTTCCCAGAGATGAAGATGATCCCAGAGATAGATGAAGAGAACCTTTGCTCTTGAACAGCTCATCCTTAAAATGGTACTGCATTAGCTAAGACTGAACCCTCAAAAACAGTTGTGGGGAAAGCGGTAAGTCAAGGGAAGGAACTTTCACATGCAAGCAGAGATTTCCATTCCTGGGTGGCTGACTTCGCCATGATATTGAAGCCATGAGAGAACTGTTTCTTGTGGAGAAAATCTCCATAGCAAGAGCAAGAGAGACTCCTCTCCCTAAGTGAATTGAAGAAAGACTAATATAGAGGTGGAAAACTGACTGAAAAAATCTCAAGTTTTGTCTCTTTACGTTGTCAGTGGGAGAAGAAAGGAGAGGTGGGGGAGGAGAAGTGTTCTGAAGGTTTATTCTGACTCTTATTTTTTATTTTAGTTCTCTTAATAAAGTTTTTCTTTATATTCTTTAAAGTTTTGGGCCTGCTTTGATTTCTCCTAATTCTTATTTCACAAAAGGAAAATAAGTAAGTAATGGATGTGAACCAAACCCACTACACTTAATTGGTGTTTCCGCCTGTTTCGAACCAAACTCACTACAATTCTGAAGGACAGGTTTCCTTCAGATGTTAGTATTTCTCAGAGTACAATAGCACTTACTGTTTTAAAGGTTAAATGTTTCATTTTTTTTATGGCATTGTGATCCTTAATCATCTGTGAAGCAATGCTACCTTTAACGCAAATATGCTCTTCCCTTTTTCTTCTTATATACCAATAGTATGGCAGCTGCAGCTATCTACTATCTAGAAAAATTCTGTGACAATACAGTTATATCAAATATGACATATTCCTTTGAACCCACAAACATCTCAAGTTTTTACTTCATCATTGGTATAAGGAATTGCTAAATGTCTGCATATCTGGTTTTGCTTGGGTCTTTTTAAGTTTGGCAACAAAAGATTTTGCATATGGAAGTTACGGAACCATGATTACCTTGGCCCCAGTCTTCAATTTTCTGACTAATTTAAGCCTTCCAATTTCTTTATTAATTGATGAATGGGAATTTTCTCTTAGGAATAGGACAAATTCATTAGAACCATCAAATATTTTGCAATGAATATCCTGTGTTTCTTAAACTTAGGCTCTTATCCCTCTGCCACTTAATCTAGGGCTCTGATCTTTTTCTGTTTATCTTTATTTGTGAGAACATTCAAGAGAAATTGCTCACTTTCATTTCCCTCCACGTCACTTAATTCCTCTATGAACGTCTACATGGCTGCTGTGTATCATCAGCATTACTGATTTCAATATTCAAATACTCATTTGATTCAAATACTCATTTACCTATAAAACCCTGAAATTTGTTTCTGTGTTCAGAAATGTCCTTCTGGCTGATGTTTTCCTATTCCTTCCAAGGCAGCTAAAGTTGTTTATTTTCTTTAAAACACAACACAATTGGTTTTTTGATTGTTCTTCTATTTGAAATCCTACTGGGTAGGTTAATCAGCTTCAAGATCACAGACTTGTGCTTTTCATTTATATTCTATTCTGCCTGAGTATTCAAGCTCTCACCTTTGATTTAAAAGCAGGGAATAAGAAAGACTGTCTAAACTCAGTTAAAGCTTGTGTGCATAGTATTCTGTATATGAAGGCTGCTTTTCCTCTTTGGCCAAAACATCTTTTCAGGTTATGAATTTCACCTGATCTGAATTAATAATTGGTTATTTCCTAAAGTACACAAATTCCTCCTCCCACGTGTTCTAGTACGTCGGCTTTTTTTTTTTAAATATGTATTACTTAGCATTGGAAAATGCTTCAATACTTCTAGTTCTTTAGGTAGGTTGAATAAATACCCTTTTCTATTGTGCAATGAGTCTATACAGTTAATTTTAATTTCCTGTCTGTAATTGTCTGGTGTCTTGTTTGTTGACAGATCAAAAAGCTGGTTATTTCAAACATCACTCTGCTATTGTACTAAATTATAAAACGAAAGTTAATGTCTTAGTGATTGATAATGGCAAAATAAAACTTAAAATTTCTTCTCTTTAAATTAATAAAAATATAGTGTTGAATACACAGTGTTTCTATTGCAATGTAATAATTGAGGAAATGAAAGATGGAATTGTGAAACTTTGAAACAGAAAAGACCAGCAGTTTATATTCTATATCTTTGAAAAATCATAAACAATACTTAAGATTAGTTTAATTTAGAAAGGCCAAACAAAGATGTTTCTATGTGAGGTAAGTCATCATTTGATGGTGTGGAGAACAGCCTGGGGGCACGGGGGCATTCTTATTTTTCACTACAAGAAGTCAACCTTAAAGATATGGTTAGTCATCACTGTACCTATAGACAGTGGTGGACTCTAGATCGTATATTACCACTTAGAGAATTCAAAGCCACAGTTGTTTATCCCTCAATATATCAGCTCAGTTTTTTCCCCAGCAGTCAAAAAAACAATTCAGTGTGAAAAAATCATTGAGAAAGGAACTGAGAATAGGTCAGAAAACGACTTTGTGATATTAACAGTTGCTGGTAAGTACACACCTTGAATATTATGCATAGCTCTGGCTACTACACTTCAAAAAGAAAATCCTTTAACTAGAAAGGTGCAGAGAAATGATCAGGGATGATGAGGCATTCTGTGCGAGTGAATTATTTAGAATTTTATAGACAGACTAAATATTCTAGAAACCAGATCTCCTACCTGAAAAGCCCAAGAGCCAATGAACTCTACATATTACAAGAATGAAAAGGAAATATCAAGACAGCAAAGAAGGAAGAACTTTTCTTTCCCCTTCTACATGGGATGAATGTGTTGTGCAGTGCATTGCTGATGTATACCAAATGCACCAAAACATCTCAGATGTTAAAGGAGAATGTTTATTGCTGGACAACATGTTTAAACAAAATAATTTAGATGCAGCCTTCAACTTAAAAGGCTTTGAACTTTTGATTCCTAGAATGTGAGTAATATAATAGGATTACGTTTTCCTTAACCCAACCATAAGCATCTTATACTGTTTGCACTCAGAATCATCATACCAGGTGGCGTGGTCTTATTGTCAGACAATCAAGATATTATCAAATATTAATGCAAGAATGTTTAATTATCTTAATTTGTCCTCAATTTCTACTTATTCCATTTGTCCTGAACTTGGGTAGCTCAGACTACTTGGAGTGCATGCAGACCCTTTCCCTAGAAAGGAAACCTAGAATGCGATAACCCTGAACTGATGAGAAAAGTTCTTTAAAATTCTCATGGTTTTTTTTTTTATCTTCTCCTTCCCTTAAGAAATCATAGACCCAACTCAAAAAAGAAAAACAAAATAAAAGCAAGAATTTCATCTTGAAGTAGACATGTCTGTATCTTCTAAAGGAATGTCTCCATTATATTTAAAAGTAGGTAAATATCTTTCCAATAAATATCTCAAAGCCCTGATATATCCTTCCTTCTGGTGGAAAAGTATAAAGTATTTTTGATTGGCAAGTCATTCAGTCATTACAACAAAAAGTTAATACACATGGTGCAATACAAAATCTTTAGACTGCAAAAGCTGTTAAGATAACCAAGAGAGAGTAACATTTGCATTGCATTCATACTGAGAAGTTAAAATATAAATGGAGGACACAGGTTGCATATCCCAAAGTGTTGCAAAAAAAAAAATCAGGTAAGTACCTGGCAAGGCTCCTTAGAGTGAAGAACATGTATTACCTTCTGTGGAAAAAGAAGTGTAACACAAAAAATTGATCACAAATAAGTTTTTTCATTTGCTTTCATATTGCAAGTAAGAAAACAAAACATTTGCAAAAGATGATTTTCTCTCAAGCAAACATGATCTTGGTGGACTTAGTTACTTTGGTAGCAACTGTACAGAATAAAACAGGATATTATTAACAATGACAAGGCTAGCATTTAGCTCTCATTAGCCTGCTACAGACTGCTGTAGCCCCAGAAACTTCATGAGAAGCAGCAGCAAACTGAGAAAATGGCCTGTATTCATACACAAATTGTGTGAATATTCATTTGAGAATACTTTGCTGACATAAATCTCAGATAGTCTTATGTAGGCCACTCCCTAAGAACTGAAAACAATATGTGCCTATTCTCCAAGTTCTCTTCTAGAAATGATCTTGTGATCAAATGATGTGTTTGATCATACCTCAATGAAAAATCTAAATAAATCTTTAAATACTGTGATTCTGAAAGAATCTGACAAAGTAATGTGTAAAGCAGAAGTAATCTGTGCCCAGCCTTTTCAAACAAAGACTTCACTCCTATGATATCTCCAACAGTACCAGAAGGTTTAGACAGTGTTTAGGGACTGTCTGACAAAGCTGATGCTACCCATGTTTATATAAACAACTTCCCTGATGCATCCATAGCATGCAAAAGTACTCATAAATCACGTGCATAATTTTAGTGGTAAAACTCCTGAGGACACCCATCCGTGGGTTGATCAGAGCAGTTGTGATGATTACAGTCCAAAGACCTGAAACTGTCATAGTATATAACAGATAAGTCTTACTTCCTTTTTTATTTTTTTTTCCACAAGGATAGAATGGCCTTGCTGCATGGATGGATCAGAGTCATCCAAATGATTTATTTTTTAGATCAGCTGGAAAGGCTTGTCTCTTTAGTAGGGAAGGAAAAATTTATCTAAAATTGTGGAAGAATGTACTATCTTCCCTTCAGCTTTGTTGCATTAAAAAGTTAGACTCACACTTGCAGGATACCACGGAGGTCTGAGCTAGGAAGCACCTAACCAGAATCTATTTCCTCAGGAAACCACCATTAGGGCTAAAAAAGCACACAAAGCACTTGAAATGTGAAACAGGTATACTTGGGAGATAGTGTTTGTCTGAAAAAAATAATGAAATTACCCTTGAAGCGCATTATACACATGTATTAGGAGAAAGGGACTATCTATACCACTTTTTGAGAAGAACATTTCCTCAGATGTTTTCCTATAGCAACTATGAATTTAATAGAAGAGCTGGAAATTATAACTTGTTTGTTTTGGAGGGGAAGTTGCTCTGAAACAAGATTAAATTACAGAAACCATCAAATCTCTGTAGCTAAATGAAATTGGACAACATATCTTGTTTGGGTATCACTTGAAAAACCAGAAATACTTAATACAATTTGTATTCATGATGCCTATATATTTTCAAATGGCTAAACTCTAGGGAACTCAATGTGAAGCACTTCTACATGGAAGGAAATTGACTTGAAGGGTAGTGCAGAAGGTGAAACATTTTAAAAGAATTATTGGTATGCATATGATATTTGCATTTCCTATTAACCTTCACTTGCACAAGCAGAAAACCTGCTTCAAAATGGTGAAGGGCTCAGTTCAATTTGCCTGTTTATAAAATTTAATTTAACCAAAAACCTGCAAGAGAGCAGAAGCTGAAACAAAGTCTATTGCTGATTGGTTTAATGTGAGGAACCTGAAATTGATGTTGACATTTTGCCTGCCTGGAGCAATCACTGCACTGCATCTCTTAATTGGCTATGCAAGCCTCTCTCCTTCTCTGACACAGCAGTAAACTCATGCTTGCAGCTGCAGGAGTCTCCTATTGTAAATACTTACATGGCCAAACCAATTCACCTGACAAAAGACTCCCCTCCCTGGATAATCCAGTTAGCCTGTTAAATAACTGTGAGCTCCGCATAAATTCTTGGTAACTTTCTGCATTGTGTGAGAGCATGAAGTATGACATTATTAGCTTAATGTGCAGCTTGGAAAATGTATAAGGCATTATGGTACAGTCACAGTATTATCTACTAGATTGAGCCAGGTTTATTAACAGTGACAACCATTGCAACAATAAAAGGCATGCAAAACCAAATTCAGTTATCAGAACCTTATGGGAGGTTTGCAATCATATTAGATTATTTACTTTCTAAAAGGCTTACATTTAGAATTTTCCATTAAAATGACCACTTTTATTGGTTTCACTCAGTCTTTCTGTTAGAACCTATGGAAGTTCAGCAAATATATTTTATGTAGACTGCCTTTATCTGATGACAGCATCTACAGTCTGTCAGATAAAATTGGAGGCTGCCTTAAAAATTTTGTTATGAAATAGTTTTTTTCTTAAAACTTCAAAATAAATTCCTTCCTGCCTACAAATTCAAACACAAATCACTGCCTCTTGGTGTAGAGACTGTCAATATGGGTGCAAAAAATATCTCACAGGAAACGTGTAAAAATTATTAGGTTGGGAACTGTCCCTAGGCAGAATTTCAGCTTCAGATTTTTTCCTCCTATTGTCAATATAGTTCTGTGCTTCCCCTACAAAAACAATGAGAAAATATACAACCAAACAAAAATCCAAGTAGCTCCTTCCAATACAAGGCTTTTTTTTCCCTGTAAAATGAAACTCTAAATAGCCTTGTGATAGCTGCACTAGTAGTACACAGATACTTAACTGAATGAATGTTTGTGTGAATGTCCATTTACATCAGGTATAAATCATTTAAAGAAAGATTTTTAGTCTAATCCTAAAGTGCAGGGTTTTTTCCCCAGAAATATGTGGATTGATTGTCGTAAATTATTACTTGAAATTTTTTAATTTTTGAAAGTGACTAAGTTTAGAAAGTTACATCAGGGAGTAAGGGCTAAAGAATTTTAAGTTGCCATAGCAACAGGGTTTTTTTGTTCATAATAGGAACTTTTAGCACAAAAAGTTTGGGTTTTATCATTTTAAAATGAGGTTACTTAATAAATTAAGAAATTAACTTACTGCACAGACATCACAAAGGGCAAAAAAAGTTTTCTTTTTTCCTGTCTGTAACTTTGCTTGGCAGAACTTTCTGTGCAGAGCTCTTCAGAAATTTTCATTGCTTTACAACCACTTAGAATTAGAATGTGGAGATTTTCACCAGATCTGCTTTGCTATCAGATGTCACAAAACTCATTCAAGTTGTGGAAGAGACAAACCAGAGTTTTTATTAAAAGTATTGCCAGCATGAAAATCAAAAAAGAATTTCAATAGTTTAAACTCTAGCTACATTATAGATCTAAAGAAATAGCCATAAACCAAACTTCTACCAGTAGTCACATATAGTGAGCTGCTTTTGACTGTGTCTACTGAAAACCTTCTCAACAAAAGCTGAAAACCTGAAAGAAAACAGGAACACTGGCAAAACATGTAACGTTTGCAGGCATTGCTGGAGTGGTAACTAAAATAGTCAGGTTATTTCATTTGGCTAAGACACGTTCATGTATTCCAGTACAGTTAAATGAAAAGGCATACACCTGGGAACTATAAATACAGGTCTCACCTCCATAAAGTGGAACTGTATTTCAGATATCGCAGGGAAGTCATGGTGATTTTGGTGAGAGGAGAAGGATGAGGCCATAATAAAACAATTTAATTTAGTCTGTAATTAGATTTTGAAATTACTGCTCAGACAATGAAGAGAAGTCACTGAAAGCGGCTGTGTATAAAGGTGTGTTGTGTATGAGGGCAGTTCACAATTTGCTAAAGCTAGACACAGCTGTGTCTAGGAAAATAGGAAAAAAATAGGAAATTTCCATCAGGAAGCTGTAGTTTTCCTGAGTGAGTATGGTACACCAATAAACTATTATAACTGCCTTCAGTATCTCATACATCTCTGTTGGGATACAAATTTTGAATTGAGGTAGGTTACGTATCTAAAAATGTGGTTTTAGTTCACCAGATATCATGGGCTTGACAGAGTAAACCCTTGGTAAGACATTGCTAACAAACAAGAGATCACTTTATTTACTAAAGAGATCAGATTATTTACTAAAGTAAAATAATATTCACCCATATATTTTTTAATCTAATAATCTATAAAGGAAGGGTATAAAGCCAGTGATTCAAATTATGTTGTTTAGCTAGTAAGGGGCAATTTAAGATAAGCACTCAATGGCTATTTGGATTGTTCTCCCACACTTGTTCTTTGGCAAACTCAACCTCTTCTGTAGTCTCTCAGGAAAACCTTAGAAAGATATCATCCTACAAGCATGACTGAAAGAAAGCCTCCAGTGTTTTCAATCCTTTTGACATCTGTGACATCTGTTTCACACCCTTTCATTAAGTAAGCTGTGAACACTATTGACCTAAATGTGAGCTATATACACTTGTCTTGGACCGTGTTAATAAAACAGAATTCAATTACTCTGTCAAGAAATTTTTTCTTCTTACTACAATCACTTCAGCTAAAGCACCTAATTTAGACCATACATAGATTTACACAAATCAACTATATTTTTATATATATGGGGAAAAACAAACCCAAGTATTTTGTTGTCTCTTGCTGTGGTCAAGAATTTTTGTCCAAGCCAGCATCTCAGTACTGGGCTGGAGGAATAAAATAATTAAGATGTGTAGAGATAGTTTTACTCCAGTAGGTTGGAGCTAATTTTGGTGTTCTTGGATGCAAAGATTGATTTATGATGAATTCAAATTGCTTTTGATTTCCTAGATTATTCTCCATTTATGACTTAATGCAGTCTGTGTTTTTTGTAAAAAAACTGTCACCATTTTATATAGGTGATGTAGAATGGGAGATGAGACAGAAGAATCTTTCAGAGGTCAAAACTGGAACAGGAAGGAAAGGCAATTGGTGGGGAGGAGAAGTCAGTACTAAGGTTTCTCATTCAGGAAGATATGCGTATATTAATGTCAGGTGTGAATGACTACTGTGTGAAGTTTTTGAAGCTATGTGCAGCTGGAGTGGGTTGCTGTCCTTAAAACAGAAACCCTTTTGAAAATTAGAAGTTCAACACACCTAATGGTTTGTTCCTCCTTCACCCCAAGGTTTAAGCCATAGGGCTGCCATTTATGTAGTTCAACTAAGCAAAGCATAGCTCATGAGAGACATGCAAAGATCTTGACATTTTAGTACACTCAATTTCAAACCCAGGCCAACTCTTCTCAAGCCAAAAGGTATATAGGATAAAATTTCCTGAGAATATTTGAGATATTAAATAAATTCACAGTTCCCTTGTGTTCTTTTGATAATAATAGCAGTAGTGAAAAACAATAATCCTCACACATACTGTTTATTGTGAATAGTCTTTCTAAATAGAAATATATTCCCTCTAAGTGTGAGATTTTAGGTATTTTAGGCTATACATTCATTAACATGCTTCTCATTGACCATATTCAAAAGCAAAACTGGTCAGCTTTTAATCCTCAAAAATACCTCTCTGCTAGGTATATTGTGTCAGGGACTATCCCACGATTATTCTGATAAATCTGTATTAAAAATGTTTCAATAGCTTGAAAATTTTAATTGGAAACACAGGACAAAATAAAATAATCTTTGAATACCAGACACCAAGTGAATTTCATTGTGATTTTTCATGGAGAGGTAATATAATAAAGCCATCAATATTTCATTAACACTGAAAAACTCTCAGGCATGTTGTCAGAAGCAGCAACTTTTCTGAAGTAGAAAAGCTATTTTTTAAAAAAAGAATTAATATTACTTAGCTCAGTTGGATGCATTAACAGCAAAAGAATTCTTCCTCATTATTTTTTAAAGTCATAATAACAAAACCTGATAATAAATAATAACAAAGAGCAATAATAACAGAGCAAAATAACATTCTGTGAACTCTTATATTTCACTTTAAAAAGCTTTGTGTTCACCACAGTGCAATTGAGAAATCTATAAAAATTTTAATGAGTTGGATGTGGATGAGAAGACCAATATCAATATAAAAGGCTGAGATTCAATTCTACTACCATTTCAGTTTCTTAGTGCAAGCCATCCAATACTTTACAGATTTGACCTGGAAGTATTGTAAACAAATGAGCTCCTTGTGACATAAGGCAGTATTTTCAAGCTTTTCATAAACTCAGGAAAACCTCTCTGGTTCTTCTATGGTATCTTCAGTCAAAAGCCTCTGTTTTTTTTTTAAATACACTATACTAACTTGCTAGAATGTTGCAAAGCATGTCTTTAATTTTAAATGTAACTGAATGCTTGAATGATATTCTTTTGATTTCAAATCTGTTTGGAAGTTGTTCTTGAAAGTGAAATCACAGAGGAAATACGAGATAGAGATGTCAACACAGCATATAAAATTGACAGTTTTCTATACATACTCTGCTTCTACAGTTCTTGATTCATTGCAAAAATAAAGGCTTCATGGTAAACTTTGTTGCAAAGCCGTAACTCCTGACTTTGCTATTTAAGTCCATGGTAGTCAAAAAAAAAAAAAAAAGTCGAATATAGATTGCCAGTTCACTTAGTAAACTGACAGAACACTTAGCAAATTATATGACCTATGTGAAACTCATGTTTGAATTACATGGCACAATAATTTGCCTGTGTCAGTCTACTGACTGGCATTTCTTTATGAAAATGACAAGTCGAAGTTTGCAGTTGTATCTTCACCTAAAAGCAAGAAGCCATTTTCTCATCTTTATAGTTGCAAAAGACATTCTGAACAAATACGAATCAGGAATAACCAGAGAATGACTTCTGTCAGTTTTAACCTGAGATAATAAACCCTAGTTATTAAAATGCTATCTCTTTCCATACCTCAGAGATTCTTTGATATGCAATATTAGCTTGTCTTAAATGTGTTTCAAACCTCAGATTCCCTTTGTACAAACCAACATTTCAATCCTGTACCATCCTCTTGACCTTTTAGCTAAAGTAAGGTTTTATAAAAAAGCTGAGGTTGTTGACCATGTGGATAGGACACAAGATACCTCTGATGCTTATCTGACTCTGCAGTGAAACTATTTAAAGATGTGAGGCATCAAAAGCTAATACTATAAGAAAGAATAAATATTTCCTGAATATTTAATGTCCTAAATAACTTCAGAATCAAACCACTTCCAGTATCATCAGGTGAAAAGACATGGGAAAGATTATCCAAGAATGCAGGGAAGAAGAGGCAGAAGGATTGAATCACTGAGCAATTACATGCTTTTAGAGAAGCTCAGCTTTGTGGCAAATCACAATAGGCTGAAAAGTCCTGATTAGAAAATTACTATCCTTCCTGTGGGAATTAAAGAGAGGCAGGCTTCTATAGAATGATTCAGGTCTCAGGAAGACCTAGCCCCCACTGAATGAGCTTGTCTCTTGCCTTACAAAGCAAGACCAAAAGCTCCTGAATTTAGTGACTAAGGTTAGGGGGAAGGAATTGAGACCTGCCCTCTGCTTCTGAATTTCAAAAGGTTTTTATTATCTCTGTTCTCTATTTCCTCCAGTATTTGTTTAACCAGCAGAAATCAGGGTTATTCTGAGATGGATTCACAGTTAAATGAAAGTAATTCTCCATCTCTTTACCTGTGAGAAAAAGTTGAAAAATAGTGCTTCTTCAAAATTGTTATTGAAATCAAAATAATGTTCATGACTGCAGAAAATCTCACAGTCACTGTAGTGGTATAACCTTTTCCCCTTAACAAACAGTACAACCAAGTGAAGGGCTTCAAATTCAAGACTTAATTATTGCACCTTGCTCAGCAATTAAAAGGGAATTGCAAAATAGATACAATGGCATATGTCATAATTAAACAAGCACTTTACAATAGCATTTTTGCTCCTTTTTATTTTTTTTTATAATGATGCTGATCAAAGCAATAGTGGGAAGCGAAAATTGTCTTTAAATAGAGGTGCCTAACCTTCAGCACAGAACTTGCAGCTTCTTAAATCAAATCAAATCTTTATGCGACTAGAAAATTAATTATAGCAGTATGTTTTTATGGATATGAAATGTAGAAGTGGTGCTGTGGTGCATAATAAGACAGTCTTAAGACTCTAGCTCATATAGAGGCATCTATTTCATCGCAGATGGAAAATATGCCTGTGGAGACAAGTATGTTGACAACCATATTCTGCTCTGAAAGCTTTGAAATTAGAGCCACAAACAAGTAACTTTAATGGCTTTGGGATAGTATTGTGATCATCCCAGATAAGAAAAGGTGAGTGCATTTTGGGAAAATTACACTCCTTTTCACATTGCAAGGTAACTGTTATACATGTGCAGTACATGTATTTGTTTGAAGACAATTCTCTCCAGCTGTTTCAAGAAGGGAGTGGTTATATTTAATCACCACTTTGGTTCCAATTTGAGGTTGTTATTCTAATATCACAATCTTTCCACTAAGACCTGCAGTTAACTTCTTCTGGAAATGCTCAGGAAGAGTCTTGAGTTTTCTTCTATACATTGAACTCTGCCAGAGAACAAGACTCAAGACAATTTTCTGATTTTATCACAATATCCTTAAGTAATTTAACAATTGAATCTTAGTTTTTTTCATTTAAAAATGCATGTTAACCATAATTTTGCAAGATCACTATGCTTTCATACTGACAGTGAATACCTACATATTAATTACAATTCAGTACAGACCTCTTATACAACCTCATACTGATTTGATTCCATACAGAGTGCCCCACATCATAGCTCAGAGGCAGTAGTACCAGCCCTATAAGTCAGTGGGAAACTGTACCATCCATTTTGTACAGGTTTATGATGATACATGTTCTCTGTAGACATAAATATCCCCAGAGCACTGAAATGCAGCTGATGGTGGAAATGAATGAGAATAGTATTGCTAAAGTAAGCTACATCCAACTTATGCAGGTGCACAAAACCACTAAGTGCTCAATATTTAGAGGACACAGTAAAGAATATCCTGCCTAACTTGAAAATACCATTATTATTCATAACAGAATACAATAATGCATACAACTAAACTTTAATCAGCACCACACACCTCTTTAGTGGCAAATGACCCTGCATGGAAAAAGAAAACCATCCCCTGAATTGAAAACAAAGCTTTCTTTTATCTTGTTCAGTTTCAGACCCACTAATGATCACTAAAATCCTAGGCAACTAATGGTGTGAAACAATTTAAGTGCTAATCAGACATCAGTTAAAAGAAAAGCTTACCGAAAACCTGTGGTGGTGATGTCTAATCTGTGTTCATCTGTGATCAAATTCTATTGTGATATTGCAGAATTGTCATTGAAAAATTAGAAAATCCTCTTGTGTGCAACATTAAAGCATCATTTGTATTGTTTTGAGGGCTAGAACAAGCAAAGGGAAAAAGAAAAAAAAGTAAAAAGGCCAGGGAAACCTAAGAAGGTATAGGAGGAAGTCAGAAACTTGGATGTGTCCCTACAGATTTTAGAATAGGACTATAAAGATCATTTAACTGGAAAGTAAAATGTCAGCCTAGATAATGCCAGCCTGAGCTGTGGATGTCAGATTTTCAAATACTGAATAACCACAATAATCTATTTTGTGAAAAGCTAGCAGTTTGACAAACTTCTGAACAAGTCCTCCTGGCACAGCATGCATCAAGCACCTGTGATATGCCTATGGGCTCAACAGGAAGCTTCTACCAATGCGACTGTTACTGTTTGGCCATTGTCAATTGTTCTATATGTCAACACAGGTGAATGCATCTGGAAATACTTCAAAAATCTACAATTTACACAAAAATCATTGTATTTATTTGTTTTCAGAAGACACTTCTAGTGACAATCACAATATTTAACTACAATGACCTTCCTCAAATATTTATGTTATTTTTCAAATATTGGAACCTTGATAAGTATGATAGTAGAATAGTAAGTATTAGATATTGTTTGCACTTTCCTCAAGGGAGTGAATGACAGCTGCCTTTCCAGACTGATCTGTTCAATGAAGATATTGTTGAAGCGGATTTCACTATAAATTGAAGATTGCAACTTTCTAACAAACACCTTTTTATTGAATCACTTCAAATCTCTTAAAATATTAATGTCTCTCTGAAGTTTTTTGCAACCTGACCTCAGGAACTCCTTGAAAAGCTGAATGAAGACAAGCTGAAAGTCCCCTAAGTGACTTTCAGACAAAAGGAACCCAAGGAACCACCTGTTCCTAACAAAAGACTGTACTTAATTTTTCTCAGATCAAGTTCTTTCTTGGTATTTTCTCTGGAAATAAATGCCACAACCTATCTCTTTTTTCAGCCCTTGATTCAGAACACTAACTGCTGAGCAAAGCATAAACACATATTTCTTTAAGTGCTTTTGTTGCAGCTTTTAGTTCTACTGAAGGATAAAGTCTCACCATTATTATTATTATTATTATTACTACTACTACTACTATTATTACTTTGGAATCACTATTGGAAATGCTGTTCAATCTGCCCATATACTCATATCATTAGTTCACTTCCGTTCTACTTCAAAGCTACTCAGAAAAAGGAGAACTGAAGAATTGTCCTTCCTCGCAACATTATAACTAGTGGACTTCAGATCACAGACTAAAAGAAAAAAAATAAAAGCAAACACCAAAATACTAACCAAAAACCAACTGGGTCTGGCACAATTTTTTTATTGCTCAGCTTTATATTCTCAAAGCAAACCAAATCCCAGACCCAAATATGCTTCAGAAAAAATGCTCTGACACCCACTGCCAAATTTCAGATTGTGAAGTATGATCAGGGGACTAACAAAAACTTTTTGATGCTCCCTGTCAATGCTTGGATAGGTACATTGCTAGCAAGTTGGGGATTTGTTTTGGTACATCAAGCCAAAGTACTGGACACACAAGGCAGCAAATAGAAAACAGCAAAGCTGCAAATTCACTGGCATTCAAGACCAGCTTTAGCCCCAGTAAGGTCAGGCACTAAGACAGTCTAGTTTGAAATGACACAGGTTCTGCTAACCATGCAAGAGAAATGAACAAAGAAGTCTAATTCCTTAGCTATTCTTCAGAGCATCAGATAATAAAAAGCAGCTCCTCTGCAAGGTACACAAAATGTTGTTTCTGTGAAAAACACTTAGATGTGACAGTAATGCAAGGTGCTAGCAGAGAACAGGGAAAAGTGAACATGAACTCTGATTTTGAGAGGCAGGTTCCCTGTGGCGACCCTTTTGTGTTGTTTTGTTTTATAAAGCAGAACAGAACCACAGCTCTTGGATGGCTAACAAGGGATATGTCCAAATATTTGGGAACGCAAATTAAGTCCAAATTCAGCGGATGGATGGAAGAAAACAGAACTATGTCTACTTGCCCACCATTAATATATCTGATATGAAGCGTGATCTTTGACTGCAGAGATAGGTAACTTTTTCCTAACCAATGGCTTTCCTTCCATTAGTTATTTAAGAGTATAAACCGGAACAAATCAGGGCTGGCTAAAACAAGAGAGAATATAATATTATTTTTAAAATATTTTTCAATAAACTTTCCATAAATAATTATTGTTTATATGCCTAGTGAAAATATACTTCAATTTGAAGGTCTAGCACTAAAGAGGCCAACATCTAGAAGGCAAAATTCCCATTCAAGTAGAAAAAACTTGTTATTTCTGTTACTAAATGTAATTTCTTGAGCTTCGTAAAATGGTGAAAAACAGGATCTGAAGATAGAAATCTTTGTCATTTTCTTTGACAGGATTCCCGATACATAAAAAAACCCCTTGTACCAAATGATTTATTTCATAATTTTTGTCATGTATTTTGTTAGGTTTATTTCTTAATAAAATTTTCTGAAGAGTTAGCCTTTGTTTACAAATAAAGCAGCTAATTCATATTCAGATAAATTTTGCTTGCTAAAATCACTTTGTTAGCTATGATATTTAAAATGTAAACATAAAATCATAGAATTATTTAGACTGGAAAAGACGTCCAAGGTCATCGGGTCCAAACTTTGACTGACCATCACCTTGTCAACTAGGCACTAAGTGCCACACCCAGTTGTTTCTTGAACATCTCCAGAGGCGGTGACTCCGCCTTCCTGGGCAGTCCATTCCAATGCTTGACAACTCTTTCTGTGGTGAAATTCCTCCTGATGTCCAGCCTGAACCTCCCCTGGTGCAGTTTCACACCATTTCCTCTCATCCTGTCACTGGTTGCCTGGAAGAAGAGGCCAACCTCCACCTGGCTATAACGTCTTTTCAGGTGGTAGTAGAGAGTGGTATGGTCACCCCTGAGCCTCCTCTTCTCCTGGCCAAACACCGCCAGCTCCCTCAGCTGCTCCTCACAGGATTTACTCTTTAGACTCTTCACCAGCTCTGTTGCCTTCTCTGGACTCACTCCAGCACCTCAATGTCTATCTTGAAGTGAGGGGCTTGGAACCCTCACTGCTGAGGTGCAGCCCCACCAGTGCCCAGTACAGGAGGCAGTCATTTCCCTGGTCCTACTATGGATTCTTTCTGAAAGGCTTTTGCTTTGTCATATGTGTTTTTATATAATAACTACATTTTTGGTCAATTAGTAGATGACAAATTGCTTCCAATGATTTTTCATAAAAGGGAATTCATTGGGTAATAAAGCTACCATTCTCTGCGCAGATCAATCTCTAATACAGTGTAAGAAATACAACAATAATAGTCACTGAAAATGTCTGTTATTCATCTTTTCTGATAAACTAACATATGCTAGTAAAAGACACCCAGCATAAAAGACAACACCTAGTATAGGCTCCGGGCATCTTAAACTTCATTCCAACATGGAGTCAAAAATATTAGTGTGACAATATCTTAACTATTCCAAATATTCAAAATTGTTCTCTTATTGCAAGTCTCTTTTTGAAAGATATATAAAAGAGTGTACAACTTTTATTACACAGACCAAGTAATGAATTATAGATTGTCTGTTCTGTTGTATCACGTGATAAATTATCTGGGCAATTGCCAAAGAGCAAATAATAATTTTCATTTTACTGTGGGTATTGTGGAGACAGAACAATATTTTCTGAATTTCATATTAACCCGGTTAACTACAAACAAGGACACAGTGTCAAAGTTGAAAACATTTGAATTTCTGACACTTTCATATATGTTAATACTTTTCCAAATATTCACAATGGAATTTCACCACTGCCTTGAAAAGTGAATAGAGTTCCCCTTTCAGCTATAAAATAATGAGAAACTATAGAAAAATTTTGATATGTTAATGACTTTGCACATATGTGGCTACAGATCTGCAACAAACAGAAAACAGAGCCTGAAATTTCTCCTCACAAAGCTGAGTTTTCTTAGGCAAATTCTATATCTTATTCAGTACTGTATGTTTTGTCTGTCGTAACTATACGGGATAAAACATTATTCTCAGAAAACAAGCTTTGGGAATAGAAAGTAGTCTTATCTGCAGACTGCTTTATAATCTACCGGTACTTTCAAAAATATATTTCACTCTTTTTTTCTAGGAGTCCAATAGTGACACAATTTATGTATAGATTTAGTAAATTCCAAGAGTCACTAAATTCTTTATACACATTACACAAAATTGACCTATGGACTTCTGTGGTCATACATACAGAAGTTTGCCTCAAAGAAATTCTGGAAAACGAATTATCATTATCTGGACTTGGGTACAGAACTAGTAATTCAGAAAATCATGGGAGGAAGAAGTACCTGTAATATTTCACCCATTTATTCTTGTCTAACTCTGTCCAGATGCTGAACAACTCACACTGTCTGAAGAAGAATGTTTCATGATTTCCCTTGCAGATTGGGTGAATCTTTAACTTTCCTGAACTGTCTAAATCTTAAAGGAACCCAGTTTCCCTGTTCATTTTTACTGTACAGTTCTGAAAGACTTTTCCTACAGTCATATAGGCTTCTCCAGTCCTGTCAGTAATGGGTCTTCTCCTGTTTAAAGAGATTTTCATCCAAATTCAGCCTTTCTTGAAGTACTGAAATCATTCTAGAAAGCTCATACTTGATAAAAAATTTCAAACTCTTTCCATTCATGTTTTACTGAACTTGCAATAGAAGTGTAGTTGGAATAAAACATACTAGTTCCCATATGTGGAAAGTACTTGCTACTTAGATTTTATATTCTATATATTTTGTTGTTTGTTCAGCATTTCATTACCAGGCTGCTGAGTGCTAAAAGTGAGACCTGGACCATTATGATATTTCAGCAAGAAAAGTATGACTATGAACTGGCATTATTGATTTTTTTTTTCTTTTTAGGTGTGAAAATCAGTATGGAGGAAAAAAGAATGAAAAATAAACAACAACCTTACCCCCAGGTTATTTTGTTTAGTTTTTCTTTACTTAATATAGTTTCAGAGACTAAAAATACCTTGTTACTGTGCTTATGAATATACGTCTTTCAACTTTTTTTTTTAATTGTCCCAATCCATTCCACAAGATCTCTCTGCTGCAGAACAATAATTTATACAAGACTCTCAGCATGAAGGTCTATTATTAAATAGATGACTCTGTTTACCTAGCTTAAAAAAATGCGGTTTTGAGTCTCTCATCAGTTCCTGAATCTGTCTACTACTTTATTTTCACTTGAGGTTTTTTTCTACAGCTACTAAGAAGAAAATTGATACTTTCTCAGCTGAAACCAGGACACCTACACAGAAAACAGAGTACACACAACTATATAAAATGCATTATTACAGTGACTATAAAAGTTTTAAAGTACTGTAAAACATTTAAAATATTATCCTGAAATCAAATTATGGTCTAAATATGAAAATTGCTCTATTATTTGCAGTACTTCTATGTATTATTTATAAACCAGAAATGACTTCCATATTGCTTACTAGTCATGTTGATGACAGAAAATATGGAAAATAGCAATAAGTATGATCTCTCTCTTAGTTTTCTATCTGGCAGTGTACTATTCCCGTTTTTTGGCAGATTACAAATGTGTAATGCCCCTGCTGCCTTATGATACCTGAGATCAGGCCATTCTAAAGGGCTTAGCTGAATACTGAACATTAGCTGAATAATTTTTAACTAGACAGTGAGGGAGATTTTCTTGAGAACTTGGACAAAGAAAGACTTTCGACCCCATCTGCCTCAGGACCGGGCTCACCTAGTTGCATTTGGAAGATAGTGTCTCCAAAATAGTCTTCTAACAGCATAGAAAAGCATCATCTAAAAAGTCAGCATTTCACTGGCCACTCCAAAAACCCTTGTTCAGTATCCTGCACCACTCTTCTTGATGAAGTATGTATCAAAACACTTGGAGTTTACAGGGACCATGCCAAAATATGGTATGTTATCTGAGAACAAACATACTATCAGAAAAGTAAGATTCACAAAAGAGAAAACTGTCAGTGCTTAATAAACACAGTTATGCTGTCTCTACCCATAAAATCCATACAAATTGGATTTTGAGGTGCTAGGAGAATGTATTGATGGATTTATCACCGTGCATCAGCCCTTTCTCCTATACACTACCTCAACATCACCAATTTGTGCTGGCAGTGAAAGAATTGTTGCCTAGGTAGACCTTCAGTATGTCTCACTGAAACCGTTCCCAGAAGAATGTGAAAGCTGTGAACACTTTAAATTTGTTTGTAATGATCCTATAGAACTTATATTCCTGAATATCCTAGGGGTAGCAGGAAGGAAGTGGTAAATGGAACAAGTCACAGTGTGAAAGCACTTCAGCACTTTAGTTGGTCTTTACCAACTAGTTCATTATCTCTTAAAGGTTTGAAAAATACAAAATCTGTGGAAGATATCACTACTAAAATTGAAGTTCTCATTGTAAGTCATTCTTGAAAAACATTTTCTTTGAGTGACTTGATGTAACTGACTGTGTCTGAAGAAGCACTGTGCAGGATAAAACTAGGAGAAATGGAACAGTACACTCTGCTTTCAGCCTTATAATTTGGGGAAAAATAGAAACTCCCACGCACATGATACATTTCAGTTGGTCAGCACATCACCGTGACCTGTTTGCAACATACTCCTTATATAACCACTATGCAGTCACATTTGTCAGTAGGCTGAAATAATATACAATGCTGCAGTAAAAGTAAGTTCTACTTTATCTGTGTTTCAAGAACAGAGATTTATATTTTAGAGCATGTTAATTACGGCTATAATGTTCAGTTAGCTTCCTGCAAATGAGTCCAAAAAAAGTGACCATAAACACACAGCAGATGGACTGTGCCAGTGGTACCAAGGCTGCACGTGGGAACACATCACATGTACCTGAACAAGGCTGAGGGATAGAGGTCATGAAACCTATTAAGAGCTGCAAAATTTCTCCTGGAGGCTGAAGTTTTGTGGACTGGCAATAAATACTTTTATCTTCTTGCTAGATTGGAGCAAGAGAATTTACAATAGAAGACAGTGATGGACACAGTCTCCAACAACTCCACTGAAGATCTCCTAAATGGCCGTGATTGTGATACTGTGACATTTACACTACAAGAAACAATTATAATTAGCTTCATGACTGTACATTCTTTCTTGGTGTCTTCAGCTAACCTATTAAGCAGGGGAGAAAAATTTTCCTTGACAGCTTTCCTTAAGTTTCTTAATGACACCCGGAGGGGGAGATAAAATCCTTAAAAGTTTTGATATTTCTTGTGAAAATTTAAAGCATAAGTATTGAATCACAAGCAGAAAAACTCAGTGTTAAAATATCACAGAATACTCATTTTACCTATATTTACCATGTGCAGAATAGAGTGTCTGTTCTTAACTAAACTACACTAAAATTAGCATAACCACCTCACAAGGATATTGAATCAAATAGGTACACACATCATCAAATTAATAAAGACAATGTAGTACCAACAACCCGACTGAGAAATAATGTTGTCAACAGGTGCAAAGGCAAGTCAATATTATAAAAATGATCCAATATTCAGGAAGAGACTTGTAATGAATGACTAAGGGTTTCTAGAAAGCCTCTCCAGGACTTTTCTCCAGAAAGGAGAGTAAATATGCTATATGGCAGTTTACATGTGCTATCAGAGCCTGAACACAATGTGTTGAGTGCTACCGCTTTATATTTTGAAAAGTATACAGGAAATGCATGCCAAACAGAATCACATTCGTTTAAAACAGATGGAGGATGCTTTCAAAAGTAACATATTCTTTTCAAAGCATACAGCATGACTCTTTGTGTCCAGATATGGCAATATTTCCACATAAACAGGAAACAAAATAACAATAATCTAAGACTCTGTAAGGAAACCTACTGCTCTTGGCTATGCAAGAGTGGCTTTGAATACTGGAATGATACTAATTCTCTCTGCTGACTTCTAATGAGACAGTCTTTCTCAAAAAAATTGTACTTGCAGGACTGTCAATTTTTACATGGGAAGAGTATGTACTTCCATCATATTATGACTTAGGTTGTAAACACAAGTATGGATTTTGAGCATAAATATAAGTTCAGTCAAAGGATTTTATATTTTTCTGAAGTATTATTAGTAACTTTTAAATCAAATTTTGCAATTGGTGATTCCAGAAATATAAAAGAAATTGAAAACAAGCAGTAAAAAAAGCCTCAAAAATCAAGATTTTGCCTGAACACAAGCAGGAATGTGGTGCTGGTTTTGATCCACTAGAGAGGAAGGACTTTACCAATTCATATTAAGTAAGTCAAGGTGGATGAAGAGCAATATATTTAATTACTGGATTAGGAACTAATTTTGACATAGTTAAGAACAGATAGATACAATATTTAAACAGATGTATAGAAAATGCTCATCTGTCAAGGAGTAGAGCTTAATTTTATCTGTATTTATGAAAAGAAAAATTTGAAATAAACATTGGATTTATCATTTAACACTTGGTATTTGCCAAAGGTTTATAGAGTTTTTAAGGCACGGAAATCCTACATTAGAAATCTATGATCCTTAAGTAGAAATCTGAAATGATAAAATTGCTTGCAGACATAAATTTTCTCATGCAGATTCTCTGGATGCTTTGCTCTAATACTCCTCAATTTGTATATTTTTTTCCAAAATGTATTTGTAGTTTAGGCAACTAATAAGTTCTTTAATTCTGTTTCTGCTCCACAAATTTATTTTAACTACCATTTACATCCTGATATGTGCTTCTAGGGATCCTTTTTTCCATTGTCAAAGAAAATATATTCATTCTAAGGAAAAAACCCCAAGGGAACTGAAGATTAAGCATTTTACTCCCTCACTTCACTGATGGACCCAAAGTGGTAGACTTTTGCCACTTAACATAACTGGTTTTCACAACAGACAAGGAAGGGAATAGAGAACTGACACCCTCATACCTGACAGACAGCAGTCAGAGCACTTTAATTTGACCTTGATATTGGACTTCCAACATCTTAAAAACCCTGATTTGGATCGGTTTACCTCCAGATCTTAAATTTGATAAAGAAACAGACAATCAGATTTACTGAAAGTAAGGATTTTTCATACCTAACAAAAGAAGAAAGCTTGTAAATGCTTACCACATCAAATTTTACATGAAATAAAACTAAAGACCCTTCAGGTCTTTCCTTCTCTATACTCTTTTTCCCTTTATCCCATTTCAAAGTAGCTTAAAACTATCTCCTGTCCAAAAAGAATGGATCTCTCACTTTAATTTTTATACAGACTTTCAAAGGAGCAATACATAATTTATAGGTCTCAGAAATATCAACTGAAAAACAGTTTATTATAAGACTTTTTTATCGATTAGTCAAACCTAGTTTAGCTTGTCAAGCTTTTAAAACTAGCTTTGATTTTGTTAATTCAGGGAGATTAAAAACGGTTCACCAAAATTCTGGGATAAAATCCCCAAGCGGTATTTGTATTTATCTAGGTTTTAAAGAAAGAGATGTTAAATTATTAATGGCTTACACACAACTAACTAGAATACCCTCTATGTTCAGATGTGAAGGAGGGGGAAGAAATATATTGTTATATATTTGTATTTTCTTATGTTTTGCCCAAATGCTCTCACTTATATTTTCCCATTTACAGATTGCTAATACTAATTACGATATTGACTTTCATGAGAAATGCATAGGAGCTATTCTTTGGTTACATAAACAGGACATTTGGGAATGTTAACAGGTTTGGGTTTTTGTCAGCAAGAACTTTGATTACCTGGTTCCTGTAACTCTAATCTTGTCTTAATGTATTTATCTGCTCCAAGAGAGGATTGAAGAAACTCCTCTGCCTGAGGTATTTAAAATTTCTCTTCTTTGTCAATATGCTATATATACCATTTAAACAAGGGATAGGTTTTCTCAAAAATACATTGGTTTCTAGCACTTTTTTTGTTGTACTTACTCTGATTTACCCTTTCTTTGCTTGTATTTTACAGAAGCTACTTCAAAGTTATTTGCATAAAATGTGAGGTGTTTTCATGAGTTTGGCATAACAGTATCCAAATATATGTATTATATTATAAGGGAAGAAAGAATACTAAGTTTCTTTATTATTGTTGAAATAGAACAAGTGAAATAAATCCTTTGCTTATTCTCCACCTTTTTTCTTGTTTGAAATTTAGATAAAAGGTATTAAGAAATCTAAGATATTTTCTCCCTAAGTGCAAATTAAAATATGTCAGGTATGACATGTTCTCATCCTCATTCAGATCAAAGAATAAATATATCGGGTGTGAAAATATCATGTTCATCCATGAACTTGTGTTGGGCATGTGTTTCTCACTCTCAAATAGAAGTCCTGATATTACACATGCTGAGAGAGAACAGATTGGCTGGAAAGAGCCTCTAGAAACATAATTATCTATCTATTTCAAGTTTAACTGTTAAATTTAGCTAGTATTTCTTGTAGAAGTTGTATTCATATCCCCATCATTCTGTGCTTCTGTGTTGGCATAGCTCTTACACAGAGTTCCTAATTAATGTTTTGTCATTGAAAGAGTTTCCATTTGTTCTATGAGAACACTAATCATAAGCACATATCCATTGTGAAAAAGCCCATCTAGAAAAAATTTGTCCCTGAATCCACTTGGACATGTAATTATTTAAATTGGATGCAACCCAGATATGAATAAGATAATTTTTTCCATTAGTAGAAAAATAGATAATAATATTATCACCATTGTCTGGAGCAAGGAAGAAAATCCAAAAAAATTTACACTTTATTTTCAGAATGCATCTCCCTGAACCATTTTCACCTTTTCAAACCATAAAGTATTTTATTTCTCAACACTTGTTTATTAAGGCTCCTTAGATTCCCCAAACAGTATTTCATTGCTTTGTATTTCTCCCATCGGAATTATTAAAAGGAAGCTCCTTATCGCCCCTATATATCTCTATGTGTAGAGTTATTAAATATAAATATGATATCAAATGTTGGGTAGAACTCAAACCAACTTATTCATGAAGAGTGTATTTTCATTTATATACTTTACCGGTTAATTATGTTTTTGTACAGATTTCATGTGACTGTGTGTGTATAGGGGCACAGTTACAAAAGGAGAAAGTAATTCCCAGCCCTCTTATCCAAGTTAGCATAGGATCCAAGACACTGAGTTTCAATCTACTAAGCCTGAAAAGCAACTTCACCTGGGGTTTCCCGTTTCTCAGATAAGGACGGCAGCACAAACACCCCTCTGCCTATCACAGCACAAATATCCATTATTTTTAAAAATACTGTCAGTGAAGTCTACAAAGAAGTGGGACCACCGGTTGTGTATTTCAAATAAACAAAAGCAAATTCCCATAAACATCCCAATAAGCCAGATATTGAAGAAACGAAGAAGGGTTACAAAATTTGCCTTTACTAGGTAGCTAGGCCACTGGCTACTTACAGCAACCATTTTCCAGCTAGCTGGATGCTTTGGATATCATTCAACAGGCCCTGCTTCACTGGCACTGAGCAGAAAAGCAGACTAGTGAAGATACGAGTCTCCTTTCCACACAGGCTGGCAAATTGCAGGACAAGAAGAAGGTGGTGGAGAAAGACTTCCTCCTAATGACTTCACTAGTATGTACAGATATTCAACAACCTCTGTAAACAGAATTTGTATTTCATGCAGAAGAATAACACAGCTATATAAGCATTTATCAAAATTCTACTTATTTTTCATTAGTTGATTTAGCATACAAAAGGGGTCCAAATAGACTTTGCTGGTTTTGTGACTTTGCTAGACACCTCTCCTCCTCATCTCAATAAAACTATTTACCCTAAACCTAACCCTATGATGCCTCAGGTCACTGATGTACAGTTGTATTAAAAACAACTTTTCTGTATTCAGAAATGTGGTATGCTTTTAAGGCATATGACCCCATGACCTTTCACATCAAACGTATGTGATTATAAAGAAGCACTTAAATTGTCAAGAATTTCTGAGATGTCGTATTTTCTTTACTAAAAAAAAATTGTAGAATTTGTTTATATTTTGCATCTTTTTATAACTTGTTTGAATATTCTATACTTGTGCTTTTTATAACTAAATTTCCAGACTGTGCATACATAAAATAACCCTTAAGTATTTTCAAAGGTTATACTGCACATGGAAGAGGACTAATTGGCAGCAGACCCATGCAAAAGTGAACCATGATATAGTTATGATGTAAAAATCTTGCCATTCATGTGGATTGACCTATATATGTCATAGAAGGACTTTTTTGTGCCTGAGGAATAAATATAGTATACTATTGCCTATGTAAAAAGAAAAAAAGTTGCAGATGACCTCTGTGTGTCTTCTCATAATCAAATACAAGTATCAATGACAAGTATCTTGCTATACTGGTAACTTAAAAACATAATGTGTCTGATTTTTCAGAGACATGAAAATAAATTTTTACCATGGAAAACTGTAAGACACACTCAGCCCTAAAAACTCTTGTCCCTTTCCAGTTTCCTATTTTTCATTTTGCTTTATGCATTGTGATGCCCCAGAGGAGCTGAAGTATAGATGCAGACAAGACCTTGCCTACTGGGGCTGCCTCCCTACATAATTCTGTGGAGCCATCAGAGAGAAAAATCTATTTGTAGCCCTTGTGAATTAAGGAGCTCAGAGAATTTAGACACCTAGACAAGTATACAGAAAAACATTTTTACTTCCCAAATCCAAATCCCACTTCTAATCCTGCAAAAGAAGCATCATAAGAAGTGCTATATAAAATCTCAATTTTTCTATCCTAAGAGATCTGTACTTAATATATATGGCATGAGAATATATTTCCCTATTAAATTCCCAGAAGTTCATCCGTATAAATCATAGTTTTCCACATTATTGTCCACAAAGACATGGCAAATTTTCTGATTAAGGGAAATATATTAAAAATATTTCTAATACTGCCTTTAATTTTGAAAAATAATACATAGCTGACCAAGGTGAAATTTTGAATATTGAAAGCTTTCTGTTACATCTGTCAACTAATTTTTTTAACCAGGTAAACAGTGTCTACTTAGCCTTGCACATTTACATTGCACTGATTCATTGCCCCCTTGCCCCAATACACTTTTTTAAATTTGGAATTCTTCAATACTTTTTAACAAATCATTCAGCATCTTGGCTCATATTAAGAGTTAGGAGTGTGCCAGTGCTCTCTAGTTTTCCCCATGTAGAGAGCTATTTATATTCATTCACTCTCCATGGCAATGCATTTTATTAATTTTAATATTATTTCCATCATAATGAAACAGAATTTCAGATTGTGTATTAAATTTCTTAGCCTATTTTATAAGTATAAAATCAGTGGACTTTCTGACTGCTAAGGTCTCTGACAAATCGGTCACTTTGATGCTATAAAACGAAAATTTTTCCCCATCACTCAGTTTCATTTCAATTTAATCAAATTTTTTTTTATTTTTTAATCATAAACCTAAAATTTCTAATTTTTAAACTGAGTCATACAGTTCTAAAAGCAGAGAAAGTCTCTTTGGGAAATGTCTCTGCAGGAACTGGAGTGACAGGCACTATTAAGACAAAATTGTTGCTTTTTTTTCCTTAAAGACTTTTCCCCATCTTTCTTGATCATATGCAATAGATTTTTCTATTGTTCCCCAACAAACATGAATGAAGATATACACATGAAACTGTTACACATTTTCTTGTTTGATATATTGTCATGGGTAACCCAAAAATGTGCATTGTATTCCATATCTGTGCTACATCATGTGATCCAAAATGGTAACTGTTCCAATAAAGTCCTGGGGGCCACAAGTGGAACCGGTTGTCTGGTCCCAGGTTTGGGAGATCGGGGGTGCCGGTGTTAGCGTAGAAACACATAATCACGGTGTGATTATATGCAGGTGCTTTTATTGAAGAGCTCTGGGAACCGGGGTACAGACCCAAATCTGATTCCGACATGGGCTTGGGGTGAAACAGTTTTATACTCTTCCCTTACATAACCACTATAGAATCATAGGTTAATCATTAACTATACATTGTACTATTGTAATTGATCAAGCATGGTATTCAGGTTCTATTATAATCATTCAGGCATATACTTCAAGCCCCTCTCCCCCTATATCCTCATAATTCCTGTTGATTATATGTAATTTTCAAATAATCATCTTGTACCTATAACGCAGTGTAACTGTACTACTCGTACACTGGTACGGAGTCGCAAGATTTGACAGAAACAATGCTTATTCAAAGCCTATCTAAGCTACTACAATCTTAAAACATTTTAACCCTATGCTATCACCGGGGTCTTTTTTAAGAGTTGGGGTTGCTCAGGCAGAAGCCCCTGGCCCTTTCTCTTTCATTCCCACCGGGAAAGAGACAGTGCAAGGCAGAAACCAGTGCCTGGCTTAAGTCTCCAAGAAACTAGAGTTTCTTGGCAATTCTAGGCTTCCCCAGGGCAAATTACACAAAAACACCTGTCTGCAGTGGGGCCCGCAGAGGTGGGAGCTGCTAGTTTCTGGTGTTAAGCGGCACAGTTTCTTCCCCCGCCACATTCCCTGCAGCGCACCAGCAACTCTGAGTGCACTGCCAGCGCCGAGTGGGTCCAGCCAGCTGAGGGAGAGGCGGAAAAATTGACACTGCAGGGTTGCTGCTGCCCCAGCTACTGAGTTTTTTCCAGCTGTCATTGGAGCTGCCACCTCCGGGAGAGAGAAAGGCCCTATCTGGTGGCCCGAAGCAAAGAGCTCGAGAGGCATTGGGCTGTTTTCGGACTCCAGGTTTTCTTTTTGTTTTGTCCTTGTTCCCTGTTGGTTGTGTTTTAGGGGGAGGTTTTTGTACCTGCGGGGGTTCCATTGCTATGTTGTTTTTTGCTCTTTGTTCTCTCTCTCCACACGTGGTCAGGAGAGGGGGGCTTGTCAGCCATTTTGCCTTTGTCTCCCAGACCATGGAGGTGCCTGCAGAGGGCGCCATCCTGCGGGGAGGGCTTTCTCCGCCATTTTGTTCTCTTTGCTCCTGGGGACTCTGCGGGACTGAGCACCTTTGTATCTAGTGATTTTTACTGTTATTTTGCCTGTTGCTGTTTCTTTTTTTAGTAAAATAAAATGTTATTTTTTCACTTATATCTTCCAGTATTCTTCCCTGCTTATTGGTGAAACGGGAGCGGTTAAAACTGAAAGGGGAATTAACTTATTTTGGAGTGTCCACTCCATATAGTTGTCCTAACCCAAGATATCTATTTAGGCATTTTATATGAGGCCATTGTCACCCTCAGATTGGTTGCTATGTGAAATTATAGTGCCCTTGACACGGCTTGTGGCATATAAAACTTTAATTCTGCAGAAACCTATGCTAAAATAACATAATAGAGTGGAGATAAATTTACCGATTTCACAGAACAGGGGTTGTCTCAAATTTCTTCCATGATTGTTAACCCTATAGCTGTTGAAACACTCCAGCAAACAGCATACATTGTATAAACACATTTGGTCTGTACTGCTTCTGTTGAAATAGCCAGAGCTTATAGAGTTGACAAAACCTTCTGTTATTTTCATGTCAACTATAAGAGGACAACCTATACCTGATTTACCATAAAGTCAAAAAATCATGAATAAACAACATTTAAACTTCTGCATAAAACCTGACAGTAAAATGATAACCCACCATGTATTTCTGAAAGGATTTCAGCTAAGAGTGTGCATTTATATCAGATCATTTTGTATCATGCTGTAATGAGACTTTTGATACAGTGCTGGAAGCTCTAAAAAGGTTTACTGTAAGAGTGAATCATAACCTTCCTGTTCATGAAGTTAATCTCATATTTATTTTCAGAATTAAATTACTTTACATATTCTTTTTATAAACTTTTATAAATAAGTTTACTAAACAGCAACTAGGCATCTAATAAGGTTCTTTTCTTTGCTTTGCGGGAACAAGGAGCAAAAATTATGAGGGCCCAGCATAAGTGTAGGGGAGAAATAGACTAGAAATCTTACTCTTTTAAAAAAATTTCATTTTCTTTACCAATAAAACAAGTCTTACTACTATTAAAAGCCACTTGTGAAGAAATAATAATTGTAGGAAAAAAATGGCAATGTGAAAAGAAATAACTTTTTTTCATTTTTCATCAAGTAGAGCACTTTTACAGAGTTAGTTAATGTGCCATAATTGGCAGGACAGGTGAAGTGGAGGAGTTGAACTGTATGTAGGGGAGATACTTGACTGCACAGCCCTTACAGTTAGGGTTGATGAGTTTGAGAAATGCTGGGTAAGGATTAGGGGTATGAAAAACAAAAGGAGATGTTACAGTGATTACCTACTACTGATCACCCAGCCAGGATGAGCTTTCTATAGACAATTAGGAAAAATCTCTGAATCAGAAGCTCTGGTCCTTATGGGAAATTTTTAGCTTCACAGATATTAACAGAGAATATCATATTGCTGTGATGATCAAATCTAGGAAATTCTTGAAGTTTGTTGAAGATAGTTTCTTGTCACAAGTACACAGTAAGTCAGCTATGAAGGATGCCCCTTATTTTTGGATAGAGGACTCTTGGGTTATATGATTGTAGATGACTATCTTGGTTGCAGTGATCATGAAATGGTTGAACTTAAAATTTTTATTGTAATGAGAAAAAAAAGTCAGCAGAATTGCTACCGTGGATTTCAAGAAAGCAAACCGAGCTCAGTTCTGCACAGGTGCCTTTGATGCCACTTCTAAGGCTCCTCCATGTTGGTGTGGGGGGAAATGGTCCCACCTGGGTGATGACTCTACACTGCCCCAGCCCTGCTGGGCTCAGCTGCACCTGGGCACTGTCCTTCAGCACCATGCCTAGGAGCTGTACTGCATGCAGCCTCTCCTCAGCACCATGTCCCACAAAAGTGTCCTGGAGGAATGGAGAAGAGAAATGGATGGGGCACAGAGGATGAGGTCTACAGGTCCGATGCTGACATCCTCCTGCAGGAGAGGGAGAGGAAAATTGCTGGTAAGGGCACCCAGCTTTTCCTGCTGAAACCACATCCCTCAGCAGTGATGTGAGAGATATAAAACAACAACCTGGTCACACCCACACAGTGCTAAATTCTGCCCTTCCCTCTGTAACCAGGACTCCGTGAAACTTAACCAGCCAAAGTGCTGGATTCTGCACCTGATATGGAGTAATGCTGGGCACAGTTACAAGTTGGGAGAGTTTGGCTGGAGAGAACCCTGCAGAAAGGGAACTGGGGACGCTGGCTGATGATAAACTCAACAGGAGTCAACAGGGGGCTCTGGCAGTCATGAGGACTGTCCTAGCTTTGGCTGGGATAGAGTTAATGTTCTTCCTAGCAGCTGGTACAGTGCTGTGGTTTGGATTCAATATGAGAGTAGTGTTGATAACACACTGATGTTTTAGTTGTTGCTGAGCTGTGCTTACACGAAGTCAAGGACTTTCCAGTTTCCCATGCTCTGCCAGTGAGCAGGGGCACAAGAAGCTATGAAGGAGCATGGCAGGACAGCTGAACTGATCTGGCCAAAGGGATATTCCGTACACGGAATGTCATGCTCAGTATATAAACTGTGGGGAGATGGACAGGAATGGCCAAATGGTGCTTGGAAACAGGCTGTGCGTTGGTAGGTAGTAAGAAATCGTATTGGGCATCAAGTCTCATTCTCTTTTTTTCTTTTTTTTTTCTGGGGGGGAGAAGTGTGTGTGTCCCCTTTTATTATTATTATTATTGGGGTTTTTAAAATTTTATTTTAAGTATTAAACTGTTCTTACCTTTCTTATGTCAATCTATGGGTTCGCCTTTATTTTTGGATTCTCCCTCCACATGGCACTGTGTTATACTTAGCTGCCAGCAGGAGTTAAACCACAGCAAGGGCAAATGGCATCCTGGGGTGCATAAACACAGTGTAACCAGCTGTGACTCAAACACCGCATAGCCAGCTGTTAAAAAAGTTGATTATCTCACTGTGTTCAGCATTGGTGTGGCCTCACCTTAAATCACTCTTGTGCAGTTCTGGGCCCCACAACTTAAGAAAGATGTAAAGGTCCTTTGATGTGTCCAGAGGAGGACAACAAACCTGGTGAAAGGTCTGGAAGGCATGTACTGTGAGGAATGGCTGCGGACTTTGTGTTTGTCTAGTTTGGAGAAAAAGAGGCGTGATTTCATTGGTCTCTACAGCTTCCTTAGGAGGGCAAGTGGAGAGGGAGGTTCTGGTCTCTTCTTCCTGGGATGCAGTGATAGGACACATGGAAGTGGTTTAAAGTTGCACCAGGGAAGGTTTAGACCGGGCGTAAAGCAGCACATCTTTAAAGAGTGGGTGTTCAAACACTGGAATAGGCTTCCTAGACAGCTGGTCAATGCCCCCGGCTTGTCAGTGTTTAAGAAGTATTTGGACAATGCCCTTAGCAGCATTTTGCAACTTTTGATAAGCCCTGAATTGGTCAGGTAGTTGAATTGGATGATCGTTGTAGGTCCCTTACAACTGAAATAGTCTATTCTATTCTACACCGAACACATAAAGAAAACCTAGATTTCTTTCTTTAAGATTAAAGACATAACTGCATCTGAAGAAATACTATATCTACTTCTTATTTTCTAATCTGGAAGAAATCCTCTTCAAAATTCTGCAACTCTTAATTACTCACTTATATAAAAATGACCACTGCTGTGCTAAACCTGCTGAGATCTTAAAATCCAGCTGAGGTTATCTCAGGGTAACATTTAATGATATTATTAATGATTGCCATATATTTGTTTTATTTGAAAGGTATGTTGATAACATTTCTTGTATGTCCAGCACATAAAAGCCACAATGGGTGTGTCTATGTTTATCCTAAGTATTGTTACTGAGACTTTGTATTGTAGATATTTCATGCAATGTAAGAATATTTTTCTCTCTGGTTGCACTATTGTATTTTTAAAGGTCTTCTGAAGCTAAGGATTTTTTTTCTTTTTTGAAGCTGACACGGACAAGCAAAACTTTCTACGGAGTTGTACAGAGAAAAAGAGATTTAATAATTTATATTTACTTAGATATATAAATATTCCCTAAGCCCATATCAGCAAATGTAGATAAAGCAGTCACAATTTCCATCTGAAACAGACAAAAACAAAAGTGTCCTATGACATCTCCCCATAGTGCTACACTTGCTCAAATAAGCATGGAGCAGTCATGCAGCATGGCTCTTTCTTCAGTATAATTTTCTGAATTTTCTTAAAAATGCAGTCCCACAGACTCAGCCTGGCTACTACTTATGGGGAGACACAAGAATGAATTAGTAGTGCTGCTTTTGGGAAACAAATGTAACTTTAATGTTGACATCCTATTTATCCCCTATTGAGAAATAAAGTATTCTGTGTATTGAAATGATGAATTATAACCGTTAAACAAAAATGTAATGCGTTTGTTACAGTCACCAAGTAGACAAATTACCATTACGCTGTGCAAGTAATACTTTACAAACCCATTTGTCACACAGGAGAGGTGTCATATGCAATCTGATTCACCCGGCTTAATGTATGAAATGAAACCTCGATTTTCTTCAGCAGATGTAAAACAATAACAACTACCTTTCCTTCCAGAACCAGTGATAAATACTTTGTTTTCTCAACAAAGCAAACAAACAAAAATTCAGCATTTCTTGTGCATTTGCAAAAAAAAAAAACCAAAAGGTTACATTGTATTTTAACTGGTGGTAAGTATACTGGAAGCTTCTACATACCACACAAATCACAGCAACTACCATGTTACAGTTATCAATTCAACAGAACTCGCTAAACTTCAAATAAATTCAGCATGATAGATTGTTTTTGGATGGAAATCAGCACAGATTTGGTCAATTTATGTACAGCTACGCTGATTTATAACAGGTTAAAGCGACAATATTTCTATCCATGTCAGTAAAATTTAATCTCCAATTTACAGCAGTCATGACAAGACCATAGGTAGGATTTCCAGTATACACTGGAAATGAGATTTAGGTAAAAACTAATTTCTGGATTGAGGAAAGGGATCTAGAAAGATCCCTTCAACAACACTCTCAGGCTGGAGATGCCTAAGTCAGCAACTTCTTTGCCTTGAGTATCAACTTCTAAGCCAAGTGCCACCCCCATGCAGCAGAATTTCTTTCTGCCTACTCAGGCACTGAGTCGTACCCTAAACTCTCCAAGTATTTAGAAGGAAGAACTAAATTCAGACATCTGTACTACAGACTTACACATCAAATCTATTTGTCTAGGTTATTCTTTATTATCAAAAGAGAAAAATTAGGATCTAGAGTGAAACAACAGATGAATCTCACTGTCTTACTAGCTCACATTCTGTTTCCCTAAATATCCCAAAACAGTAGGGTAGCTTGGTACACAATGGATGCAAATAGAAAAGTTTATACATGTACATCACAGTACATAGTATAGGTACTTCAGGCAAAAAAGAAAGGAAAAAGAAAAAGGAGGAAACACCAACTTTTTTTAAGACAAGTAGATACAGCACTCTTCTTCATTTGATTTCCTTTCCAGCTTTAGGATAGAAAGTGTCACTTATTTCCTTCCTTCCACCTGGGTTGCCAATACCACAAGTATTATGGAAACAGACAGATAGATAAAGTTTGAAACTATTGGTCTGGATGTCTTTGTCATTTTCAGTTCGAACTTGGTTTCTAGCTGATATTTGATGAAATAGTCCTTTGTTTTAGACTCAATCTTAATTCCATACCAACAGTGTTACTTCTCTTTTCCCATAAAAGCAGTGCTAGAACTCATGAACAGTGACTGTTGTCCATCAGTTTGGGTCAGAGATGAAGCAAAACACTAACCACCATGTTAACAACCTTAAGTGAGAACAATAAAAACTGTACATAAAATATAGCTCTTGGGAAATGCAGTAGCAGAAATAAAAAACCCCTTGAAAATAAAAGATACCCATTCTAAAAAGTCATGCCTGTCCTTGAGTCCTACTGACATAGATGAGAGCTTTGTCATTGAGCCCCAGAGAGGTGTAAGCCTTGTGATGTTAGTAAATAATTTAAATTGATGTCTCTTGGAGGCTGCTAATCCATGGCTCAGGAGCCATGCAGGAATTCAGTAGATATTGTTACAAGAAATACTGAAGAGTCTTTATGTGTACATATATACGTGTATACATATATGTCTTTTTCCTCCTAACTTATCTGCTAAGAATTCCAGGTATGCCTTTGGAGAGCCCAGTGTAGCATGCTTACTCTGTACTGAGAGAGAAAGAGTAATTGAAGTGATCAGAAAAAGCAACCATTTTGAGAAGAAAACTGTGATTCAGAAGTCTTGTCTTTATAAGAGAATTGAACAGGTCAAGGTAATAACCACACAGAAGCCAGGAAGAAAAAATTAACCTATGTATAAGGAAAGGTCATTCTGTCATTACTTCTCCATGGGAGAGTTCCTGTGAATGTGTGAACAGGACAGAGAATGTGTATGTTTCAACAGGGAGAAAAAGCAATAAGTCAGTAAATAGTTTGGCATGCAGAGTTGAGAACAGGAACCGAAAAATCACCTTTGCAGGCTGTTTTGTCATGGATCAGGGTGTTGTCATACTGGAGCATATGGTGAGTTTACAAATTCTCCAACCCCACCAAGCCCTGTCCACTTTTTTTTTCAGAAATTCACAGTGGTTTTGTGCTCTCATCATCTGATTTCTGGTATTACTAATGGATGTAAAAACACAGAAAAACATAGCAAAGTATAATACTGGAGCTGTGTAACAGAGTAAAAAATCTTTGGTGGTCCTGTTCTTCTTCTTATAGTAGATGATGCCCAAAAGAAATTAATGTCTTGATGGGAAATTTTGTGGTGGGATATTTTAAGTGTGAATTTCCTTTTTGACCTTATGTTTCCTTTCTGATTTCATTAAAAAATCTAAGTTTTAATTCTTCTTCCATTCCTGCCTGTGTAATAAGAACTGGTCTTGTTCTTCATGGATTACTCAAACACAAAATACAGGAGGGCATTCAGTTCTCTGTAAGACAGGTAAATTTATTCACACCTGGAATTTCTTTTAAACAGTCTTTATCTACTTGTCCCAAAATTAATTTCTTTCTATAAACAGGGCTAACTGCTCATTGTTGGCACTTTTTTAATGCATCATACTGCTAGAAGACTTTCCTGTCCTATCACTCATTTGTCATTAAGAAAGTTAAAAAAAAAAAAAAAAAGAAAGGGGTAAAAAAAAGCTATATATTTTGGGGTCATTTTTTCAGAGTTCTCTTTCTGATCCAGGAAAGAGAGTTTTACCGTGTGCGAAACTGAATAACCATATAGAGATTACAGTCTGTCATTCTGGCATTGTTACATTTTCATTGGTTCTTATCTTGATTTCTCTAAAGTCCCTTGAAAAGTACATCAAGACTGTAAGAGGAATTTACTTTGCCAGTGCCAGCAGCCCTTTTGGGTTCCTGATCTCTTTTTAGCAACACTGTGGAGGTACAAATTGAAATCTCAACACCAACACACCAAAGCAATTGTCTTGAACAATACTAAAAAATACAATGCTATCTTCCTCCCAAAAATAGAAATTTCAACATATAAAGTCAATATTAATTTAGAAGAGTAGAAACCTGTACTGTGCAATGCACAAATTTTCTGACTTATATTGATAACACAGTACAGCAGAAAATCTCTCTCTTTTCAGTGTATTAATGAAGATTAATTATTTATTGAATGGGACTTCAATGTCATAGAAAACATGGTTTCTACACTGCAGTATTAAAGTTAGACTATAGGTTCTGATTCCTTCCCAAAGTTCTGTGTCAACACTTTAGAAAAGGTCTGAGTGTTACATTCCTCTCTGAGCACACTTTAACTTGCTCGTATCATAAAGTTAAAGAGTGATTCAGCTGTACTTTTTTTTTCCCCTAGATTATTGAACAAAAATAACTACATTTCAATTACAGTAAGCACATGTAACAAACATGGGTGCCTTTAAACTGCAGTCTATAAAATAATGAACATCTATTTTTAATGGTAAAAATTCTGACTCTAAAAAACACATAGTTAACTTTCAAAAAAAAAGACTCATCAAAGTAAAATGGATTATATATTACACATATCCAACTTTCTTTACATTCAATAATTACAGAGGAGCAGATGTTCACATGCTAGTGAACAAACCTGCAGGTGAGGCAAACAGATCCTCACCGTCTTACATCTTTTAAGAACTATGGAACTGTTTGTCTCTAAATAGAAAGAGAATAACAATAATACCATGCATTTTTAAAGATAGGCAGATACCAGGTTTTTTATTACCAAGAAGACTGGTTCATAGGAGTTATTTATGAACACACATTATATGCTTACAATCACTCAAATACTTTTAGTTTATACTTGAGACAATGCACAGTATTCGAATCATAGAAGGCTTTGTTCAGCTTCCATGGAACAATAAAAAGGAAGCATTGTTGAAGAAACTAAAATAAATGAAGTAAATCCTAGGAATATTTCCTAATTTCAAATTGCAGGAGAGAGAGTACCCAAAACACGAGAAGGTTATAATAAGAACAGTATCTTCCTTGAAGAAAGGAGTAAAGTACAGAATAGAACAGCAAAAGTAAATGCATAGTTGCTATAGAGGTAAATTAAATTCAGAGAAAATAGGAATTGGACAAGAAGCTTGGATACTTTGACTGCTTTCACAGATGTGCATGATGTAATCCCTACATAAGCACAACACAGTCCCCTCTCACAGCCAGTTTAGGATATGTGTATACTACTTAACATTTTTGGGAGCAATTTTGTTCATCCTTAAGCTTTCTTGTACCAAACCAAAGAAGCAACATCTTTTATGTGCTCTTTTAACATTGACTCTATATGTCCTATCAACCTCTTCTGAATCCAGTCTTAACTGCTCTTTAACCACTTTTATCAAAATGAATTACCAGATTTGTAAATAGTACTCCAGTAATGTCTTATTCCTGCCTAGTAACATGGCACTCATGTTTTGATAATCAAAAAAAAAAAAGAAATAGGTAATTTTCTAACCACTATTTTTTTTTAAATGTGTGAAAAATTTTCAACAGCTTCCCAAATATTGGTGTGGAATAATCCAAAATATTTTTACTAATTTTCATGTCCAACAAGTTAAAGAATATAAGTGTATTGGAATGAAACAATAGTTCAAAAATAATTGGAAACATGAATAACATAAAGATCAAATAACATGAAACAAAATGAGTAACAGGAAAAAATGTTTTCAAATTATTTTCTGTTAGACAATTTACAGAATTATTCTGACCAGAAATTCGGAACATTTATCCATCAATATTGCCTTTATACCCTGTTTCACTCTCAAGCAGCAAGAAGTTAGAAAAGTGAAGTTAAACCATTTAAATCCCATTACAGAAATTGTGATAAGAGATGCTTCAGGTGTACTTTGAGGAATTGGAAAATAAAACATACAACAAATGCTCATGAACATCAAAACCAGCATTCCTATATTCACCTTCCAGGACACTTCAATTCTTTTACCTTTCTGTCACCAAATCTTTATTCCAGGTACTATCCTGACGTGTCTCTCTGCTTACTATGAGTTGCAGTTTTGTTATCCCCATCCCCATATTGTTCTTCTCCAACCAGGCTCAAGTTATCTCACCCCTGAGTCCTTCTCCCCTTTTTCTTGGTGCACTATCTAACTGACTTCTTAGCAGGTCTCTTCTTGGTGATAATTAGTGCCTTCTTTCCCGACTCTGCAGGGAATGCCTTTATGTTTCATTTCTGCTCTTCATGCGTTTCAGGCTATGCCCCCCAGTGTGCTCAGCCACAGCTCCTTTTCTCAGCACTAAGAGATGGAGCAGGAGCCTCTCCAGACTCTGCTGCTGGACCCCCTGCAGCCATGCCCTCCAACAAAGCAGTACCTCCCCTATTAACCAATCTATGTTGCCCAACAGTAGTGAATCCCAATCAATCAATAAAAAAATAATGGTTATGAATTACGTGTCCAAAAGTCAGGAAGCCAAAATGTTGGTGTGCCACTTCTCACTTACATTACTCAGAGTTTCCAGTTAATTGCCTTTTGCAGACTTAAGAACAGTTGTGAAATATTCCCTACTGACCTGAGTTAAATAATTTACTGAGATGAGATTGTGATTTCTTTTCATCTTTCATTTGGAAAGAAATAGACAAGAAAGTCCAAGGAAAATGGATCCCATCCAAAATAGTTATAATCCAGTGGCTGGAGAGAAATGTCATGCAATATGTAGGCTCTTGTCTCTCTGACTGGGGATTAAGCTCTTTTAAATTTATTTATTGAATGAGAAGGCTAGTGAAAAAGAGATTGTATCTCTCCTTACAACCACAGTCTGTTTTCACTAACCAAAGCTAGAACCCAAGCCTGTGTTTCTGCTTTCTCAGGTGAAGGTTATAATTTCCAGGCAATTTCCCACTCACATAATTTTGCCTCTCCTGTCTGTCTTGGAGCTGAGAAAGATTCCCAATTCAGATGTTATCAAACCAATATAAATACATTTTATAAAGAAAAAATAAAAACCCCAGTATATTGTTTAAAAAATATTTTTATGGCTTTCTATTAATGAATAAACAGAAGCCCTATGGTAGTGTCTAAATGAGCATATGAGGACCATGAAATACTAAATAATAAATGACTTCTCATCTTGGCCCTATTAATTTTAGATACAGACATTATTACCTTTGGCAAAAGCATATAGCCTCTTTATCTTTCTGAGTTGTGTAACAGGAGCATTTTTAGGATTCATTAATAATTTTAGTGGATTATATATAAATAAAAGTATAAGTCTTATTATAAAATCTAGGAGAAAAATAATCTATAACTCAATGGAGAAGTGGAAATATTAGTTTGGTAACCATAACTGTCTACTTAACTTTTCATTAAGTTCTAAGTTCCATTGACTTTTCTATATTTGTTTTACTGTTAAATAACGGATTTCCATAGTGAAGCACAAATTCATTTAATTCCTGAACTTGACAATGAACGAGACTTTTTTGGCTAGTTTTTTCTTTAAACAAAAAATGTCTCTAAGTGACACAAATGTAACTTTTTAATATTCCTGTTATTTATTTAATTGAATTATAAACGTAAGAAAAAAACCCAACCACAACAGTTATTCATTTAATTATCTAACTAGTCTATGAGAAAGAACTTTCTGAAAAACAATGAGCCAGCTGATGTTAACTGATGGGTTTTATTCATATTAGTCAAAAACTTTGCAAATTGTCACATTCCTATTTAGTGAAGCAGTTGGTACTACTCAGCAGTACTATCAGTGGGGTTTGATATATTATATTGCTTTTCCTGCTTCTCAAAGACTCAGTAGGATATTTGGGGACAAAATAAGTACACCTGAATTGAAAATAAAGAAGGCAACAAATTGAGTTAGCTCTCAAGCTTCAGCATCTTGCCCAGAATTTCAGTGACACATTTACATGGACTTGAAGTTTGTGTGCTTGAAACTTCCTCTGAAATTATGAGTCACTTCTGTTGGAGATTTGGGAATGCAGGAAAACATGTGCATGAGTGGGAGAGTACATCCTCAAGTTTGCCTCAAGGAATCAATGATTCCTCCTCCTTTTGCAAACAGTGTTAAAGCTAAGAGCATTCATCCTTTTCAGGGCTGAGTCCTGCAGCTCCTTTCTTCCTCCCTTTCCCTCCTGTCTTGTGAGACAGACAATATGATTTTAAACTTCGTCAGCTATTCCTGGTCAAAGAGCTTTTTTTCAAATGATTAGGAAAATTCAAACAATATTTCAGCTTGTGCCTGGGGGTGTCCAGCTCAGAGCACAGCCAATGCAGGCAGTAGCCAGGGTAGAAGGGCACACAGAAGTGAGGCCAGCAGCTCTGCTGAGGGCAGCACACACAGGATCTGCAGTGGTGGTGACACCAGTCCTGCAGCAACTATTCCTGACATGTCAGAGCGAGGTCCCGAGGGAGGAAGCTGCTCTGCACCTCCAGACAGTCGGGTGATTGGTGCCTCTTGCTGAGTCAGAGGGTTACTTGTCCACTTGAAGTGTGTGCTGGGGAAGCCTCTGTGTCACACAGGACAAGAGTTGCAGGTTGAGGTCAAGACGCTGCGTGATGTCAGAGATGACAAAAAGGAGAGTGACCTAAGCTTTTCTGAGATCCTGAGGGTACAAGTGTTTGAGCTCAGCAGCTATACCAAAGGACAGGAGCAGGCAAGGTCTGTGCTGGTTGGGTTGGAAAATGGGAGTAAAAGCTGGAAGCTCATGTCTTCTAGCACCAGGAAGACAGTTCCTGTTCCTCGTGTTCCACCTGCAGATGTCCAGCTCCTGAATGTGTTCAGTGTCCTGGTAGCAGCAAGTGCCTGGGAGATGTGAGCTATGTCCAATGAAGAAGCAAAGCCAACTGAGAGTGAGTCTCAGAGCAGAACCAAGAGGAAGAGATGACTGGCAGCAGAGGGCGACTGCCTGCTGAGCAGTCAGGCAGGTTTGTTGCTTACAGGGACGTGGGTATGAGACACTAAGGAGAGACCACCAACGCCCAATGACCAGACTCCATCACTGGAGATACTGATTACCCAGCTGGACACAGTCCTGGAAAACCTGTTCCATCTGACTCTCCTGGGAATATAAACCTGAAGTTGATGATTCCTAGAAGTGCCTTCCAGCCTCAGCCATCCTGTGATTCTACCACATCTGAGGTGTTGGATGAGTCTGACCACAAGAAACACAGGAAAGAACTGCCACCCTACTGTAGCCAGGGATGGAGGATACCTTCCCCATGGTAGAATGGTTTTGGATAATTCAGCTATGTCATGAAACCTCTGTTTTAAAAATTAATCCACAGTCCTTTGGGCACACTAGAATGGTAGACCCATGCAAGTTTGTGGGTGCACATATAATACAGAACATTCTGGAGAACACAGAGTTGACACAGACAGACATGAGAGGTTCAATGTAGGCAATAGAAATTTTAAGGTGCACAAGTGAGATGATAGAAATTTTAAGGTGAAGATTGGGATGATAGAAATTTTTCTTAAATGGTTAGTCTGAGGACAGAAAAGGTGTCAAGAACACAGGTATTATAAACTGAGAGAAAAGAGAACAAGTTACTACTCTTGGAGAGGTTTACAAAGTTAGTAACTGAAGGTATAATGAAAAATAAGCTTACCTTAAGAGCTTACCACTGCTGAACAGCAGGATGGATAAAATAATGTGGCAAAACACAAGTATGAAACTGGAATACCCTTACCAAATGGGAACAAATAATATTGAAGGAATTAGTGTAGGGTGTCAATGGGCATCACAAGCAGGGTCACCTAGTAGTATCAACAGAGAGGACTGAGAAAATTATAGTGGAGAACAGGGGTCTGGGGTAATGTGGAAAAATCACTATGAAGATTTTAATTGTTTCATGGAGCAGAGATCACAGAAACAGGTAGAAAAAAAATGAGAGTGGTTCATGAATATGGCTTATTCTACGATGTTGCTAAACAGACTCTTCATTTTCTAGGAGAGTAGCCTACATACCAGAGAATACTTTCACACTGGATAAGCTATTAATATTTTCAATGATGGCTTTATCAATATCTGCTCATATTTCATAAGTACTGTGGCAATATTAGCTGGCACTGTGTACTGACTGATACATGGAAAGATGGAGTAACTACACTTACCAATAGTGCTGTCAACAATTTTCTGCACATTAGATTATCACTGCCACCAGTTTCAAGAAAACCTGCACTAAATAAATACAATTATAAATTACATAGTGCAAGAATTAAAAAGTAGCCACCAAGTTAGCATAAAATAAATGTAAACTTTTGCTAGGCAATCTCCATGGGAATCCATTTTCATTCACTACTTCTCTGTGTACACACTGAAGCCTTTAATTTTCCCAGTGGGTAAAGTAATCAAAATCATAGAACAATACTAGTTCTTGAGCAGAGAACTGTGATAACTTACTATGAAAAAAAGATTGATACACATTGCTTTAAACAAAGAATGCCAAAAATGAGAAAGCTGAGCACACAAAGGTCTTCTGATTTATAAATACCATGGAAATGTGTCCTTATAATTTCTTTTTGTCCATTTTCTTGAGAACAATCTCATTACATCGAAAGGACTATCTATGAACATTGTGCCATTCAGCTAGGCAGCATGGATAATAAATTTATAATTAAAGAAATAAAAATGATAGTTACTAAACAGGTTTTTTAGAGGAAGAATTGGGATTATCTACAGATAATTCTTTTCTGGATATTTGAAAAGGTGATGAGTGAACTGTAGAAAATTTATGTGATAAATTATGAATGTGCTCTGACCTTCCGTTGTACATAGGCGATGCAGATCTTTCAGTTATTTTGGAACTCTTGCATTGCTCTAACTCTGAAAGTCTTTTGAAAATAAAAGAACCAACAAATGAGTTTTATTTATGTAGGGGGTTACTTTATTTTAAATTTTACTAAAATGAGATTTTTACCTTTATGTCAAAATTACAATTAGAATGCTAAGAATTAGAGTTTTAGTGTTAATTCTCAGCAACGTGACACTTAGGCTCTGTGGGAGGCAAAACAGAAAGAAGTCTCTCAAGTGGATTAACAGATGACAGGAAAGCAACAGTGTATACAGACTAGCAGAGAGAATTAGGGTAAATAAGCGTACTCTGTGAAATTAGGTAATAGCACTTACACACCAGTTTACCTGATAGGAGTTGGCATTTCTGCAAGTTCTTCATGGTGGAAGCTTTAATCAAGGTCCTAAATTCATCAGGTTTAATTTTACATTTCTGAAGTGGCAAAGAGGACACTTTATACAGGCATTATCACTTCAACAGCTTTTTTCCGCCCTTACTGCTGTTAACCATTGTCTCTCACTGAGACACTATGGCCTATTTAATCAGTGTAGAATTTACCTTGAGTCCATAACAAGACCATTTACATCCCATTTGGTTCTACTTTGGGCACTCAAATGGGACCTAAATGTCTATAGACCTTGTACTTGCCCTTTGAAATGGATGAATTCACTGTCAACGAAAAATAAAGATGCCCATTAAACAAGCCTCTAGTATTAGAAGATATTCTACCTGAAAGCATTACACAAGGGTGAGCTGTTTGTATAACTGGATAAGGAGAGTTTTCCAAGCTTTGATCCATTACAGGTTAGTGGGAAATTGTTTATCTCAGTGAATGTAGCTTTAGGTGCTCCCATACTCTTAGAAAGTGTCATGTCCTCAAATACACAGGAATAACTGCAAAAGTAATTCTCACATCCTATATTTTACTCTGTCTAGGTGAAATTTGTAACCACCAATTTCCACAGACATTGGTAGTAGCCTGCAAGTAATAAGGAACCAAAAGGTTGGTAGATATAATGATTTTGAAACTTAAACACTTCAAAGCCATGACTTCTATTCATGGAAATATAATAGAAAAATAGAGAGTATGAAGGCTCCATCTGACCCCATTCGTGTTATTATTACTAATGTTGGAGTCCTTTGACTTTTATTCCTGAGAACAGAAAGCTTTTCTTTTGTTGCTCTCTATGTATTATACTATTTGAAATGCCATAAGGGAAATCAAATGCAACCAGCCCAGCACTGACATGTAAATAAAATGTAACAGATCAAATTTATTTTACTGCAATCCAGTAGGATAGAAACAAAGATAATAGTACAGGGAATTTATATATGTGGAATGTGTTTACTTTAACCTAAATACAGGTAGAACTTTAACACACCTATATGCCAGAAAAGATCACAGCATATTGACTTTATGCACCTTTTATAAAGGATATGTGTCTCCAGTAGATCCACAATCCCTTGCATATTATCTCTTCTGGGATCACTATTTTAGCATTGATTCTAAGATACAGAGTAAACTGACATGTCCTATGCCAGCCTGTGAAGATGACTTTGAAACCTAAGTTTATCTAACATGGGTATTACCCCAGGGTCATATCCATTGTTATCAAAGGATGGAAATAGCCATTCCTCATTGTAAGGGATAACACTACTGCAGGGAGTGTGGAAAGAATCTTAAGCAACTTATTTTACCATGGATTATTAAAAAAATAACACAACATGGGCTTAGATGTGTATTTAAGTTTTGGCTGACTTAGTTGTGAACCACATACTTTGTTATAATGAGATCATGACCACTAGCTCAAGAGTTGTTTTCTCCCTCTGCTGGACACTGGTGAGGCTACACCAGTAGACTGTTTAGTTTTGAACTCTCCTGTTCAAGGAAGACATAGATAAATCAGACATTACCCAGAGGGAGTTACTAGGGTGTTTACAGTCTAGCTGGCATCACCTAGAAGGGGAGGCCAAGGAAGCTTGTCTTTTTCAGTCTGACAAAGAGGGGGCTAAATTGTAGTCTAGCACAGGCCTGCAATTATCTGAAAGGCAATGGCAAAGTTAAGGACCTAAATCTCTCTGGTTAGTGCAAGGCACTGATAGAATGAGCAGTGGTTGAAGACTGCACCTTCTGAGTGTCAGGTGAATATCAGGAAAGAAAATTCACTGTGCAGCACTGGAATGTCTTGCTCAGAGTAGCTATGAAACCTCCATCCTTGTAAACTGTTAAGATTAGAATAAGACCAAGCCATTCTGACTTACTCCCGGCAACAGTCCTGCTTCAATCAGAGCATTGGAATAGTGATGTCCCTCCAGTCAACATTTCTACAAACCTGTGGTGTCTAAAACAGTGCATATTAATCTCTGATAAGCTGAAATAAAATTTATCGGTTTATATTTTTTGTTCAGTCTTTATGGTGAAATCCTAGCTCCATAGGAGATCAGTGGGAATTTGTATCTGGGTGTTGTGGGGCTTTGAGGTAATGTTATTTTGTTACTAAAGAAGAGCAGAATCATGCTTTAACTTACATTATGGAAATGAGAAACTCAGAGGAAAACTGGAAATCTTAATAATGGGCATCTTACCCTTCTCAGTCATACTTTGATAAAAGTCAAGAGACAGGTGCTACACAATCCAGTAAATAAAACAAGTTAGTAGATTAGTTTGACATAAGTATTGATTCAAAACCTAATCACAACTCAAATATTCCATTTTATGAATCTTACAATTGATTTGTTCTTGCATGTTATGTGTGTCAGAAGGGTGAAGTTGCCAACTAAACAAAATGCAGATATGCAAGTCTATTTTCTGCTTTCTGTTCTAACACAATTAAAAATAAGTAGACTTTAAATCCTATATTAAAAAAAAATTAGCAGCATTATGCATTTAGTAACTAGAATGTGCACATTTAACTTCTCACTTAAAATACCAAAAGAATCCACCCCTGAAAAATATCTAAATATAGGTTACTTTATTACCTGTAAATCATTCTCAGAAAGGATGCAGTCTGTGAAATGCTAAATGAGAACTGACTGGTTAAATCTGTGCTTCTGCAATCACAAGGAATAACAATTACAGCGCCAACTGCTAATCCTAAGAAATCAAAACACAGTTAGGCAGCCACTAAATTCTATAATAAAGTGTAATTATTATTATTATACTTCTTTCAGAAAATGAAGAGATGGAAACATTATGCAAGTACTTAACCTTTTTTAGTAGCTAAGACATTGTTCTTTACTGTGCTACTAAATATATTCATCTTTAAAAAGAAATAACACTCTAAATTCAGAAAACACTAGTTGGTTCTTCTTTTTAATGCTTAATCAGAAATGTTGAGATTTCTTTTTCCCCTGAAGTGGATTAGATTGAAAATGAAGATATGTTAAGCAGGCAGAATGTGCAATATGCTTTGTAATTAGCACAATCCAGAGCTTACTGTGTATACTACTGATGATGTATATACTTCTCACGTGGGTTTTTTCAAATACCTAAGACAATATGTCACTACAGTGCAAAGAAAAAAAAACCATGACCACAATCTCTATACACACTTATAATTTCTGGGAAGTATATAGGTATTGAAGGCTTAATTTGAATAACTAAATTGGAATCACAGTCACAATTTAAAAAATTGTCTTTTTTTTTTTTGTTAATCCATATTGCAAATTAAATAGGTCTAATGATAAATGAACAGATGCTACAGCCATAAATTGTGCCCTGGGACTCTGGCATACCTTTTTCCAGCCTAAGGAGTATTGATTCCCATGGTTTCTTGCATTTTGCAACAGCTTTATTTTTCAGCCGTTTATCTATGCAGTGATATCTGCCCCCTCATGCTCTTGTTGTGGCTTAACCCTGGTTAGCTAAGCACCACACAGCTGCTTCTTCACTTCCCTCCACCCCCAGTGGGATGAGAGAAGAGCAAAGGAAAAATAAAACCAAAAAATTTGTGGGTCACGATTAAAAATTGTTTAATAAGTGGAGGAGAAGTGGAAGGAGAGAGAAAAAAACCCCAAAAAAGTAATGTAAAGGCAATGACTCTCCACCTCCCATGGGTAGACCTGTGTTCATCCAGTTCCTGAGTAAAAGGTGACTAACTTCCTTAAAAACCCCTCTTTTCCCTTTTTATAGATGAGCATGATGTTGTATGGCAGGGAATGCCTCTTTGGCAAATTCAAGTCATCTGCCTGATCATGCACACTCCCAATCTCTTGTGCACACACACCCCACTGCCCCCTCAGTTTACTGGGGGGACATAGAGTGAGAAACAGAGAAAGTCTTGGCACTGTGCAAGCAGTGCTCAGCAGCAGCTAAACATGAGCATTTTATCAGCACTGGTTTTGGTGGTAAATCTAGAACACAGGTCCGCATGAGCTGCTATGAAGAAAACTCCATCCCAGTCGGTACACCTCTCCACACAGGAAGAGGAAATTCTGTTAAAAAAAATAAAAATTAAAAATTGGTGGTGCATTTTATCTTCTGTGTCAATTGAACAGTAATTTCTTAAAGAAACCCTACATGCTAAGAAAAGGAAATCCAGCTCCTGTATTTTCTTGTGAATTATTGTTGACTATTTCTATCCAAATCACTGCTCCTAAGATATTTCCAAATTTCTTCCAACAAATTGTTTCTAATAACTTCCTCACTGGGAAGTGAATCTATATTGGTTGGCTATTGATCCTTTTTCTGAGCTGAATGTTCCATGGAATTATATTTGCCTTGAAAAATATATATTGAATTATGTTTGCCTTGAGCTTAGTAGGGATAGAAGTGAGATTAATGTGTTTTCCTGAAACCCTGCTCTACTGACAGGTTCACCTTGGGCCTAATTTGTGATGACTACTTCTAGCAATCAATTCTACCCATCTTCCTGAACTGGTGGCTGCCATTTGTTGTTTTATATCTTGCATTTGTTAATAAGCTTTATTCATTCAGAGGTTTCTGCAATTCTCAACCTGTCATCTGCTTGAGGACAGCCTGGCTCTGGTGTCTCTGCCTAGAGCTGTCAGGATGCTACTCTTCCCTGACCAAATCCCCCCTTCTTTTTTTTTTCCTTTTACATCTGGAGAGTGGAAACAGGCTGTGAATTCTTTATGTGTCTTTACAAGGTAACTAGCCTGGATTTGATCTTGTTTCTCCTTCACCCAGACCTGTGCAATGAGGATATGCCAAGATATTCCTCGGCCTGATTCTGTCTGTTTGTTGTCCTCTTGGAAGCAGTACCCTCTTTGTGGAGATCTAAGTCTCTCTGTCTGGTCTTCAGTGTTTAGGGAGTCATCTTTTTTACACTCTACCATATAGTCTAGAAGCTACTGTACAGTCTGATAGATTGAGGAAAATCATGTAGAGGACATGTAAATACAAAGAGTGAAGGATGGATAGAGACAGTGACTACTGTACGCAAGCTATCTTAAAGCCATTGTCCTGGTTACAAAGCCGAATTTGCTTTTCTGACAAGCACTCCTTTTAGGAAAGGACAAACTGGAATTTAGAATAGAATAGAATAGAATTAGAAATAGAATAGAATAGAATAGAATAGAATAGAATAGAATAGAATAGAATAGAATAGAAGTAGTTCCAGCTGGAGGACACTTGCAATGCACATCTAGTCCAGCCGCTGTGACTGGAGGTGGTTGCAGGACATAAATTAATTTCAGTGCTTTTGAAGTCAGAACTTTTTTACTATTCATTACTACTGCAGTGCTTCCCCAGTCTTCAAGGATCTGAAAAATATAGTGGGCCATTCTGAAATTTTACAGTGCCACCATCAGTAATGACATAGTTCTTAGTGTGCTATGACAAAGTGTTGCCGTGTGTAGTTTCCTGCGCTGGTAAGGCAAGCCGCAACTTTCCCGGAGAGCACTGCGAGGCTGTCCTCGAGAGAGCGGCTGTTCTGCTTCTCGTTGCCCTTCTGGGCTGCCCACACCACCCCGGCTGGCTGGCGGCTCCACAACATATGGTGGTGGTAAAGGAGGCGAGAAGGCTCCTCGCAGGGGGACCTCAGAGGATCTTTATTTACACGATGGCATGCTGGTTCCCCAGGGCAGAGAGAGAAGAAGTACGTGGGCTGGAGCCACTTATCTTGGGGAAGAGGGGGGCGGAGAGAGCACACGGACGAATGGTCTCAGAGCATAGGGGCGGTGCAAGGGTGGAGTTGGGGTAACAGAACCAATGGGAGAAACCAAGGGAGCGGTTAGGACTGGGGGCGGGGGAAGGGGGGAGCCACGTGAAGAGGGCAGGCAATTTAGTAAGGAAAGGAATGGGGAAATACACCACCATAACAAAGAATAATGTATAAAATTTCAGGAAATGTGTTATCTAACCATGGTCAGAAACACTTGAGATGTTTAGATTTTAATTTTCCTCTTACTTAGTTTTAAAAGTATGTGTTGAGTTTAGGTTTTTTTCCTTTCCCAATGGATTTCCTGGTCTCTCTCTCTCTATTTTAAGTGCTCTGAAATCACTTTACATTTTACCTCTATAATAGGTGATAACATTTCTCTTTTTAACAACTGGATTTATAATAATAGAGTTTGTTATGAGGAGAAGATACTTCTTATAACAACAGTAAGAATTTAAGCTTCTCTTTGTCTATTAGAGAAAAACTAATTTATTCAAGTAATTCTATTCCTGCAAGTTTTCAGTTAACAGACACGAATAAAAAATTTTCTTAAAGATAATGGATTAATTCTGGAAGGCCAGAGCTTTTCTTGGAAACTCTACTTAGATATTGCTTGGCATAACAAGTATGAAAGCTTAGGAAAAACTGATTCTGAAGATAATACAAGATTGTTTTCTTGCATAATTTACTTAAAATTTATATTTAAAACAGAAAAGCAACAAAAAAGCTACCCTGTGCTTTGAGCTTGAAAACATATTTTACATAAGAGAAAGACCCATCTGTTGTATTAGTCTAGCATGCGCGTGATGTTTTTCAGTACAAAAGGCTGTTACTGGTTTAAGAATGTATTTATTCTTTTCTTGAAAGAGTAAAATCAATAAAGCAATACATACATACACTTCCTTATGTGTAGGCATCTGAGAGTATATCCAGACTGCTAGTTGGCACAAAAATACCTTATCTTCAGTTTTGTCCTACACATGAAGCACATGTCAGGTAAGGTACTGACTGTTTGGACAGTTCATAACATTATATCAGTGTCAATAACTCCCATCCTCCAAATTAATTTTGCACTGGCATTTTTTCTGTTCTCCATGGTTTGTTTTGATTTTTGGGGGGGTTGTTTGTTTATTTGTTTGGGGTTTTTTTGTTTGTTTTTTTTCCCTGACCTGGATTCCTGATCAGCTTCTCTAGTTAGAACTGCAAACAAATGTGGTTAACACAAGTAGTTAATAGGAATAGGGTGGTTGGAGCCCTGAGAAGGAAATCATGCAGTAACTTGCAAAATAACTAGTCCTTTATTATAGCTTTTTATTTATTTTTTGGTGTGGTTTTGGGTTTTGCATAAGAATAATGATTGAGTGTTTTTTCTTTAATACTTTTCCTCAGTGCTGAACATAGGGGTAAGTTCTTTTTAAAATAGGGATGGTGAAAAAAAACCCCAGAATATCAACACTGAGGTAGTAAGACTCCACACAGAGAATGTTGCAGACTGCATCTGCTCCAGGAGCATGGTCCTGAATCTGCTTTGTTTTGTTCCTCAGCAAGCCAAGTACAATTATAAGTTCCAGGGAGAGTTAAATTTTTTTCCATTCTAACCTTGGAACTCTAATGGCTAGATTTCACCACTGAAAGGTTGCTTTAAAAAGTATTAAGTACTGTAGAAAAAGATGTGTTATTTCTGAGTGCTCTGGAAGTCTGAATGATAATTTTCAGAAGCTTTTGTGGATCAACCTATGGTTTGAAAGAACTGGTAGTTTGCCCATAGGTTGAATCATCCAAGTCCCATAAAAACCATTGTTTTGGACAGTCAGTCTCAGACTATGAGGCTTCAACAAGTGATGTCTGTGACAGCCCCAGTGAAAGCAGCTCTCCCCCTACCAACAGCCCTTGGCTTTTTGTTGCCAGTAACAGAGCAACACTTCTCAGTCATTCTCACACCAGTATTTGTGGGATGAAGCAACTGATCTATGCAGAAAACCTTCTTGAAATAGAGGTGGAAGTGGAAAATCTCTTTTTAAAATGTATCAGCCCCTGGCTGTCTTCCAGGCTGAACTCAGAAGCAGTTGCTTTGGCACAACTGGGAGGTGTCACACAACAGTGTGGGAGTGAGAAGCCAAGTGGTATGCATGAAGAGTTTTGCCACTGAATGCTTCGAATGGTGGAACTACGGTTCCCATGCGTCATCTATAGCTCCTTAAAACAAAAGGTGTTAGGATGCTGGAATTTCACAAAAAACTTTATTTAAACAATATATCTTATGATGAGTTTTAATAAAGTGTGGGTAAAACTTTAAAGTCTCTTAAATCACAGCTTTTAAGCCTACAAAGTTTACTTGCTCTGCCCAGACTGTCTATGGAGGTTTAAGTTCCTTAAACCATAGCTAGATTTTTGGACCCTATGGTCTTCCAGCAATGAATTTTTCAGACTTTCTAAAGACCAACTGCTTGGAATTAGGAGATTTTGAGCTTCTCTCTGTTTTTGAGATTTCAGAGGACTTGCATCTGTACAAGTCTTTTGAAGGTTTTAAAAATTTTGCTGAACATCACTGTAAAGATTTTTAGCTTTTCATGAGAAAAAGAAACATTTGTTCCCATCTGTATTATTAGTGAATTTTTTAAAAATATCCATGCATTGAAGGTATGTATGCTGACTTTCAAAGAATAGGTCTTCAAAACCCCTTGAAAAGATTTAGACCACATGGCCATGGATATGTTTATGCAGTTGATGATTAGTGGTATGTACATATGGAAAATACAGAAATAGCATTCTGTTTTGGGCAAACAAATGTTAAGCTAACAAAAATTATTGATTTCAATTACTTAGTCACAATAAAGGCACTAAGACTCAAATCTTCACAATATTTTGAATGTGATTCTTCTCTGCATTTATTTGTTTGTTTGTTTGTTTGTTTATTGTAATGGAACATTTTTATTATACAGATATCTGAACAAAAATTCTGGAGCTCTACAGAAGTAAATCTCTTAAAGGAAATACCTGATTTTTCTTTACCATCGTAACTGGGGAATAAATGCCTATGTGAACATCCAGAATAAAATCACTTAGGTTAAGTTCTTAATGCCTGTAAAAGTTCCTTTGCAGTTTACAATTTAAGGCATTCCCTTATTTCCCTTCTAAGCAAAATTAATTTATGCCCTGCCTAGATGCAAATTTATGGAACTTTAAGACCAAGTAGAGATAGATTATGTGGCAGGTACTACAGAAATTAATTGTATCTTAATTTCTGCAATTTTAAGATAAACACAGAAAATTGTGTTTGTCTTAGCTTAATTTATCCTGTTTTGTTAAGATAAGGTAGAATAAATTGCACTGTGGTATTCCCATGTTTGTCTTTAGAGGGAGAAGGCAGTGAATTTAATTTTTAAAACAGATAAAACTGTTAGTCATTCCAGTCAGTTAATTAACAGAGATTTCAACTTGGTTGGCTGAAAGGAACCAACATCGAGACAATGTTACTGGTGGTAATAATTTCTATACAGGTCCATTGTGTGATGGAAACTAGTCTACAACTAGGAGAAAGAATCTGTGTAGAATTAATCAGAAATATTTTCAGTACAATTTAGCATTTCAATGATGACTGAATAATGTCTTGAATAGTTTATAAAAAAAATTAATATTTACCCTAAATACAGGCTGAAAACTTCTGTGAGCTATCCTTCAGTATTCTGAAGCATGCAAGGGATGATGTTTGCATATTAAGAGTAAGAGGGCCCTGCAAAGTATCTCAGATATCTTCGTGTTATCAATGTACCTACATTACCGTAAAAAACTTTAGAAGTTTAAATCTAATCAGTAAGCAGAAGCATCTAAAGATATTTGCTATACCATGTTTTATTTGGGATACCAGTATAACAGAAGTAACAGAGCATCTACAGGAGACAAGTTTAACCAAGGCCAGAGAGGACACAAGTCACTTAAAATATTACTAAAACTCTATATTTAAGATGTCAAATTGAGTAATAGGTAGCTGGTTTAGGGTTATCTGAGATCTCTCTAGATAACGTTACCTGCTTTAACCGCATCTCCATTGAGACAGAGCTTGGCTTATCTTTGGATACCTTCCTACACACTCCTTAGAACCTCTGTTCTTATGTTGAATCCTATACCTACTGTTCAGAAATCTGAAGAAGTGATTCTGCAGCATGAGCCTGTGGACCTAGTGTTGGTACCAAAGACTTCAAGATGGGACTGACAGATATAACAAAGGATTTACAGGACATCTGCAACTTTCTGGTGCACAGTCTGGAGCCCAGGTAGAGCATTCTAAAGAGCCAAACAGGATGATCGATGATGGTATATGCACTATGTCTCTATGCTCCTTAATGAAGCTCTGAACTCAGGAGAGATGGAACACATGCACAGCTTCATAGTAACATTATTATTTCCCCTACTTGAGCCTGTTTTTTTGTATTAAAAGTACGCATAAACTTAGTTTTGGTATAAACACAGTGTGCAAGAAAATACTCTTCCACAGAAAAAGACATGATTTTTTTATATTTTTATATTACTTTCATCTAAGTGCAGGACTACTCCTTTGGGTTTGTGAGAAACAGTTTTTCCAGCACTTGCATGTGGTCTTTTATTCTTTTGCTCTTGAGCTGATGTTTGTTTCAAACATCATTATTCCAATTTCGGTTATAAAGAGCTGCACAACTAAGAGCAATTTATGGACCTAATGTTAATAAGCAAAATAGGAGAGAAATATTAATACAATTTTTAAGCTATTAGCATTATCTTCCTTTATCACAAATCAGAAAATAAGTTTTTGTCACATTACCAACCAACAGAACCACTCTAATAATTAAAAATTCTTCTCTACAAAATCTCAAAAAATCTTTATATTTAATAGCAAATTCATTTGTGATATACATGGCTCTAAAACCAGTTCAAATAGGTTTTACTATAAAAACTACTATCTGATTGAGAGAAATTATGGTTATTGCTGTGCTAATAGCAGGAGCTAAATCTCCTCCCACAGTTCTATTCACCTGCCTTGTATTTACATCATATGCCTCATTCAATACATACAATTCTGTCACTTGGGAAATAACACATTTGTTTTACAAATTTATATAGAAATGCTCAGCTCAAATATTCACAAAAGCACAGAATTGGAGGCACCTCTGGGAATGAAACAAGAATCAAAATGCGAAGAGGTGCTGGAAAACACACTATAAAGAGAGCAGCAGTGTGGGACCATTAATATCCAAAGATCGGAGGGTATCTTAGCTTAAAATACTCGCTACAGGGCTGAAGTAGGAGAATAGGAAATTTATGTATATGAGAAGAATGATATCTGATTTAGATATTTGAACTTTTTATTTATCCACCTTATAAATATGTACTACAAGTGTTTTTGAGTCCATCTCATTAGTATTTTAATGGAAAAGTAATTTGTTATGTTGAAAATTTATGCTTTTCTTCTGTGATTTTTCAGCTCTAATAAAATTATGAACTTCGGACTTTTTTACTTTTGTATTTTATTAATATTAATAATTTTCTCCCTTTTATGACAAAAAAGTGTTTTTCATCAATGAGCCTTTCAGAAACCCTCAGTACAAGTTACAAGCTCAAAGCAAGGCTATAAAATAGAGTATATAATTTGCATTATATAAACATTCAGCACCAAAGATCTGAGAAGCTTAAGTCTCCTGATCAAGTTCTCAGTGTGAAAGTCAAGAATTCTGAGCCTTAGTCTTGCTTTGAAACAGAAGAGCATATTTTTAATGTTTAGCTGAAAAATAGAAGAACCTCATAAAAATAAATTTCTGAAATGTATTCTGAAATAAATGCAGAGAAAAATCTAAAGTTTCAGCTTCAGAGAAATGGGGACAAGAATGAAAAGTACTACCTGATAGCTGTTAGTTAAATTAATATTATATTTAACAGTATATTGATAATAGTTTAAACAATTTCTTATTGAAGAGGAACTACACACATACGAATGAGTGTTTTACATAATGTTATGCTTGCAGTAGAGTAGAATTAGTTAAATGAGCAATAATTTTGAGCAATTAGATTATTTTCAGTCTCAGGGTTTCAAAATCATAAAAAAATAATGAAAAATAAAATCCCTAATAATGAAGAAACTATGATATTTTGTCCTTTTTATTAAATTTAAAAGACTGGTCCATGCAAAAACTCAGTTAATGATACTTTATAAATATCACAATAGTGATCTTTATGCAATATCTTCATGCAAAGAACTCAAAAAAGGAATTTTTTGAATATGTTCCATCAAGCCATGTCACTGTCATTGTGACAGCTGGGCATTAAGATCCCATAAGAAAGGCAGGTCTATTTCTCGTTATTGTGTGTCAGAAATGCTCTGTTCCTGAGATAGTTGCAGTACGTGTGCATGTGCTGACTGCACAAAGTGTGCATGGTCACACTAAGTAGAGAAGGAATGAGAGGGTGTTTGTAATCAGAATAATTTCTATGTGAAATAACCTTGCTGCTTCAATTAAGAAGGAATGTCTGTTCCATGAGTGTTGTAATTGTATTTTAAGCAATGTGTGCTAATTCTTTGTCTTTACCTAAACTTGCAAGAATTTAGTGTATTATTGCGTAAAAATGTCAGAAACAAAGACCTACTTTTCCCTCTGAGGGTCTTGACAAATGTTGAACAGGACTCAAAAGTCATGATTCTTTGAGCAACCTAAAACACTCCACAACAGGCTGCAGCATAGAATAGAATAACTGAATAATTTAGGTTGGAAAAGACCTTTAAGACCATCAAGTCCAACTATTAACCCAGCACTGCCCGATCCACCACTGAATCATGTCCCTAAACACCACATCAACACTTTCATTGTGCACTTCCAGGCACACTGCAGTGATTTGTGTCTCTGGAATTGCAAGGGTGACAGCATACATTTTTTTCAAATATTTTGAGGTTTTTTGGATTCTGCACTTTTTCAGGGGTGAGATTACAAAACATTGGAGGTGCCCTCAGTCCATGCTTGCCCATACTATCACACACACTCTGCCACTCTTANATCAACACTTTCATTGTGCACTTCCAGGCACACTGCAGTGATTTGTGTCTCTGGAATTGCAAGGGTGACAGCATACATTTTTTTCAAATATTTTGAGGTTTTTTGGATTCTGCACTTTTTCAGGAGTGAGATTACAAAACATTGGAGGTGCCCTCAGTCCATGCTTGCCCATACTATCACACACACTCTGCCACTCTTATCTATCCAGGCTTGGGGTAGATTTTTGGGTGATANGGAAGGAAGGAAGGAAGGAAACTATAGAAACCTGTCTCCCCCATAGGCTGGCTGTCTGAGGAGAACAGACAAAAAATGTAATTGATAATAGGTTCCAAGAGGTAGCTCCCAAAGTACAGCAATGCCAAGAACACTCACCAGGTTAGTTTCATGGCCAGTGATTCTATCGTATCATAGGCCAGGTCAATGCCATGATAATCTCTGCCCAGACCCCATGAATTATAAAGATCATCATAGGGATTACATGCTGCACAACCCTGAGAACAAGTGCAACTCTGAGAGCAAATAAATTGTGACCAGCGACTATTAAACCTATATAGTGAATGCTTATGACAACTTACTTTTAACACACTCTGGTCAGATTTGTTATCTCAACCCTTTGTGCTGCAGATTGGGCACCAAAAAGGGCTGTCATGGTTTAACCCCATCTGGAAGCTTTGTACTGTGCAGGCACTTGCTCCTTCCCCCACTATCTGTGGAATGGAGAGGAAAGTTGAAAGAAAAGGAAAACCCATGGGTTGAGATAAGAACAATTCAAGTAAAGTATAGGCTTATAACTAAGCCTTATAAGTAAATTTAAAGTTTATAAGTAAGATACAGTAATACTAATAATGCTAAAAATTATTATTATAGTAATAATAATAACAATGAAAAGGAGAGACAGATACAAATAAAACCCAAGAAAGGCAAGTGAAAGGCACAATACAACTGCTCAAAACTCGCTGACTGATGCAGTCTGACACTGAGCAGCCATCAGCCCTTCCCAGACAACTTCCCCCAATTTGTATATTGGGCATGACACTATATGGCATAAAATATCCTTTTAACCTGTTTGGGTAAAGTGTCCTGGCCGTGCTTCCTCCTGGCTTCTTGTGCTCCTCCTCACTGGCAGAGCACAGGAAACTGGCAAGTCCTTGAGTTACATTAAGCACTGCTGAGCAGCAACTAAAACTTCATTGTGTTATCAACATTATTCTCATACTAAAACCAGAACACGGCACTGTACCAGCTACTAGGAAGAAAACTAACTCCACCTCAGATTAAACCAGAACAAAATGCACTTAGCATTGCCTCTGCTCTGAGTTATTTTTAAACTAGAGCAAGGTGAAGGCAGTAGTGCATGAAACAGACAGGTAGAAGAGTTGAGGAGAGTGTGCACATGCAAGTGCAATCTGCAGTAATATGCTCTGTAGTCTGAAATGAGACTGGCATGGCCTGGAGGTACTTTAAGAACATGTCATGTTACAGTAAAAAGGGCATTGCATTGTGGTACATTTGCATTAGTGACTTTTGTTTCTAGTGTTTTGGTCGTCGTGTTCTATTTATTCATTTTATCCTGAAGTTGATAACTTATTTTCAAAAATCAGAAATTAAAAGGAAGACTTGTGGAAATTTCTATAGACAAAGAAAGTTAATTAATAAAATTATTGTATGGCACTCAATGATGAAGAAGAGACTGATCTGTTCTTCCTTTTCCCCTTCACATACAAGGCATTTAAGTGCATTATGGGGGAATTGTCAGGCTCTAGTCGTACCATTTCTATATTGCTGATACAGAATCACAGAATCACAGACTGTGCTGAGCTGGAAGGGACCCACAAGGATCATCAAGTGCAAATCCTGGCCCTGCACCTTGGACCACCCCCAAGAGTCACAACATATGCCTCAGAGTATTGTCCAAATGCTTCTTAAACTCTGTCAGGCTTGGGGCTGTGACCACTTCCCTGGGGAGCTGTTCCAGTGCCCAGCCACCCTCTGTGTGAAAAATTTTTCCTACTGTCCAGCCTAAACCTCCCCGATACAAATTCAGGCCATTCCCTCCAGTCCTGTCACTGGTCACTGAGAGAAAATATCCATGCCTGCCCCTCCTCTTCCCTCATAAGGAAGCTGTAACTGCAATGAGGTCTCCCCTCAGTCTCCTCTTCTCCAGTCTGAGCAAACCAAGTGACCTCAGCTGTTCCTTGTACAAGGAGGGCCTCTCTCTAATAGTTTAATATTTTTCTTATATTGCAGTGTCCAAAACTGCTCAGGGCTTTTATATTTGTATGACCTGGCTCCTTTGTCCACAGTGGGCATGAGGTGCATATTGTAAAGAACTAACAAGCCTACCTAGTTCTAAACCTAATTGACTAAATATTGCTGAAATGGAGGTGAACAGAGGTGAACAAGCTATTAAGGTTTTACCACTTTCATCCCAGAAGGAAAAACAATCTCAACCCAAACAGATAGTCAGTCTCACCTCCAGTATCTTCAGGTTGCCGCCCTATAATATGATGGGAGATCACAGCATAGGAATAAGCTGTGCTTCTTGTCAACCTCCAGCCACAGAATAGCCATAAACTAAGAAATGGAAGCCAAAACTGCACAACTACCACACTGCTTTGTCTAGTCAGTGTGAATCAGACATCTGAGGAGGAACAGAAAGGTCTGTTTTGAGATGTCTCCGTTTTTTTCTAACTCCTCCGTAATTCATCCTATGTAATCCACACCACTGGTCAAAGTGGTTTTCCTAGTAATCAAGGACTGCTTCTATTTTGAAGAAAGAAACCAGGTCTTGAAATCATTTGTCCTGACACCATATTTTTCCACTTTAGTCAGAAACCGGAATTTGGGTTAATAATACCATTCATATCTGCATTTAGATTTAGAATTTTAACGTATCTGTAACTGGTGAATGGAAAGCTGTAAAATTGTCTGGTGTCATGAGTAGACAGACTTTCAATGGAACAATTGTTTTAGCCTGTCTGCACTACTGTAGCTGTGCTGTAGTCAGTAGAATTTTTTACCTGCACAGAAAGAAGTAATGCAGTTACGAAACAAGCTAAAATATTTATTCAGAATATTCACACCTCTTTCATAGGTGCCAGACTTTTATTGCTGAGTTAAGCCGAAATACTAGTAACAGCCAAATACATTTTAGAGCTATTTTTGTCTTTTTGTCTCATGTACGTAAAATGGGAAATAGGATGAAGCTGAACTTGTAAAAGATCCCATTAAATTGTAATTTTCATCTTCATTAAAGTTCAATTTATTTCCAGATCTTGAGGGAAAAATATCTTTGTGCATGTTTTGTCTGAACAGGAATCTGTGCAGGACTGAGAGAACTAAGTCAAGGGAGTTTGCCATTAACTTTATCTTTCCTTGATTTTTCCTTAATCAGAACTTACTTCAAAACTGAGAAAATTAGCCAGATTTTTCCAACCATATGTATAGCTCCTATCTTTCGGTATACAATTTAACTTCTAAGATTTTTATAGAGTCACAGAATATTCGGGTAAAAAGTATTTATAGTGGGTTGCTTTTTTAGTAAATCCTGAATAGCTGGGGAATTTATTTCTCTGATGGGGTGTCTTGTCTTGCCATAAGCAACTCCAAAGACAGTGATTTCAAAGCCTTTCTATTTCTTGTCCTGCTCTTGAAGTACCTTATATTTATAAAGTTTTTCTTTGACATACCAAGAAACAAATTATTTTTGCTCCTGACTCATCACTATCTGATTGTCTCATTCTGTTAAAATAAAAGAGTTAAAATAAAGTTTTGTGTATTTAATTTCAATGACACCATTTATGTTTATATGCTGTGCTTCTTTTCTGTAACATTTTCTTTTTCTGTCCTTTGGATTGCAATGTGGTAAACACTGAAAACTTCTGACAATTTTGTGACTTTCCTAAAAAAGTCACAAATGTTATGCAGCAGCACTAAAAATTATGGAAAAATAAAGATACTGGTTTTGAGAAAGGCAGTTTGCTTCTTTATAGTGGCACCACCTTAGTGAAAAAGTCTGTAAGAAAACTACAGAGCTCTAAATTTTCTCCTTTTTGTTCTGACTTGATATTTTTTCAAAGCCATAACTTGATCTATGGGAAGTTCCTCTCTGTGAGTAAACCTTACATTGCATATGCTAAGATATTTCCAACTCAGTGCATTCCATTTGAATAAACTTGAATTGAGTGTTCTATTAATTACAAAATGAGGCTTATTTCTAAATATAGACACATTTGTATTCACTGTGGTTAGCAATGAAAATTACAGAGTGTGCCATTGGTGCTGTGCACCTGTTGACCAATATCTAATAATTAGCACATCTGTTAAATAGTAATTTCTTCAGAAGCCAAATAAAGTTAGTCCCCTTGCACAAAGTGCATTTTGCTAGCTTACAGAGGCAGCAAAATAGTAAAAAGTGAACCAAGGATATATCAGGTGTCATTCCTCATTAGTCATTATTAATATGTGAAGGACATGAGTTTTAAGGCTCTTGTGATCTGGAAACATAATGCAATAAATTCTATAATAAAAATCTATTATTGTTTTATATTTATCTACTGAGAATGAAGCCCTAGTTTCAGTTCTAAAGGCTGTAGACCATTTATTTAAGACAGTAGATGTTTGGTTTATGACCAATTGCAATTCTTGTAGAGCTGTCTTTCACCTGAACACTGATCATTAATCTACTTTCAGTGGAACCATAATAGCAACTAATATTATGCATTTTTTTCATTAATATATTCCTTTTTTTTCCTTTTTCAACCCTTAATATTCTTCCCAGATCAAGTGTTTCTTATCACATATGTCACAACTCAGAACTGCTGGATTAGCTGTATTTTAATCTGTCTAGATGATAAAGGATTGCTAAATATGCTTAGCAACTATTGGGAAACAAGCAATTTGCAATCATATTAGAGATCTGAGAATCCTTCCCATCACCTCATGAACTTGGGACATATTTTTCTATTGGTTTGTATTACATTCTCATAACAACGTGACTGTTCTGGTAGTGGAGAGGCTGCAGAAGCGCCTTGTGTAAGAAAAGACTGGGAGCTGCCCCCATGTCAAAGTCAGTTTCAGCCAGCTACAAAACAGACATTCTGCCGCCCAAAGTTGAACCTATCAGCAACTCTGGTGATGTCTCTGTGATAAGTTATTTAGGAAAAGGTTAAAAATGTTGTGCAGCAGCTGACAGGAGTAAGAATAGGAGTGAAGGGGGTGCTCCAGATGCTGGAGCAGAGAGTTCCCTGAAGCACATGGAGAAGACCATAGTGGAGCAGATGTCCACACTGTGGGACTGTGCAAGACACCAGAATAGGTGGATGTGCTGTGCAGCCCATGGAGAGCCCATGGCAGAGCAGACTTCTGCAGGAACTGTGGCCCATGCAGAGGAGTCCACACTGGAGAAGATTTTCTGTCAGGACCTGTAATCCTGTGGGGAACGCATGCTGGAGCAGCCTACTCCTGAAGGAGTGTACTGGGAGGAGAGGATTCATGCTGGAGCAGTGCTTGAATAACTGCAGCCTGTGAGAAGGACTCACATCGGAGCAATTCATGAAGGAGAATCTTCCCCTACTCACACTGGAGCAGGGGAAGATTGTAAGCAGGAAGAAGCATGGGAGGCAAAATTCATTACCCATCCCCCTGTGCCACCTGGGAGGTAGGAGGTACAAGTGTCAGGAATCAGGTTGAGCCTGAAAGAAAGAAGTAGGTTGGGAGAGGTATTTTTGGATTTGTTTTTGTTTCTTACTATACAACTCTATTTTTAATTGCCAAAAAACTAAATCAGTTTCTCTAAAGATGAGTGTATTTTGCCCAAGACAGTAACTGGGGAGTGATCTCCCTATCCTTATCTTGACCTGTAAGCTTTTCTTCTTATTTCATTCTCCTGTCCTGCTGATGAGGGGGAGATAGAGAGTGGCTTGGTGAGCACATAGTGGCCAGCCAAGGTCAGCCCACCACACTGCAGCATGGTGTATAGAGTATATATGGTACCGTGTCATGGAAAACATACTTCGGCATTTTTGATATGGCTGGAGTGGAGAGGTTCGTATTACTTTTTATTATGACTCTTTCTTTTTTCTAAGTAATAGTGACATCAGAGAGATTCAAAATGTGTTATAGATTAATATGGCTTACTCTCTGCTTTCATAAGCTTTTCAAACTACATTTAGAGAGCTGCAGTTCAGTATATCTCTTAGTCATTCTGCAAGTAGTGAGTTCATTTTGTGCTACCCTGGAAAAAGTGACAGCCATATGAAAAATTTTATGTAGCTTGTCTCTCCTTCTGTTCTGTCTTCCATCTTTGATTCTCCCTCAAGTTCTTGAGCTATGAGTTGTTTCCCTTCATCCCATTACAATAGGGTGATTTTGCAGAACATGGGTAGCCATCCAAGGGCCTTTCACCTGGAGCTTAATGTGGTTTTAATGGGATATGGGCAAATGACCTCAGAATTAGAGATGGGTGGCAGGGATTTTCTTAAGAGTTTCACAGACTTTGGGGTAGCTGGTGGGACCAAGCACACATTGTTATGCGCAGAAGAAGGAGCTGTGGGTTTCTGGAGCTTACAGCAGGGTCTGCAGTGTTAAGGAAATCCAACCTCTTCAAGTGGGCAGCTTTCAGGAGCAGCTCCATAGCAGCGAAGTTGCCTGTGAATACATCCAATACATCTCACTGATTTCTAAGTGCCAAAGAGGGGGAGGTTTTACCATTAATATCATAGCTTGTTACAGTTTTCTAATGATTAAAAATGGAAATTTTTTCAATTTAATGGTGTTTTGCAATATGCAGATTTCAGGACAAATCCATAAACGTAACTTATAAGAAGGCCCAGATTACAAAGCTCATGAATCAGTGCCTACATTTGCAGTGGGCAACATGGCAAAAGCTTAAAATCCTGAAAGCATAACTCCATACTCCTAAGTGTATTCAGAGCTGTTAAATGTTTTAAACAGCAAGTGGGTAACTAGAATGAGAATAGAAATGTGAAATCATCCAGATAAGACTTATAGAGTGAATACACTAGAATTAAGTGTTGGGGAAGATAGACTCTAAATTCAGTGAAGTTAATACAATTCTATTTCATGTATAATGGGTAAAATACTCAAAGCAAATGCTGCTTGTACTCTGTGAGGCATAGTGTTACCATTCCTCTTTGAGGGATTAGAGTCTTGAAAGCCTACTCTGAATTTTGCAGCTCACATCCATTTTCAAATTAGAAACATTTGAGTGCAGTCTCTTTTGAGTCAGGGACAACGTGATACTCTGTGTGTTAACGTATTCATACAACACTCAGTGCCAGTAGTACTTCAGAAGTACAAAATAATATCGTGCAGAACTCCATATGCTGAGACAAGTCAGGCACCTTTAACAATGCACAAAACACTCCTTAGCACAGAAAATTACTGTGTACTTGACCGGGTGTCAAGATGTTATAGCTGTGCACTGGTTTTTCCCAGGTCAGCCAGCAAACAGAACACGTAGTCTTGAAAATTAAATGTGTTTTAAAAAACCCCCAGTTGTCAGAAACCCCAGTGGAATCATTTAACTTTAATATGCAAATTTTAAATGGAAACTTGGGTCTTCAAGATATGGGGGCAGGGCCAATGTATTTTGAAAAATTCACAAAAAATCGTTACTATTTTTTATAAGTTTGAGCTCCACAGAGCTTGTGGGTTACTATTCCCTGTGATATGTACATTTCTGATGTTCCATAGGATTTCTCCTTCTGTCAAAGAGCTTGGCCTCCTTCTGTGGGAGAGTTAAGGACTAGCATTCCTCCTTAAGGCTAGAAAGCAGAATTAAAAACTGACTGACTGAAGCTGATGTGCTTACTAATTCAGTCTTCAAATGTGGGCTTTTATGAAGACACGACTTCTTGCAGAACAAATAAAATCTCTTCAGTGAAGGGTGATGATTATTTCTCTTTCACTTCAGAGAAAGACTTTAATAGCTCAAAAGCTCACAAAAAGCAGTAATAATCACCCTTCATAGATGAGATATCCTGTAGGTATAAAATGCACAGTTTTCACCTCTCTGAGTCTTCAGTTGTGGAGTTGACAAACAAAGAGAAAGTCTAAGATTCCCCTTCCATTTAGACACATCCTAACTCCTTTAAATCTTTTTTTCCCCCCTTCTTCTTTTCTCTTGTAGCCTTTAAAGTGCAGATCAGCAGGAGGAGCATTCTCTGTTGTAGGAAAAGGTGAGAGATTACCTCCATGGAACCTCATGTGGACCAAGAGAGCTTCTAAAAAGGTCTGCTGAAGGTCCTTTTCTCACTGTACAAAGTCTATTTTGTCTCCCTTTTGTTTCTGTGGCAAGCATGCCACATGGGTGGGACAGTACCTCAGTGTTAAGGACACGTCAGGTCAGGATGAAACAATTTCTCTAACAAAAGGGCAGCCTCACATCAAAATTCACATTCTTTTGATAGCAAATAAGGGCAGTGGGTAGAAAGAACCAAGCAAGAACCAGTGTGAACATGGGTTGGGGGGTGAACAGGCTGAAAGCAACTCTGCCAAGAGGGATTTGGGGGTGCTGGTCAATGAGAGGCTGGACATGACCTGGCAAGGTGCCCTTGCAGCCCAGAAAACCACTTGTACCCTGGGCTGCATCCAAACCAGCAGGGCCAGCAGGGTGAGGAAGGGGATTCTGCCCTTCTACTCAGCTCTGGTGAGAGCCCACCCACAGTGCTGCATCCAGCTCTGGGGTGCTCAGCACAGGAAGGACATGGACCTGTTGGAGCAAGTCCAAGGGAGGACCACAAAGCTAATTAGAGGGATGGTTACACCTCACCTGTGAGGAGATGACAATTGGAACCTTACATTTCCTGAATTTAAATAAATAATAGTAAAAAAAATTCTTATAAATTTATCATATGGAAGTTTTCATATTTTATAATTGCAAGTTTTTGTGACAATACAATTTATCAAGAATGTAATTAGTTTTCACTTTTTGTGTTAATTAAGAGCTACTTTTGACCCTGAACTTAGATTAAACATGGCATGTAGATGAAAACCTATGAATTTTTTATCTCCAAATTCTTTGGCTGTTTTGCTTTAACCTTGAGTCAAGGCATTTAACATTGGGGAATATTTTTAAAACTTTTTTATTAGCGTATAAACATTTATCTCTCCTTAAAATGATCTTGTGATGATTAGTCTATATTTGTAGGGCACTTTGGAGATTTTCAGCACCAAGTACTAATTAAGTGCTATTATTTCTATGCCTACTCTTATTTGAGTTTCCCCATTTTCTAAGCCTTTGAGGGAAGTAAATAAGATCAAAGGCTTTTTTAAGGAAAGTCTTGAGGAAAGACCTTAGGCAAACTATGAAGACTGCATGTTTTAACAGTTAGATAACTCATCCCTTAAATTCTCTCTATTCATGGCCACTGCTATCCCACTCTTTTCTCCATTATGGTGAGACTGATGTAATTAAAGTGGAAGAGATGAGTAGTTCTGCACGTGCTTTGAATTGCTTCACTTTTCAACAGCTTTTGTGGGTTGTTGATGTTCTTCTTGATTCAACTTGGAGAATTAAATTCAAAGCTGGTCAAATCTCTGAATTCTGTCAGAAAAATGCATGAGTTTTCATTTAAAAAGGTAATCTTTCTTTTAAGAAATTTTTAACAATAAGAAATATCTTCTGAGAAATTTTGAATTTAATAGCAATTAGATTTTTTTCTTTTATGTTGCATAACTGATATTTTCACTATTTCTTAACTAGTCTGTGACAGCATTACATAAGACATAAAATTGTAAATAACTACTAATACACCACAATATGTTTAATAATTTAAACTGTCTTTTATATAAATAGAAAAGAAATAAACATACCTGCTACTTACTTTGAAATAAATGTTCTTATTTTCTCCATTAAATTAATTTCTGTTTGTTGAAAAATTTTGACAGAAATTAAAAGAAAACAAGAGGGAAGTAAATATAGCTGTCATAGTTTATCTTATTTTATCTTCCAATCATTTTTCTATGTCAATGAAAATAGCCTAAATGAATTTCCCCCGTCCCACACCAAAGCCAAGATTCAGTAGCTCTGATAATTTTGTTCCTTCCAGTAACATACTACTCTGGGGGAGGAAGAAGCCTCTGGTTATATTATTGCGAAGTTAAATAAGCTGCCATCTACGGAAGATATAAAGTTTTCATGAGTATAGCTCCATCTTTTACAATATGTATAAAATGAGACCTGAGGAGGTTTTTGTAAAGCAAGAAGAAAACCAATGGATCTTGAGGAAGGATGGTTACCAGAGCAACCTATAAAACATTGCTTTACACTATCAAGTAAGCATATAGCTTACACTGCTGCTGATAATTGTTTTTTACTTATAACCCAAAGGTTATTTATGCAGAAATCTTGTAACGTGTTCTGGCATCTTGAAAAATATGTAACTTCACAACAGCTACTACAGCCAAGGAAGGGAATGTGATTCTGAATGATTCAGAGTGCCATTTCTGAACTAGAAAATCTTCTCTTAGAGAGAATTTAAGATTTTAGGCCTTTTAAGTCATGAAAGATCAGAAAGTGGAGGGAGAGAACATAGATCTCTTTGAAATAAAAGTAATATGCCATTATTAGTTTGGAGGTTAGGTTCCTTAATGTTTGTAAGATACCTGAGTAGACTGAATCTTTATGTTTTACAATGCTTCCTCATTCTCAACTCAAATAGAGTCTTAGAAAGTACCTCAAGTATTCACATCTTGTCCCATTTCTGGAAAAAGAACTGACCAGATCTAAAGCAATGAGGGTACCACACACACTTCTGTGTGTGCCTTACTCACTGAAACAGAAATGCTAACTGATTAAAACAATAATCAGATCAAATTGTAGTATGTTGTCATGATTCTTGTCTTAGCACCACACAAATTGGTACAGTTAAAGATCTCTAAGAACCCAAGTTTACAGTCATGTTTATTATAACTTCACTAGTCAGCAACCAGCTGGTGAAGAAAAATATGCATGAAATCTTGATCTCCAGTAAGCTATAATTTAGGCAAGTGCTGTTAATACAATAGTCAGGCAGAACAGGAGGTAGAAGCTGTCATTTCTGAGAGGGCTGCCATAATTGTTATATCACACTAATTGTTCTAGTTTTCTCATATCTGACCCGTGTATTGTCCTTTTGGAAAGAACTTTTCTTCTGCTTGTCCTGCACCTGCTTGTGTATTCAGTGGGGACAATTCCTCCCTTTGTTTTGCTAGTTGTTTTTGGTCTCGGTCAGAAACAGCTTCTAAGCTAAATGGACATCTGGCAAGTTTACTCCTCTTCAGAATTATCTGAAAGGAGACTCATTTAGCAGGTGCACGCAAAGCCATTGACAAGTTATTGACCAATGAAAAAAAAGAAGTCAGCCTAAACTGACATGAGCACCCTTCTGAGCAAGAGCATTACATGCCTTATAAAACAGAAAATTGACAATCAGAGAACACAGTGTCTGAAGCCAGACACATATTTCTAGATGTGCTATTTCATTTTTTTAAACTACAGAGATTAGTATGTCAGAAATAGAAACCAAAGACAAAGATGTGTGAGTACTGAGTTTCCCATTTATACTTCTGTACTCTGCTACAAAATGTATTGGTCTAAGAAAAAAAAGGCAGTAATCTAAATGAGGCATCTTCAGTTACAGTTTATAAATTTCAGGTATGTAATCTGCCTGTAAAACAGAATGTGTCCAGTTATTTATGAAAGAAGGGTAGGAATAGGACCCCTGAGTTTGGTAAACACAACTGTTTTAGAATTGTTAGAATAGGAAGAAAACAAAATTTAGAATAATGGTGGGGTTTTACATGATAAGTAGGATAAGAAAGAGTATCTTTAAATATGCAGGTAGCAGATTCTGATCATAGAAGGGATGGTTTTAGGTGAAAACACTATTTCATGATGCACACTGGTTCTGGTGCATGAGTCAAAATTTAATAATAATTATGCAACAATAATTTTTGGAGCATGTTATATCAGATCCTGTTGCCTGTTTTTAAATTTTAAGACATTCAGACTGTGATTCATACACTCAGCTATTTGATTCATCTAATGAAGAAAATCAGATCTCCTTGTAATAGGCATGCATTGACACAGAGAAAATAAAGTAATCATTGTAATGCTCTTCTAGGATGATGTAGAGACATCTACTATCAAAATCCTGCCTAATATTGCTCTCAACTCTGTGTCTAGAACAAATATTTTGAAAATTTGGAGTTGATGAGAACATTTGGAGCTATGATTCATTCCTAAACACCAAGTGTTTAGAATTTTGCACAAATGTCTCCAGATGAGCTAAAGAGAGCAGAATGTTACATAAAATTTCATTAAGAGTATAAAGGTATGACCTGCCATAGGAATATGTGTGTCTTGGACTCTGAATGATCAAAGCATATCACAGAATAGATTGTTAAGGGGTTGGAATGGACCTTAAAAATCATCTAGTCCTTCTGTTTAGAGATAAATGTTGTATGCCTAGGAATAATTTCTCCTAGATGCAAGAAAACAAAAATTTTTAATAGGAAAATGATTGTATCATTAAGAAGACATTTATTCCTAACAGTTATCAGCTCCAAATGAGACTACAAGGAGCAAGGTAGTAGTAAAGTAAAGGTAAAAATGGTAAGAGAGTCCCTGTGGATGTTTCTTCCACAGACAAGGGCTGAATTACGTTCTCTGAAGTCAGAGCCCACCTAAATTAGTCAGGACTTGATCTAAATTAAAGTAGTCCCAAGGTAAATATCTTGTATTTCTATATGTACACACAAATGTCTCTCTTACTACTATTGACACCTTTGCTACTAAATCCAAAGGAGAAAGGGAGCACATAGGTTTGATAGCCTTGTGAATGCACCAGGCATTCATGAGACAACCCGTGACCAAATGCTATTCATATGGCTCTCACTAGGCTGCACCAGAGGGAGTTATCCCTAAGCAGAGAGAACATGAGCTCTGTTCCTTTTTTGGCCTGGAGGACCAAGCATGATCTTCTGGAACCTACACATTTGGCAGTGTAGTATTCTGGTACATGTGTGGTATGCAGACTCAGAAACGAATAAAAGGGCAAGTGAAATATCTTTAGGAATGCAACATGATTTTTTTTTAGAACACCTTGTGAAGTGGGGCTTTGTGAAAGAGAAAATTGGAAAGCTTTAGAAATGTAATAACTAAAATTAATTTAAAAAGACATATACGGTCCAGACATCCAGTCCAGACTCAGCTAAACAGCCTAGACTTCCTTCAAAGACAATGGAGAAAAAAGGGATGCTTGTAGATAGTGTATTACAGTTTGTTCTAATATCTCTTTAAAATGAAATAAATCACACTTTAGAAGTGTTCATTCTCTCCACTGACTGTAACTCAGAAGTCTACTATATACATCTAGATAGTGAAAACACAGAATGTGTGAACAGCCCCATAGAAGAGACATGGAGAATGAATTCTCTCAGACAATAACTTGCTAGACCATTTTTCTAGACTACTGTTGAACTGTGATCCTGAAAACCAGTCTTCTCCTGGAGTTCCTAAGGAGTGATGGCGTAGTGGAGTGTCTGGTGATGACCTCATTACCTGTACCACACTTGTACTTCGTGTAATTTTCACAGGTTCAGTTGCCTTTTCATTTTTTCTCTACAGCAGACAGAAAATTTTGGAAAATTTGTCTTCTGAAACATAGGTGAACCTTTCTTAGGGGGACTTTTTTATGGAATCTACTCCTGAAAATTCCTCAGAAATTTTCTGGAAGTACACATAACTGAAACTAAAATCTGAAAAGTTCAGAATGACCATAAGTCACTGAGGACTGCCTTAATCTCTATCCGTGCTGTTATTTTAAAGGTATCTAGAAGAACTATATGGACAAAACATAGTTATGGACTTCTTGGGACTAAATTATTATGTTACCACTTTGCCTTTTCCACTGCCTTAGAGTCTCTTCTCAGCTGTGCAGTATCCCATGTGTTTGTGTCTAGATTTTTTCACACATCAAGATAGTTGATTCAGTGACACTGCCGGGATCTTATATAGGTATCTTCACACTTTTAGTATTTTTCAAGTAGCTACTAATTTTTTATTCATCTCTATACACCTTTATTGGACATATAAATATTTCCTTAAAATAAAATTATTCCATTTCATTGCCAGTTGTTCATAGTGAAGTAAGTCTATTTCCATTTAGAATTTTTCATACCATAAACAATGCTTTAATTCTGAACTGTTAAGGACTTATGCAACTTCAAAGAGTTGAGTTTAGTGTTTGCCACATTTTAAATTCTCTTATTTTATCTGTAACTAGCTGATTTTTTTTTTTTTTTGGTTTATATATGTTCATCACTGATGTCAATAAAAATCAATAAACTTATGTGATGCCTGGCTTCATTTGAAATATTTTTTTAGTCAGAACTACATCTATACAGGGAAAGAATGGTCTAATGAAAGAACTAGTTAATGAGTCCCAATACAGTTTCTGGAATGGAGTAATTCTGATGGACCTTGAGCATTTTTATAAGGCTCAGAGTATATCTACAGTGAGAAAGCTACCTTCAATGTATTGTAGACAGAGAATCTGGCAATCAGTCTTGTGTCTTGGTAGCAGTATAGTTACATTGTTCAGAGCTTACAGGGGACTACAATAGCCACTGAGAAGAAGATTAAGTTAGCTTAAGTATCAACCTTGATACTGTTATAGCTATCGCAAAGTTACAGGAAATAGACCTTGTTTGTGCTCTTCATGGAAGGTCAGACAGAAAAGCAAAACATGTATTATGTGATAGATTATACAAAACTTAATTTAGTGAAAAATTTTTAGCCTTATGATGTTAATAATTTCATGTAATAGAGTAAGATTGACCGTCTAAATTCTGTATGAGTTATTGTCACATTAGCTTCATCAGGTAAAAAAGTGGTATCTGAAAACAGAGCAACCACAGGCTGATAAAGTTTCAATTAAATGTCATTTGTTATTAGTTTTCCAGGCTTTTTTATTTCCAGACTTCTAACCTATATTCTATCTTTATTTTCTGTTTCTGAGAAAACTTCTTTGCTTCACAGTAAGCTGCTTCTGTTGAGAAACACAGGTTGAGGCAGGGTGAGCCTGTCAAACCCATGTTGTGTTATCTGCATGGAAGTAGAAAGTCCAAGCAAGGTAGTGTGTGGTGGTATCCTGGATTGACTTGCACATGTGTCTACTGAACTAAAGAAGCTGAAAAATATTTCCTGTAAAGGTGCAAAGAAGCAACTTGAGAGCTTAAGTTGCCCCTAGTGTGCTTGTTTCTGTGAAGGCACGTCCTGTGCTAGATGTAAACCGTTCCTTATTTTTTTCCAAGGAGCAGGTGGCTGAGAGAGAACTGTGGATCTGAATGATTAGCTCAATGATTAGCTCACTCTCTCCTTTTCTCTTGTCTTGTTCTCTTCACTTCTGGTTCAGTTTTATTCTAATTGCCGAATTCATTTTACCTGTTTCTTCACTCACTGAAAGATTACATGCTTGCTACAGGGGATTTTTATATTGCTGGGGTTGAAACATGTATGATTTACTTGGCACATATAATAGAAAAGCACTTTCATAAAGCCTGGTGAGATAGCTGGTTTTTGCATCCATACCCTGTTGTATTAAGAGAAAGGATGCACAGAGGTAATTTTAAGGTATTTGGCACATCAGCACATGGCAGGGCAAAATAAAAGAATTTCTGTAATCTCCAGTTCTTTAGATCTATGTCCAGATGCTTTCCTGACTTGACACTTTGCCAAAACACAGTCCTCTAGAACATGAAATGTTAGGACTTTCACTGGTTCTTTATTAGGGAAGTGTTGATTTATGTGTCAGATTACACACATGGCAATCAGTGGGACCTTGGGACCTATTATTTGCCAGACTTTATAAAGTGATTGATAGCTAAAAATCTGACTGTATAGAAGTGGTCTGTACAAGGAATTGTTCCAAGAAATTCTGATATTGTACACATTTTTATATAACACCATACCATATTATTTCTCCATAGCAACTCCATTTACACCTCATTAAAATTCTACATCAATGACATGTTTTTCTAATGCTCAGCTTTTTAAAAAGACCAGGTTAACTTGCATGCTGTCTAGCAAGGCATACCTGAGGCAGTTATGAGCTATTCCCTCAATTTGCATTTAACATGAATACAATTAATCAATAATGTACCTCGAACATGCATATTATGAACACAAAAGGATGTCAGACACACAAATAGGCATCAAGCAGATACAATGAGCTTAAATGTATATCAATGATTCAATTTTTATTGGAAATTAATCTAGCTATTAAGACTATGTTGCAAATTTTTGGTACACTAGTAATGGTGTCTTTACTTTCAAAAAAATGTATTTTGTTTTAAGCACATTCAGAGTAAGATAAGTAGAACATGAACTATTTGTTTATATAGGACCAGAAACCAAAGTTCTATCATTTGTATTTACCAATTCATTGACATTGTTAAACAAAATTTGTAGTTCATTTTTTGAAATTCCTGTTTTATGAGTCTTTGGTTTTAGGTGTTTTTTTTTTTATTAAGAGAGCAAACATAAATCTTATAATCAATTAGTGGGGAATTCTATCCAAGTTCTCTGTATTAGACACTACACATTTCACTAGTTAAATTATTTCTCCCCATATTTTTGTCCATGCAATTCTGAGCCAGTCTAAAGCATGACAATAAGAAAAAATTTTAAACCAAAAAAATTTCATAAGAAAACATTTGGAAAATTATGTGAAGAAGGGAAAAGGTAAAATATTTTGGTATAACTGTAGTTGCATCTTTTTTCTCATATAGCCATTATGTGGGTAATTATACATGTAGGAGGCTGCATGAATTTGGTACACAAATGTTTAGACAAGAACAAATGATGTGGAAAAATTGTTGTTCCTAATGTTAAAATAATAATGTTCAATTGGAAGGATTGTGTGGGGCAGTCAAAATATCAGTCTCATTTCTTATTCATCACTGTGAAAATCAGTTTTCTTAGACATGGTTTGTGTGATGCGAAAAAGGTTAACGTAGGAGTTTTTGTGTCCAGAAATGAGAGCTGTGGTTGTTTCAAGCCAAACAAAACCCTAACTAATAAAATATCAGCATGACAAAGTATTGTGGAGATTATCATAAAGAAGAAAAATGTGGAATGTGGAAAATAAAATAGCTCTATTTTGGCCACGTTAAGCGAATTTCTAAATGGAGAACTAGAATGAGGTATTTAAAAGGAATTCAGTAGGAAATTAAGGAGGTAAAGTTGTGATGATGAGGAAAATGTGCAAATTTCTAAAGCCAGACCCTGAAACTGTAAGCATGGCTTTTCGCAGCGAGAAATTTGGACAAGAAAACGCAAGAATATCTTGCAGACTCCCAAACAAGGAGCAGAAGATTGACAAAATATATGCAAGCAGAGGGATATGAGTGAAGAATCATGCACGAGAGCCCTAGATAATCAAATCAAGTCTGGCTTTTAAAAGTTGATAAAAGATAGTAATATTTTCTATTTCAGCATTTCTATGCTACAGTTGCATAAGCAGTTTAAGAAACTGAAGAGCCAAGACAAGAAAACAAAATGTTCTTCCAACTTTTCAGTTTAATGAAATCTGGTACTGAAAGCCACTTAGTACAGAAATTTTAAAAATCCATATGTAAATAGACTCACTTTCTGTTCGTAGAATACTATGAACAAATTACATGCTCATGGAGATCAGCGAATACTGCAGTCTCCCATTTGTGTCCTACAAATATCATGATGACATGGTGGTGTGCCTGCAGCAATCCCATATATAAAATATCACTTTCTTACCTGAAATATGGTATGAATTAATCCTACTTTATTCAGGAACTAAAGAAAGCAAACTATATCTGAAATTCTACCATATTCAGATTGCACTTCACCTGAATGATATCTTGCCATTAAATGTTCAATATGAGGCTGATCTACCAAGGCAAAATCTCAGATGTATTCCATAGAATTAGAGAATGGTTTGGGTTGAAAGGTATCTTAAAGATCACCTAGTTCCACCATCCCTGTCATGGACAGGGACACCTCCCACTAGACCAGGTTGCTCAGAGCCCAATCCAACCTGGCCTTGAACACTTCCAGGGATGGGGCATCTGCAGCTTCTCAGGATAACATGTTCCAGTACCTCACCACCGTCACAGTAAAGAATTTCTTACTAATGTGTAATCTAAACCTGTCCTCTTTCAGTTTAAAGCCATGTTATCCCCTTGACCTACCACTACATGCCCTTCTAAAAAAGGCCTTGCCCTCTCCAGGTTTGTTGTACTTTAGGTACTGGAAGGCTGCTATATTTTGATGGATTTACTCTTTTGTTGATGCTCCAGCACTGCAAAATTTAGCACCATGTGCTTACTGTCATAGTCTTTCATTCTGATAACAAGAATGAAGTTTTATGAAGTCTTATGGTAGAATCAAGTAATGGAATCCTTAAAAGGGAAAATTTAGAAATGTTAGTGAGCCTTCAAGAAATATTCTAAATTTTAAAATTACTTTGACACTTTTCTTGAAGTACTTCTTAATATCAAAGTGACGATGGATGAACTAAAGTAGAAGCAGAGAACACTGGAAGAGAAGCCCATTTAAAGGTATGAGTAAAAGTGTTACATTTATTTTTTTGATGCAGATACAAAGTCTATTTCAGTCCAAAGACTTTGTAATGGATCTTCCGACACTGAAATGCCAGGAAGAATATATTTTTATGATGGTGTTATTTATACATTCCAGTTTAAAGGAATTATTTCAATTATTATAATAAGTAGTAGTAGTAGTATTTCAAAACAAAATCAATTCAACAGTAAATCCAGCCTTCATAAGACTTTGGTGACCTATATCTTTACACACACAGGTTAGAAATTTTGAATGTTCCTGTGGTGGTTTAGGCAGTCACCCCAAGACAGTTCCCCTTCTTGAGGCCATTGCTTTTCTGTATCATTGCATAGGATTAATGTCATCCCAACTCACCCACTTGGGGTGGCATGTGAGCCAAGTCTCTGAATTCCATTCACAGTTTATGTAAATCTAGCTATATGGTCAAAAAAGTTATTCAGTTCACCCTGAAGTAGATAGTGAATGGCAGATTTGTTGCATTGCTCTTTAGGCAGTGTTTCTGAGCAGAGCTGTGTTAGAGAACAACAAGAAGCGGATTGAAAAATACCATGGTATTTTGTTCCCTTAGTTTATAGTCAGTAATTGATTGCTCCTTGACTGGAAAATCTGCTTTAAATTGTTTGCCCCTTATATACAGCAAGCAAACCATTGTAGATACCGTAAATTTGCACAATTAGGTGGTTCTTTCATGGTTATTTGTTGTGTCTCCCTCTTTTGGACTGTGCAGCAGAGCTGGAGTTTTCAGATATTTCTCTGAAGAGAAAGCTGAAGTGCTGCAAGTCACTTGACTCAGCAACTGTCCCAAGTTTCTGGTTTTGGTGAGTTTCTAATTTTTGTCAAAGAAATTGCTGAGGATCTAAAAATTCTTTTGGCCTAAACAGATGTTTACTTTCTAATATACAGAAGGGAGTTACTGGTCATAATTTTTAAGCCCTGAGTGGCCTTCTTGTTCTTCTCATGGTTGCTACAGAAATCCTCATTAGAAGGATAGCCCTTTGTTTAAGTTACTTGGTCTTTTTATAGTCTAGTGTAATGGTCAGAACATGCATGAAGAATGTGGAAGATCAAAGTTTTTATTCTGCCTGAGGAAATTCATATTCCTCATATTTCCTAGTGGATCAGATAGTCAGTAGTGTACAGGTTTTTTGGGATGTTCAGTATTAGAAGCAATCAGTATTGTTCCAGCTGAATCTTTACAGAGAAGAACTCAAGAATAATTCAGAGATAGGAAACACAAGGATAAATAGTATTTTGTTGACAGAGTTATTAAGTATTCACATGAAAAGGGGAATAAAGCTTCACTGGCTGATCCTGAGATTGTTCACATTTAGTTTGTGAAAATTACCACAGCAGGGACAAGCACTCAAAATGAATCTGTAAGTAGGAGATGACTGTACTATATATCCTTCTATTTGCCTAATGTTTTGTTTCTCTGTTGATCCAGATAGCTAAGAAATTTTTAGAAAAGAACCACTTCACATTATGACATATTCGAGAAGTATTTGTGGGTTTTTTCCCTTGGACACTATTAAAATGTTTAAGTTAGACTGAATTTAAGAAAAATTTCTTCTGTTCTAAGCACACAGAAGTCTTTAAGGAAAAAGATAACATGGAACAATTAGTATTAGTCATTTTTAGTACTAATGACTTTAATGTCACCTTCTGACAATGAGAGGATAAATGTAAGCCCACCACACCTTCATAAGATAGAACTAATCAAGCAGGAAATATAGTGTATCATGGTAATTCTGTGGCTTTATTTCAGTGTCGTGGGTTGGATTTATTGCAGTAATCAGCACAAGAATATTTTTTTGTTAAACTACTTAAGACTCTCACATTATGAAAGACTTGCTTCAATGAAAAAGCAGTCCTTGTCTTAGGCAACACTGTGCTTTAGTTTGTTCTAACCAGTTAGGGAATTGATATCATAATTTGCTTACTTACAAATGAGTCAGAATGTTGATGAGGACTTCCAGAATAGGTCAGAGCCTGTTGGTCCTGGCAAGTCCCTGCTTCTCAGTACTTCTTTCTTGTAGAAATACCCTAGGAAATAGAATGGGTCAAGGAAACAAAGCAAACAAATAAAAATTCCATCACGTTTTTGGTACAAAATCTAGTCTTGGCAAAACAAAACCAAAAGACATTTTTGAGAAATTCTACTAAAAGACAAGACTGGTTTGGGACAGGGCCTGGGGAAAAGGGGAGCTGGCAGCTTGCCCTTGGGCAATGTGGCTAATGAAGTCTCTGCTGTGTGAGGGCTAGAGACTTCAGTTCCATGGAGCATCTGGATTCTCCCGGCTATGACATGGCTCAAAGTGTTTCCGTCAGACCTGTCTTTGTGCCAGTTAATGGGTTCAGCTCTTCAGAGAGTCTTCTCTTTAAAGAAAGTATGTAGAGCTTGAAATTCCTTTTTTTTGAGAGATTGAGTATATTTTATAGAGACTTTCTTTACACTTGAAATCAAAGTTGTAATTTGCTTGATGACTTGTTTCTTGGTTGTTTTTTTTTTTCTCTTAAGTTTTAGGTTTCTATTTCCATTGTGATGAGACATGAAAGTTTTTTCAAAATGTTAGAAATTTCCACACATAGAAATTTTGGCCACTTCTCTGGGGAAGGACAGCATTACCCTTGCAGATTGAATTGACAGAGATACCAAAACAGTGATTCAAGTTAAATCACAGAAGAAAAGACAGATTTTATCCATTTGCAGAGAATGTAAAAAGATAGTGAGATCTGAAAGGCAGCCTTTAAATACTTTCGTGCATTTAAATACATATTTGGATCAGAAAAGTTTTAATTAGAAACAAAAACAGCAGACAAACCTGCAACACTTGGGTAGAAAAGAAAAAAATGAAACAAGAAAGAGCAAGTAATAAAGTAAAATTCTCATTACAATAGGGGAACTAGTTAATAGGCACACATTAGTAATTTTATGTTCACCATATAGACACACTAGAAAGAGATAAATGTAAATTTCAGATAGAAAATACAGATTAGATAGAAAATGCAGATAAGAAAACATTTAGAAATGTTCATCTTATGGTTGCTGGCTCTGTTTTAAGCAGCAGCATATGGAAATATTATAATATTTATAATATTTAATATAATATTAAAATAGGCAAAGTAATAGTGCTTTACAAAAGAGACTACAAAATCAAAAGATGTATTATCACTCTCCTACAGATTAGTTATATTAAGTGTCCCTTAACATCTGTTTCCCTTTGTCATTACTTCATCCTTTTAGCTCTACTATTAAGAAATTATGGCAACTGAGATCAATTAAGACAACAGCTGTGATTAATAAAGGCCATGTAACTAAACAAAACAATATCATCTTCTTGTGTTTTCAAAAGATGCTTTTAAATTTCTCCTATTTTTCAATGTTAATTGTTTCTTTTTCTTCCTGGTTAATCAATATGTAAAGTACACAATGTTCCTGTTTTCTGACTCCTGTGAATGTATTTTACTTCTGGACTCCTTTCTGCAAGGATTGCCTCTGAGGTTTTCTTATATTTTCTCAACTTTGCTAGTTCATTTTTTGGTTGGTTGTTTTTGTTGGTTTGCTTTTTTCTGACATTCAAAGTGAAGATTTTCAATTATTCTGTAATCTTCTGTCTTTCTAAATTTTCTAAACTCTATGTTTCTTACAGGCATTAGAAGCTGTTGCATGACTCTCAGATACAATTTCTCAGTCATGCTTTACATTTCAGGATTACAGTTCTGGAAAATACAGCTTGTTGGGTTTTGCCATCTTAGTTCTTTGTGTGTCTAGTATTCTTTAAGCTTATTTTCGACAGTTTTGTTCATAAATAAGTGCAAATACGATGACATTTTTCACTTTTGTATTTTATTCTAAGCTCTTTACTAATTTCTGATTACACTTCAGCATTTGTGCATTCCTTCCTATTGAATTTCTAAATGTCCATGAAGAATCATTGATTGCACAGGTAAAACAGGTTGGAAATATTTCATTGAGCATTTTTTAACGGAAACAGTGGACTTATAAAAAAAAAATCACCTTGAGAGAAAGACCTCATTTAAGTGACTGTCCTAAAAAAGGAAAAGATTGTAAAATATTCTATTCTAACTTCTAAAAGTCAAAGTTTCATTCAACAGTTTTTAACATGAATGGTAATATATTTAAGAAAATATTAAACAAAAAATATTTCAAACTTGAAATTTTTCCAACACCTTGATCATATTTTCTAGTTAGCAGTGTGTTTATGGAAACTTAAGAGATCAGTTTTCTGTCCCATTTCAGGATGGGAAAACCCTCAATTAATCTAAAAAATTTTCATGGACCAGGAAATCCTTTTCTAGGCAGAAATAGGCAGCTGTGGCCAAAAGTAAAATATCACAGGTGAATGAAGTGTGCAACTTTGGCACCTCAGAGTACAGCGGGGTTTGCCAAGAAGGGAAAATATGTCAGATTTCTAATGGAAACTGCTCCAGTGCAGTCTATGGTAGAGGAGGAAAGTCCTGGAGACTGGAAGGAGATCTTGAGAAGGGGAGGAAAGAGCACTGCTGTGGGAACTAGAAGTGTCCAGCTTGCCAAAACATTCTGCTGCAGTTCAGCCTCTCATTAACAGACAGAATAGTACAACTACTATTTGTTTCTAGATTAACGGAAAAAATAGTGAAAAATTATATATAGATACATATCTATATATAGAGGGCTTTCTGCATTGGCCATCAAAACCAGAAGTCAATTTTTTACCACTTTTAGTACATTTTGAATAATATCTATTATACATATACCATATTTGTTTCGATATTAGAAAGTAGTATAAAAGTGTATAAGATGATTTTTAAATGTACTTTAAGTCAACATTCTAATAGCATAGAATTAAGATTCAGGATTGCACACAGTTTTTTAATAGAGAGGTGTTAACACAGCCTCTTCATTTTTTATGGCACCTTTACAAATACAAATCTTTCCATATGATCCAATGTTGTCCCATAAAGACTAAGACAAAATAAAAAGAGGAACAAGAGAACAAAACTGCAGACATAGAACTGTCTTAAGAGAATTATCAGGCTATGAGACAAAGGCATAAACTTGTAGATAGCATAGAACTAAATCAGGTTTTTTATAGTCCTTCAAAGGACTGACCAGAGATCTAGCACCACAGGGAAGTTAACTTTTGCCTCTGGAAACAGTGATGCATAATGCACCTTCTGCTCAAAAGGCTGAAAACTAGCCCAAACACCATAAATGCAACTTACTGCTGTAAAACAGCCAGCTGACTTTAGTACTAAAGTACTTAAGCAGACAGAAGACAGAGAGGGAAGGGAAAGGGGAGACTGTGCCTTCTACAACAGCGCAGGGATGTTACTGTTAGAAAATCAGCGAAGGGGAGTTGTGACTATGGCAGTATTTTCACCATCACTAATGAGGGATTGTATCCTGGGGCAGGAGAGACTGAAGACAGTGAGAACTTCACAAGAACTGCAACGAAAATGGAGGTAGTTCTTTTTATGTCCCTATAAATCATGTATCTACACAAGACAGTTGAGAAAAGTACTTGTGTTGACTGTTTTTTGCAACAAGGATGAAGTAATTTTTTTAATCTACCATTATCTTGGTGTTACTCATTAAAAACAAACAGCTAATTATTAGATGAGGCTATGAATACAAAATTATGCCACCTGTTATGCCTATTTTCCAAGGCAAGTGTTACAGCAAATGCTGCATATTCATTTATACACCTTTTCAGACTGTATTAAGAGTGTTATAATCTGTGTATACGGAATACTAGCCTTTCTGACAGAAACCAAAATGAGAAGAAAAGATACCCAGCACTACAGAAATTTGGACATGTGCTGAATTCTTGTATGGAACTGCTTTGAAAGATAAGAATTTGTATCATGTGTGAATTCTGTAATCCGAAAGTGAAAAGGCTTAAGGCTTTGTTTAAACAATTTTAAGGATAACCTCTGATAAACTGAAAAGATTTATGGTCATGCAGGATTATATGCTAGAAGGCAGGAAAAAAAAGAAACTTTGTGGAAGAAAAGTAGATGTTCCATATCATAGAAAGAAATACTGTTCTACAGTTTCAATCAAATCAGTCTGTAGATCACAAGTTTAGGTTGTTTGGCTTTGTGGATATAACTACATTGAAAGTGATCTACCACTTCAGAAAAAAAATTTTCAGTGTTGACTGAACAGACTCCACAGAATCACTGGAAACTGCTGAGAAGATCACAGAAAATAGATTTTTCCACTTGTCTAAAAATAGTTAAATCATAGAGAAGAATGTGCAGTAATGAAATGTGTTTTATTTAATGAGATGAACTGTGTGACAGTTACATTCAGTGATGTTTCTATGTCTCCAACTTATTCTAAAAAATACTAGGAGTATAAAATCTCACCTAAGGTCAAACTTTGTTAGTCTGTATCTTTGACTTGAAAGTCCCCAGTTGGATTTCTAGGTGCTAGGTGTTATGGCAACCATGATGGAAGTGTTTCTTTGAACTGGAAAGAATGTTCTTTGAACTGGATAAGTTTTCAATTCCCCAGCATCTTTGGATCATAATCACTGTCTTGAACTCAACCTTCAAATCAAGACTGCAGACGTACAGTCATGTGGTGATGACAAATGAAGGTGCAATCTCTCATCTATGCAGACTTTTTGTGTTAGCTCTTAATTTTAACTTAGTGAGAAGGGAACACTGTTCCAAATTCATTAGTCAAGATATGGTCACACAAAAAAATTCCTGCTGAAATGGTACTATATAAACAACTAATCTTACCCAGAAATTATATTTAGATAGAATACTTATAGTTGAAGGTAAAGCCATCAGTGTTACTGTTAAACAATATTCTATTTATTGACAATTGTTTCTTGAGGTGCAATAAAGTGAAGTATAAAAATCAGGAAAAATACAACTTTGTTGTGGAGTTTAAAATACATCTTTCTTCCTCCTTCTTTAAACATTCCACTGGCTAAAGTTTTTTTTATACCAAGAGTCAAAATTATAAGATATATTCAATAAAAAGTGGCACATGCTAAGATGAAGTAATTTAATTTTCAGCTTATCAGACTACTTTTCATCCTTCCACCACTCTAATTTACATTTTCCATTCAGATTTCTTGGTACTTTTCTACTTAGTGTAATAGATAGTATAAAAGAGTAACAATATGAAATGTTTGTCTTACAAGTGTACTTCCAGTTCATATGAGCAAAAGATTTGAAAAAAATGCAATATTTATTTCCAGATTTTAGAGGAAGGACTAGAAGAGTAAAAGGAGCAAACCCACAGTTTCACTCAGGATTTGGAAGGGGTGGGGGTTCCCTCAATATTGGGAAAGGAATGGGAACAAAACCAGAGAAAATTAAAAAAAATATTTAAGCTGAAAACCTGAGAACTGTGATCAGCCAACAGTTTGCACAAAACATGCTTTGCCAGAATCTCCATTAGTGCTATAAAAGGACCAGCATCACTCTTATCCCTGGAAATTCATGGAAAACTCTAACCATCATTTTGCAGCAGAATTTTCAGAAGAAGTTAATGGAAGACAGATGTCTATTCAAAACTTACTTGTAGCTTTTATTCACACTGAAAATGAACACTGAGAAAGAGACGAAAAAGTCATTTACATCAGAGTATAAAACCAGGTGAGAAAACCAAACAATTTCGGCCTTGAGACAAAATGCTACAAAGGAATAAAAAAAGAACCCTAGAAAGAGTCATAGGAAAATTCATTAACGTTGTTTCTCTAGTGAGGATGTTACATTCTGTGTTGTTTTAATGGACAGGTTGTCAAGGAATATTTGATGATGAGAAAGTGGAGAGGAAAGGAAAATCATAGAAACAGAAAAGCATATCTAGTTTGAAGTATCCAAATTGCTACTCTTTGGAGGAATATAACTAAAAAAAAAAAGAAACTGTCACTATGGCCAGACACGCAGAGATAGAAAATTATATGAATTCAGTTCATTATGTTTTGCATCCAAAATGATTAAATCGGCAAGAATTCTGCAAAAGACAATATTGTTAGATAAGAAATATAAGACATGCCAAAGCAGCTGGCCCATGCTTCAGAGATAAACATACTGTATTAAAAGTAATTTTTGTGGAAATCCTGATTAATTATCTCTGGAAGGATGATTTTTATTCCAATGAGTTTCTGAAATAGTCTTTTTTGATTCATGGATAATACTTGTGTCTTGTGTATGTATCTAATTGTGTAGCTACACTGCAATTAGCCTTCTGCAGGACAGAAATTTGAGAAACTGAGCATAAAAAAAACCCAAAACTCCCCCACAAAACCACACTCAACCCTTAATTGCATTCTCCTAGTTAAAAAGATCAGCTGTGGAGACTTTTTAAATACTCTTCAGAGTTTGGTGAAGACCCTTGGGAACTGGACATTGTAACCTCTCATGCCTCTCTGTGACTTGGAATGCTCTGACTAATGCTTTCACCTAGAATTTCCCTCAGGTTTGGAATTTGCCTTACCAATATCCTAACAGTGCTGTGCAGGTTAGTGTGGAAGAATTGTGTTCCCTCTTTGGCATCTTGATCTGGAGTGGTAGTCATTGTGGTAGTCATTATATTAGCCAATAAAATATGGCAAAAGAGACATATTTCCAATCATACCCCAGAAACAGAATGTCTGTAAATATACCAGTCACTGTAAACTGGAAACATCAACACCTGACAGATACAGCCAATGCAGAGCCATGTCTCACAGGTGACAAAAGAAGCTGTCACTAGTTGGGGTTAACTTGGCTACAGAGAATAGAGTGTACATTTCAAATGGAATGTCTTCTGATGACTGGAAAGCAAATTAAAGCTCAGTATTTACCTCTATAATGAAAATATATTTGCTCAAGATTAAAGTTCTAAGCTGCATTTCACACACATATACAAAATGAGTAAAAAGATTTATCTTGCTGCTGGTTTCCAAAAAACATGGTAACACTGAGTTTGAGATGAATGACCTAGCTTTTTAGGACTAAAGAATGTCCTGATGAGTATTCAAAGTATTAATTTAGAAAATTCTTAGTTGTTCTAATAACACAGTATGAATGCACTACTGTCAAGGGCAAACTGGTGAGCCCTAAGGGTAATCTTTGGGTTTAGATTTCTTAATTGCCACTTCTTAGGTTAAAGCTAACCTTTTATGAACATATCATCAGTCAACCAAATATCTAATAATTATGCAGTATTGTAGAAACAGCTACAACTTTTCAAAATCCAGTATATAAAATCTGTATATCTTTGTTTTATTAAGGTTTATTAGAAATCTTATTAATTATATAAATAAATGAAAAGTTAGCATTCTTTAGCAATATCTCACCAGAACAACGCTTACTGTATGGTTAATTTTATCTATTATACCTCTGCTTCTAATATGTTAATTAGGAAAAATATACATATACACACATATATATATGTAGCACTTATTCTAATGTCAAAGGAAACCGTGCTTAATATTTCGAACAATGAATTCCTTCCCATTTGGTTTGTTCTCTTGATGCCTCAGATTTTAGCTTTTATATTTTGCAAACTCTGTATTCTCTGTATTCCTAGTGTGTAACTTTGAACTGTCTTGCAGCCTGTTAGCTGCTGTTCTCTCATGCTAAGATAGACATAACAAAGCCTCTCAGGGCTTGCTCTTCAAGGACACTCAGGCTGTCCTAGGCCCAAAATGTGTAAACCAGCATCTTGAGAAGGGGGGCAAGTTGGGGGGGCGGTTACCTTATTAGCTAAAGTTTAATTGGCAAATTTGTGCTGATATGCAAATGGACCAAACCCATAACAGCGGGAAGAACTCGTGACTCGTTGTCCATCTTGGGGTCCATTCTCCCCAGGGTGTACCTTTGAAGGCCCTTCAAATAAATACCTGCCTTTATTCCCTTACTCTTTGTCTAGTCTCTGTTTTTTAGGTAGCCACTTCAAGACATCACTCTCATTCAAAAAGATAATCAATACATTGATTGAATACACTTTTTAGAATGGTTTGTTTTGTTTTATTTCTTTAAGTCCTATTATAAAAGATAGCTTTAACTCTTGCTAGAAAAGAGGCAAGGGAAAAAAAGAAGAATGATCTTCTACGATTTGCTAAGAGTGAATGCCTCACATGTAAAGCACTAAGGAGTCTCTTAAAAATTTGTAAATAAATTCTGATATGAAGATTTTATTTTCTAATGCCCAAAATACTCTGAAAATACCAAAACATGATGAAAATAGTGAAAAAAATTTTAAAAATTGACACAATATAACATGATTTTAATTTTCCCATAGTGGAGTTAAATCTGTTGGGGTTTAGATACAAAGTATTTGTATTTATCATTTAATATTTATAATTTTTAAATGGTCTGCATAAAGAAGTCTACAAGAAGTAAAAAACTCTATATGAATTTTAGAGCTGGTAACAAGAAAGATCCAGAAAGATGCTAAGGTGATAGTGTAATTCGATGTGGGACCAGACCCTTGCTTTCTTTTGACTTCTATTTATTTATGGTACGGCAATATAAGTCCAAACTCCATTATTTTCCTTGTGTATGGACAACCTAAAACTACATCCTCCTTCTAGGAAACAGATGCAGGAATTTTTTTAAACCACTGAGTCTAAGGAATGAAAGTAACAGCTCTGCTGTCTTTTTATTTACCTTTTTTGCTTCTTTAATTACAGGCAGTACTTATTTAAAGTGAAGATGTAACCTGAAGTACAACACAATTTGATTAATTTCAGATGTATTTTACATATTGCTTCATTGTAAAAAGCACTTCAGTGTATGGTAATGAATTTTCTTTAAGTTTGCATTGAACATTTGACAGAAATTATTTTACATAATTAATTCAATCTGAATAGAAGGACAAAGGGGAGCTAGAAAAAAGAAATAAAAGATTTCTGGAAAAATACACCAAAAATTCTATGCCATTGGTGTAGAAAATTATTTTAAACTTTAAACTTTCAGATTAAGCATGCCTAAATCTCAATAACCTCCTCCTGCAATGATAATTTTTGTGATGCTATGTGGAGATAGCTACATTTTTTAGAGATTTATTGAAACGTCATCATAGTTTGATATATCTTTTTGTTATCCCTTGTCCCCTTTTTGGCTGCTTTGAAGCTGAAGAGTCACAACAAACTAAATTTTTCCTATTTGCTTTATTCAGTGACAATTAAATCAAGTGTTTTGGACATTATACTTCCTCCTTTATGATCAGCCATTTTCCTGCAAAACAAAGCAGAAGAATGAGTATATTACTGAAGAAGTTTATGTCTAATTAAAAACTTTAGTATCACTAAGAAGAAAAATATTGACAAGCATGTTAACTTGAAGGAAAGGTATGAACTCCTTCACCTTGGCTGTTGAATTTTGTGTGTAATAGAAAAATAAATATTTCCAGGAGGTTTACTGTTCTCTAGCATTTAGATCCATTGGCACGCACTGACCTGTGTCTGCATGATTAATTGCTTTAACTCCCCCAAAAATGGCACTTGTATGCAGACTGCATATTGAGGATTATCCCTTGTCTTTGCTAACTCCTATGAGTCCAGAACATGCCTGTGAGAATACATTGCAAAAATTATGCCAGAGACCATTCTAACAGTATAAGAGCACGGATGGTTGAGTTTCAGCATCCAGGAACATTACTCAATTCACTAGTTTAGAGCAGCCAATAAGTACAGCTAAAGGACAAGTTCTGCTCTCTTGTGTGTAGCTGAGGGAAACTTGACTTTAATAGGACATATAATGGTTTTCCTTGTGGAAATGTGAGTGGTTTGAATGTTCCTCAAAAACCATCATGTCAATACAGGAGCAGAGGCCAGAACCTTGTCTCATCCTGTTTAGAGCAATGTAATGAATCTCTCAGGGCAAGCTATGGAGAAATATCCTCACTTCAGAAAAAAGCAAAGGAAATCAGTAGGATCTTTACTGTTTACATGTTCTGTCAAAGTTAATAGAAGAAGAAACTAAGGACTTGGGTATAGCTCATCTGGTTAAATATAGACATCTACCTCTGAGTAGTTATGTTATTTTCCTCTTTTAGCTAGCAGAAGGAGTTGTTATAGACTGGGCTTTGTATAATCCTCAAATAGGCATTTCAAATAGGTTGTATGAGTCATATTCTAAAATTGTCAACATATCCCCCACTGACTATAAAGGTAGCTGAAGTTTCTGGTTCAGCAGACAGTTTTTAGATAACCTGAATTCCCACCTTTCCTCCATGCTAGTGCCTTGCCTGAGCTTTCATGCAAAAACAGCCTACATTTCATCTCTGCATGCTTTTTTAAACTGTCAGAGCAGGAGTGTGATACTGTTGGGGCTTGTTTTGTTTTGTTTTTCAGCCTTGTTGTATTAATGTAAAGAGCATCTACATTCAGGGTTGTGATAGAAAACTGTATAAATGGGACTTATCATAGTCTGCTTAAATGAAGCAAGAAAATTAAAAGCTATCCAATACATTCCATTAAAATTTGAAATGACTACATTAATTTTGACTTATTGTAATTTTTATTCTTTAACATTTTAATCAGGAGCATGTATCTTGTTTTCCTGTCAAATGACTTGTAGTTTCATTCACAAGTATTACCACACACAGAGCAAATACAATTGTTAAAGTGCAGCAATGAAGATTCAAAAACATAAGAGAATTAAAATCTAAATAATAGAAAGAAATAAAGCAAGAACTGAAATTTTATTCATTTTATTATATAAGCATTAGATAATAGAATATCCTAATAAGCTATCGTTGGCACTATTGGTTTGTTCAGTTTCTCTGTACTAGCTTTTAGTCTTACAGCAGATAGTTTGAGTCATTCAAATTTTAGAAAGATAAAAAAGAAATTTAGATTTAGAACGCCATATAATTTTTTAATCTGATGGTTTTTCCTGACTTTTTTTTCTATTGGTGAGGGTATTTTTACTGTGAGGTTTTTTTGGTTGGTGGTGGTGGATTTTAGGGTTTTTGTGTGTGTGTGTTTTGGTTTTTATTTTTCCTGATTTTTTATCTGATGATTTTGATGTTTTACCTGACAGTCTAAGCTAGAAACTCTGAAAGAACAAAAAAGTAGGGCTGCAGATGTTCCTGCAAATTATAGAACTTTACTTGATACAGAGCTAGGAAATGATCTTTGATACTAATAATTGTCTGTTTTCCTTAGTTTTGCTGTTTGCCTCTTACCATTCATTAGTACATGCCTTCTTAAGTATTTCTGGTTAGTTCTTATCAGCTTTAACTTCAATACCAAAAGTTGGGACTTATCTTGTTAAAAAACCCCAATCACATGTGCTCAACACGATGTATAGGAAGTAGGAAGCAATTCTCTGCCAGAGGGTTCAGTTAAACATCAGAGAAATGACCATGTCGCTGTGAAAGCACTTGACTCAGACTCAGGTAGCCTGAACTCAACACTAAATTTCCCAGTATTCTCCTGGGTTGTCTTGGGAGAGCATTTAACATTGCTAACTATGTCTACACTTCCTCTTTTCAACAGTTTTAGGTATATTCCCAAAGAAAAGTTTCCTTGGCTTTCCATGATATTTTGAAACACATCCGAGCCGTAATCGTAGCACCCAGGAGGCACCTATTTGAGTATGTGCTTCAGAGGTCATGCAGCAATCATGAATGGCCTTTTCATAACCTTAAAAGTATTAGCCTTAGACCCTTAAAAGTATGCTGAGGAGGATGCACAATGGGGTTTACACCATGCTGATAAGGCAGAAGATTAAACTCTATTTCATTTACATAGCATGTTCCTATGATTTCTGTGCAGCAGGATAATCCCCTCCATACTCTGAAGGAATCATGTTCCACATAATCAAAAAACTGTGAGCATAATGATTAACAGAACTTGAGCTTTCCCTATGCATATAGATTAATATGCAGAGAGCTGCTCACCTGCCTCAGGAACAGGAGCTGCTCACCTGCCCCCTTTTTCCCTGAAGCGGTTGCTCTGAGAGATAGGATTCCTCACTTTCTCTGCAAATCTTATTCCACTGCTAGCACTGTGTTGAGACCTGGGCTACCCAGTGCAGACTTTCCTAGACAGGAGTAATGTCAGCATAGCACAATCACATTACATTTTGAAGGATAGTGTAGTGCAAAACTTACAGGTATTTCTGAAATCCTTGGTATCTTCTCTTTCAGTATTTAACTGTAGGCAGTGTGCAGCACAAACACAAAATGGAGAAAAGTCTAACCATCTTTACCTGGATATGGGCATTCGCTCTGCTGCACAGAGGGACTCTATGACTCTACTGCTTCTCACACAGTTGCCCCATGCTTCCTATCCCCTGCATGCCCTGTCCACAAACTGAAATGCTAAGGAAAGCCTGATAACCACATAGGAACCTGATAACCATAGGAAACTTTAAACTCCCAATCCATGCTGACACAGAAAATTCCGGAGTATGCTAGGTACAATTGCTAAATGTTTGTGCTGAAAGGACAAATTGGAAAGTGCATTGGAGGATCTGCTATGCACACACCAGTAAAGAAAAACTGATTAGCTGATGACAGCTTTGACTGAAGCAACTATGAAATGGCAAAATTTAAGTTTGAGGAACTGCAGTAAGACCAACTGCAGACTGGAGATCCCAGATTTCAGACAAGCAGATTTTGACTTGTTTGAGTGGAAGTCCTGCCCTCCTGTTTTTGGGAGCAGCTAGAACAGGGCTCCTCCCCAGGGAAGGTGAGTTGGGAGCCACAGGTGACCCAGTACTGCCCAGGCAAGGTGCTGCACTGCTGAAACAGAGCACAGTCTGAGCAGGGTGAGCAGAACAGGTATAATGATAGCAAGAGATACTTTCAGTGCTCCAGTGGTCATGGGAGAGGCTGATGTGGTCAGTCAGGTCCAAAGCAAAATGGTGGCAAAGAAAAATGGCAGTTCAGAAACAGCTGGACACAGGTTTACCTATAGCATAGCTTCATGTGTCCATGCAGGGAGGGGACTGGCTAGATAAGGAGCTCCACAGAATGAGACCCTGCTGACTGAATCACCTGTACATCTTGCAGACATGAAGGCCAATTGAATATTGGACTGCATTATAGGATTACAGCCAGCAGGTGTGAGGAAATTATTTTTCTTTTCTACTTACCAGTTGTGAGCCTTCATCTTGGATACTGTATCACTTACGATCTCTCTGCTGCAAGAGAAATATTGGTAAGCTGGAGAGAGTGGGTGAAGAAGTTAGCCTTGAGGAAACAAATACTAAAGGGGGATCTAATTGTTCTTTTCCAGTATCTACTGGGTGACTATAAAGAAAGCAGTGCGGAACTATTTTCAGGTAGAAATTAAAAAAGCAATTGGTGAAACAAATTGCAAAACCAGAAATTCTGACTGGAGAAAAAGTCATAGAAAAACTTGTTAAACACCGCAACAGATTGCCCCAGAAGGTTGTGGAATCTGTCCTCAGAGATATTTAAAACTTGATTGATTATGGCTCTAAGCAACCTGATTTAACTTTGAATTTAACCATGCCTTGACTAACTGACTTCCAGAGGTCACTTCTAATCTAAACAGTTGCATGATCTCGGAGCAAGGCAAATTTCTAGGAAGAGGTTGATGAAACCCACACAGAGCTGTCTCACATCCAAGCCAAGTTTTAGTTAATTTATGAGTATACATAAGAAAGCCAATCCAGATATGTCATGCACATGCTGTGGGTAAGTCATGACACTTGTAGGTCAATACACTCATTCCTAGCCAGGGTCTGCCCTGTGCCAACTCAGTTCTCCCACCTCTCACAGTCCTGCCCAGCAACATGCAGCCTGGCTTACATACAATATACACCATCCAGGAAGACTAAAAATATTGCTATCATTCTCTTTATGGTTCCTGGGATGCATCCCTATTCCAGGAATGTGGCCAAACCAGGAGCAGATTTGGCACTATCTGTATGCTAAGAGTATCTCTTTTGCCACTGTGCAATCATTACTGAAAGTCAGGTGCTGGGCCAGCCAGAAGATTTTGCTGGCTCCCTCAGGGAAGTACTGGCAGAGTAATGCTATTAAGATGGGTGTCCACTGCCTGCCTCATCTTCTCTTGATCTGTGTAGATACCTGCAAAATTATAAAATAACTGTCTTGCCAGATTCACTTGGAAATTCTGAGGAATGCAAGACTTTGTTGACATTTCTAAAACTGAATTAATGCCAAATATACCCCCCAAGCACATTTTGTCCTGTAGTTGGCTTAGTTTAGGGATATTTGCACACTAAAGCAACTGTTTACTTTATGTACCATAGTCGTGTCTGAAAAAATGAAGAATATCAGTTTTTCATAGGCCTTCTTGAACACTCGCTCCAAGGAGACCCTGAGAAATCAGAAACTCAAGCACTAAAAATACCTTCTGAACCTGCTTGGAGGCCAGCTGCAGTTTGTGAGTAAATATTTTGCTGTACTAACTTTTGGGGCCTGAGGGAAGTAGAATGGAACTTCATGTTCTTTTTGCAAGGGGATTGTCTTGAACAGCCACAGAGATGGTATTTACCCTCCCTTCTATGTTATTCCTGCTGCCTTTTCCTATATGGACGTATTTAGAAATCTTCTGGGAGAATCTGTCTTTAAGATAAGTTTTGCTAAGACTTCTGTCCTGAACAGACAGCATTCTGTCCCAGAGGTTCCTGAGATGTCTGCTACCTAGTTTAAAAGATATGTAGAGGAAAACCCAGATGCTCACTCTAATGGGAAAAATCTCTGAAGATTAGTTATGGGAGTTTGCTTGTGTGAAGATATATTCAGCTGGGAGAAGTGCTGGAGTTGGAAAGAATGTAAGCAGGCATTAAAAAAAATCTGTATGCAGTGAAAATAAAATTGGAGGGCTCACTCTAAATCCAGCAGCAGTGGCATGGCCTCATTTGGTCATCTGTGCCCTTAGGCACGCCTAATTTTCATTGTTTTAAGGAAAAAACACCTTCAATTCCTTCTTTTCCCTTCCCTCATATTTATTCCTTTAATGAGTTTTTGGGGGTTTTTTTCACCACAGAAAATACATAGGAGTTCGTAATTAAATTATCCCAGAATGCAGCTCTGAACTGTGCACTGGAAGAAATTCCTTCTGACTCCACTGCAGTGAACAACTTGTGCCAGAGGCATGCTATCTAATTACCATACACTTTCTTGACTAGTATTGTGGGGAGAAAAAAGGTAGTGTGAGATCAACTGAAATATGAAACAATAAAACAAATTAAACTGCATGAAGTAAGAGGAGGAAAAATGAGATGGGAGTTGTTTTTGTTAAATGTTTACTGTTCATACACTGCCTAAGGCTTAAATTCTTGACTGTTAGAGGATTTTACAGTTTTATGGATACTATCAGAAGATTTTAAAGTATTGTGGTTTGTATTGCAATTCTTGTTGAAAGTGCACATTCCTTGCTTCTCAAATACTATATCTGGTTGAGTGGTTTATTGTGTGTTTCTTGAAAATCATCCTTCAGCCTTTCTTAGCTCTAAACCCAATCATAACTAGACTGATTCATCCAAAAAACAAATGTTACCAGAAACTCTCTGTATTCCTTCTCAGTTTTAAAGACCTTACTCTTTTCTTCTCCATAATTCACTTAACAAAAACCTTTTCAAAGCCTCTGGTTTCCAATAAAGGAATAATTGTAGTTGAAGACTGAGAAAAAAGTCTGCTTCTAGTCATGTTTTTGTAATTATTTCCTCCAGCTCTGTCTTCTATTAATTATGAATTTATTTAGAAAACAGCCTGCTCATCAATAGCTTAGTAGCAAAGAAAAAGAGAAAATCTTTATATAAAGGAGAACATGTCTCAAAAATCCATTCAAAATTTTTTTTTCTGTAGTACAGATACAAGTCTGTGTATCCCTTTGGAAAGTTAATGCAATCACAAGTCATTAGCAGAAGACTTAAAGTTTTCCTCCGTTCACCTACTTTCTCTCATCATATACATTTCAGCTAAAAGATTGCCACATATTAACTGATACAGTATGCATGCAAACAAACATAACTAAACACACATGAAGTATTTTGCAGCTCTGCACTGAAGTAGGAAATTGCTTGCAGAGTCTAATTACATTTAACATTCTTTGATGGGTCAGATACCCCATTTTTTACATACAATAATGGGAAGTAAGCGTCTGCAGACCATTCCCACAATAGTCAGTATTTAGCTTTGTTGCTATTACAAGCAGTTTGCATGAGAATGCCAGTATGATCTATTTACCTGGCTGCTTAAAATTCCTGAAAATTTTGGGCTAAACTGAAGACACTGTTTCTTTTTGTGCAGATAATTTTCTAAGCTTCCTCAAGATCCTAGCCAGAAGTCAGAATTTCAAGCATGTTACCTCACCCATGCATCAATGATGAGAGCAAAAACCCTGCATGAAGGGCAGGCTTAAAACTCAGTTACAAATTTCCTGGACTAGACAGTGTCTGGCAGGAAANTTTTTTTTTTTTTTGACAAACACAGAAAGAACTTTGCAATTTCATTTTAATGGCAGAGTAATGATATGCAATTAATTCACAGTTATATGACCAAGAAATCCTTTCCATTGTGAGGTGTTTAATATAAAGACATATTAGAAAGAGAAGGATGTGGACAGGAAAATGTAAGCTCCCATTTTTACATAAAATACTAGTCATGAGTGTTGCAGTGTATGATGTTTTTTTCTGAGGGGTTCCCTTGAGGCTTAGTCTATGTTACTCCAAACCACCACTGCAGTTTCATTTGAAAAGCTGAAACTGTTGAAGTAAACCTATGCCTGCTAAGAAATCAAAAGAAAAATAAAGGGGTCGTGACCAGAAGTAGAATAAATAGATAAATCATGTCTGCCTCTGTATATCTTGCAATTAATCTGGTTAACACTACATAAATTATGGGTTGGAAAGTTGGGACATTCTATGGGCTAGGCACATCATCAGGCTGGAAAATCTGTCAGTGCAAGAGCTGTCAGCCTCCCGAGGCAACAGTATAAGGGAAAGAGTGATTTTTACTTCTTGGTCTGAAGTCTTCTTTCCCAACAATGAGGATGTAACTGGTCTGCACAGAATATTGTCCTCTGGATTAAAGTTTCTTTCAGAGGATGAAGCAAACCTGTTCTATACTGGTGAGGTAAGGCTGCATAACCCCATGATAGGCTATGGCAACATATTCACCATAGGCTAATAATAAAGACAAATTAAAGCTTCACTGATCCTCTCAATTTCATTCCCTCTCTCCCACTAGAGATGCATTTAGTACATTTATAAAAGCAGGTCTGTATTTTTATTTCGAGATTCATCAGTCCTGCTTTTCCAGGAGTGTTCAGACTCCTATAGTGCACTGCTAGAGGGAATTAATTTAGGAAGGATAATAACTTTTAGGAAGGACAGGGGTCTGTTGAAGTTATAGTGCTTTTTGGGCATAATTATTTGCATGGGTTACCCCACCCCACCCAACTTCCTTGACATTTTACAATTTTCTGAATCATTCTTTTTTGTATAAAGGTTATTTATCTATGGTAATGTATGGTTATGTATGTGTGGTATTTAGCTAAAGCAAAATAGTAACTCTCTTTTCCTTCCTGATTTTCTGAAAATGAACTTAATGTGTTAATATGCTCAGTGACTACTCTATTATAATCAGTTTCTAATCTTTATACAGTTTCTTGAACAAAGCAATCTGGGAAAGTTAGATTTCCCTCTTATGCTTATAAATATCTATCAAAAACATTAAGTGGTTACTATATTCCTCTTAATTTTAAGATATAAAAAACATTTTTTCTGAAGCTTTTAGGTGACATGTAATTGGCACAAAGTACATAACTGCAGAGAATAAAATGAAATGGCTTGCAAAATAATGCCACAGCACTATTACCACTCAAATATTTAAAAAAATATTTGCATTGTTTGCTTGAAACAAATTTGTAATTATTAAATGCAAATCTGCTATGGAAAGCCAGGAATGTTATTTTTTAGTTCAATAATTGAATGTTTCACTTTTATTTCATAGCAAGATAGTTCTGGTAGTAGGATAAGTCTAGAAAACTTTGTGTGTTCCCAACTACCCTCCTTATTTTAATGTAAGTTTTCAAAATGTTGTGGAATACCTGTACACAATAGTCATTCTTTTAATAAGACCTCTCATATGAGCGAACAAACTAGGATCCAGCAGGGATTTATTTTCCTTTTATTTACATCATTAACAGCACTATGCATTTGGCATATAAAGTCAGCTGGAAAAGCACAATATTTTGTATGCCTACCTTCTTCTTAATGAAGCCACAGGACAGTATTAAATTAGCTATGGAATCTGGTACTTTTTATTGTAGTAGTTGTCTGAGAGTGTAGTAGTCTGACACTCTCTCTTCTAAGCTACGGTAAGTAAATAAAGTACTGTCTTCCATTTGACCACATTTCAATACCCTACAAATGCAAGATGAAAGATTAACCTTACATAAATTATTTTAGATTGCAAAAAGATTTTCATATGCAATTCTAAGACACCAGTCTTGAAAAAAAGTCATATGAAATTGCAATTCATATTAATGAGGAAACAGAAAAGGAAAAAATAAATCTTCCCTACTTTGAAAATAAAGGGACATGGTAAAACATCTTTTATGTAGAATTCCTATTGATTTCAATAAGGACTTCTACCTAATGACTGACTGATAGTAAGAAATGTGGATGTCATTATCTCTACATGAATTTCTGCAAAAATGAGCCACATATTTCTAGGTTTCACATCCATAAGATGAGGAAAAAACCAGGAATTTATTATAGCATGTATTAAAGACTAAAATTCCTACTTGTTAACAAGCTATAGTACAAGCAGAAAAATATGTACAGTTCTTCAAAAGAACAGAAAAAATCAGGAATTTCATCTATGTAAAATGGGAATAAGTAAGGAAAGGTTCTGTATGAAGCTTTTAAAAATAATGTAGCTAAGATCACAGCCACATGCCCACGTCTTAAGCTCTACTTAGCCCAGAGTGGATAGAAAGAAGAGGACAGAAGAGGGTAATGAGAAGACAGGCTGCAGTCTCTCACGTCTGGCAAGGAGTCAATGAGCAGGACTCCCCCAAGCAACAATCTCCCACTCTGCCTGTCTCCATGTATTGCCAATAATTTCTAACCTGAAATCTCAGGATTGTTTGTAAGCCTTCTTTAGAACACAAGTTCTTAGGTTTCCCACGACATCAATTAGACTGTGCTGGGTACTCCACCACCCACATGACAGAAAAATTGACAGAAAAAGCTGAAAATGCACAGCGACCAAAGGGATAGAGGAGGACAATTGTCTCAAAATCTCACAGTATGATTAAGCTTAACTCCACACTTCCTGCTAACATGTTTATGCAGGAGAAAGATGCTGTGATGTGATTGGTGATGCTGAGCTCTTTCTTAAGTGCCAGCAACAGTTGCATTTGGTCAGACTGCAGCTCAATGAACTTGAGTATTGTGAGCTTTTGGTTCAAGCCAGATGTTATTGAAAATGTAAGGCAGTAACTATTCCATTTTTCAGTCTTATCTATCTTTCTATCTCTCACAGAACATGTCCAGATTGTCTCTGTAGTGCTGCCAAGAAAGTAATGTATCCCTACAGGTCTCTCTCAGAATTAACAGTGCAGCAGGAGTTTCTGTCCTATAAGAGATTTGCAGTCATAAGTCTATGTCTTGGCATAGTCAGAAGCACCTTCATAGCCAGGAAGTTAGGGCCAGCACTGGGACATATCTCCAAGCTACTGCAGCTTTCTGCCCTTCCACTGGCACACAGAATTCACCTTTCTCTAAAAATTATGTTAAATTCTTCACAGATACTCCAATGTTGCCCCAGATGTCTGGAGGTGATGTCACTGATTTTCAGGATGACAAGGCCTGTTCTCTAATGGACCACATCCATTAGCATATGCCTCTGAATGAGTCAGAGCATGACTTGAGTTTGGAAAGAAAGGTTGTGGTCTTTTGTCAAAAGAAGAGAAAAGAAGGTGACAAAAAAGAAGGGTTTGGGTAAGAGTGCCTCATGCCTATAAGCTACATAGATCAAGTTGTATATGGCATGTATATATCATCTATAGAGGCCTACTGTGTTTACTGAGGCTCACCAGCACGGCCATGTGTACTGCTCTCACCACCCAAACATCGAGGCATTCTTCCTGAGAAGCCAACAGCCTCAGGGTTTGATAAGGTCCAGTTAGGACTATGTAGACAGTGCTGACTGGTGAACCTCAGGAACTTGCTTCTAATGTCTACAGCCCTTCCCATGGATTGCAGCTTCTTCAGGGCTCATTCACCTGTGCCAGCATGGAATTCTCCATGGACTGCAGCATGGGTATATGCTCCAGTGCAGTCCTTTCTCTGCTCTGGCCACTGGAGCACTTAATCCTTTTTTTTTCCTCCTGGGTATTTGCAGGGCTGTCTCACACATTTTTCCCTCACTTTTTTCTAGTGTGTGGTGTTCTGCTATTTCTTAGGTATATTTTTACAGAGGCACCACCGTCTTAGGTCCATTGGAGCCAGCTGGAATCTGCTGTGTCCTGCTCAGGGCAGCTCCTGGCCTCTTACTGACAGACGCCACCGTGCCATCAACTTCTGGACAACTACACCAAAACTATATAATATAACATAATCTATTTGGGATCATTATATCTAATACCACATAGATGATATACATATAGATGTAGATATAGATCCCATCAATCACTATTTGTTCAAAATTTATTATGTCATGCACAAACATTTTGTAGTGTTTCCATGAAAAGCTGTCTTTGACTACCCACCTTGCTCTTGTCTAATGGAGCTTTGCTAAACCTAGAGACTAAACAAATATATTTTGCAGTGCTGTTTTCAGATTTTTATTGGAAACTCACTGTTGTCTTGTGGACCCCATTCCAGAAATGCTTGAGGAAGGGAGTGCTTGCTGATTCACAAGAGTTTTGAGCAACAGCTACGTATGTGGCAAAAGTATACTGTAGGTATGGCAAAGTGGTAAGTGAATTAGTCTGAGAGACTTAGACTGTCCTTGCTAATCATGTGGTGCAAGTATGGCAATACTGACATGTATCACTAGCTGCTAACTGAGCTTAACTGCCTTGTGAATGCTGATGCTACACATAGTCCCAGAGTCTGAGGGAGCTGTCAAGACTGATTTCTGCCAAGCACTAGGATGTCTGAAACATCATAGTAGATGGGAATTATGTGCTGCTATATGAAGATAGGTGAATTATAGGATACTGCTAAAAACAATACCCTCAGCGCACAAATAATAGGCAACCTATGGATTGAAATATAGCTGCTTAAAACATTACATTAAAAAACCTTTAAGATCTCAGATAATTTTTACAAGCTGGAAGTTTTGTGTTTGGAGTAGGAGAGACATTAAGTTTGCTGTGGAAATGGCCTACAGCAAATTATTCTGTATAGTGTATACTGTAAAAGATAGTTTGTCTGTGGATGTCGAGGGCTGAATCAGCCATCTGCAGAAGGCTTTAATGAAATTACTTTTGTCTGAGAGTGTAGGGTGCCAGAAAAAGTCTGATATGCTGCTGGAAGTTACCTTGTAATGTTAAATGATCTCTACAAAAATACAAGAGTTAAGGAAGCCAAAGCTCAGAGGTAGCTAAAAGCAGTAAGAGATGTGAAGGGAAAGAAGGAAGGATTCTTTTGAAAAATGGGCAGCCAAGAAAAGGCTTTAAAAACTGAGACAGAGATTCTCACTGCCTTCTTTGCCTTACTTTTCACTGGTAAGGTGAAAGCTTGCTCACAGGTCTAGTGGCAGTGTGTAGGAGCGAGCAACATCCAGAGCAATGTAAAATGGAGTGAGGGAACACTTTAGATTTTTGGGCATACTCAAGTCCATGGGATCAAATGGGTGCATTCAAGGGTGCTGAGGGATGTGTCCAATGTCACTGTGGAGCCACTACCTATGATCTGAAAGATGATGGTGACTGGGGGAGATTCCTGAAAATGAGAGAAAGGAAAAGCTCCCACTCATCTTCAAAGAAGGGCAGAAGGGGGAAGACTGCTCAGCCTCATCTGAATACATGAGAAGATGATGGAGCAATTAATGTTGGAAGTGGTTGCCAGCCTTAGGAAAGGCAAGGAGGTGACTGGGATCAGCCAACACGGTTTTACGTAGAGAAAGTAGTGCCTGACAAAACTTACTACTTTTTGCTGTTAGATGATGCACTGAGGGCCAAGGGAGGGCTGTGTGTGTTGTTTACCTGGGGTTTACTAAAGCCTTCTATGTGGTCTCCCACAGTATTTCAGCAGACAAACTGTTGACATATGAACTGGACAAGTTAGCTAAAAGGCGAATTGAAAGCCAGCTGGATCATCAGGGGCAAACTGTTGTGATGAGAAGTGCAAAGTCCCAGCAGTGGATGGTTAACACTGACATCCTTCAGGGATGAATACTGGTGTTAGTGATTTTTGATCTGTTTATTGACAGCCTGGATGATGGGGAGAGTGAAAGTCTGAGCTTGATACAGAACTGGTGAAGAGAAGGGCTGCTATGTTTCTGTGATTTGGAAACAAGTAAGGAAAATCAAGGAGCAGCAGGAGTCTAATGGCTGAATGAGGAATCAGATGCTGAGATGAGCGTCTGGGGAGAAATTTGAACTGCACAAAGGTACTAGATTCAAGAACCATGAAAACCAGAAAAAGAGCAGTGAAAAGGGTAATCATTCAGTTTACCTTGATTCTAAATGAATTGTTCATTCCACCTTTACTTTTGCATTTCCTACCTTTTCAATGTTTGATACAGTAACCTTAAAAAGTGCTTTCTTTTTCTTGTACAATCTGATAGACACAGGTTGTCTTTCATTACATGTACAAGAAAATGCTTATCTTTTAGCATGAGATGAAAGCCATGCATATTCATGTTATCATGAATATATGAATACATGAAACCCTCCCCCCCACCTGTAATTTGGAGGCGTTCATCTTTTATTTTTTCACCCAAGAATGTCCTAAGTATACAATAGAAAAATAAAAAGCAAAACAAAGCTATAAAAAATATTTATAAAAGACAATAAAAGCAGTTTAGTAGGTGGGAAAAAAGAGCTCTTGTTCACGCATATCGTATAAATTAAGTCAGTAATATTATATGTCTTGAAGTGGTCTGTGAACATCATTGTATTATAAATGCATTTATTGGCAGGTGTTTTCCCATAGTTTGTAGCAATCCACCAGATTTTGCTGGCAATAAGCCATTCTTTGGAGGATTCAGCTTTAATACAACATTTAAGATGAGAAAAGGTTTTCCAAAAACGACTTGAATCAAAAACAAACAAGACAGCTGGTGGATAAACAGGTCAATTTTTCTCATTAAGGTACAGAAAAACCAGCCTGCTGCATACAGCCTGCCCTTCTCACCTACTGCAGTGCAGGCAGAACAGTCTTATCGGGTAAGGTCATTCTGCATGGCAGCTCTGCAATTTCTGTCTCACCCTTCATTAATCCACAGGGGTAACCAGTGGGAATCCAACGGCTCTTCACCACTTCAGTATCAAGAGGCATCAAAACAGGTTGTCAGGAGCCTCATTTCCCTCCACCCCGTAAGTAAGTAGGAATAGTAAGACTCCAGCAAAGTAAAGCAAAAAACCCCAACCTGCAATCAGTGGAAGTTTTACTGGGGAGAGGGAAGCGTTATATTTTTTTTTTAATTCTCATTCTTTCTTATTTTTATCATTGGTATTATGAGCCACATGTGTATTTTATCTAGGAGAAAACTGAAAAAACCCATACAATAACTTCAGCACATTTTTGCTGCTCAAAACTCTGCTTTATAGATTTATTGTAAGCAGTTTTCTACTACAAATTAAAAAAAAAAAGTGTCTTTGGTTACTGAAGCAAATAGATATCTCTTCTTATATGAAGAACATGGTAAAATATGGTCATGTAAAACACAATCATCATCATACATTTTTACAAAAGAGCTTCTGCCTTTTAACATTTCCATGAATTAATATCCTAAATTAAACTTTTGGCACAAGATTTTCCATATCAATCAATATTCCTGGTGTGATGCATCATATCATATGACAACTATTCTTAATATTAAAATTTCATACTAGTAAAGACATAGTATTGTTCTGGATTTCCCTGTTTTCAGCATGGCAACTCAGAAGAAATATAAGCAAGATAATAAGAACCTGCAACTGTATTTGGGCAGAAATTGTTGCCTGCACTAGAGAAGGAAAATCACTAAAATATGCTGATAAATTCCCAAATCATCCCCTGCTTGTAGCAGAGCAATGTGCTCTGTGTGTTTCTTCCATCCATGATGTTTACTTCAGCAGCCCAATGCTCCCCAGTGATTACACATAAATAAAAGACCAAGCAGTAAACTTTCAATTTATCACGACTCTACCAATGCAACTTTTATGTGGTGTTCTAGTACTCTTTTCTTCCGTTATGCTCCTTATCTATGTTTCTGAGTGTTTGCCAAAAGCTGTTCAAAACTCTGCTATCCCCAAATATTACGTAGCTTACCACAGACCACAGAACTCCAGTGGAGACTGTATAAACAGAGCACAATTTGGCATCCAGTCAACATAAATTGTAATAGGACACAATGCAATTTTATTGCATACAGTATGATTTTTGACTTTAAACTTTTTTTCTATTGATAAATAATGCAAAATATAGCTTAGCTGACAATAAAGGTGAAAAGAGAAGCTACAAAACATGGGGTTTTAAAATGAAAATTGGGAAAAACCAAGTCAGTAATCTAAATGTAGGAGACTTGTTGCAAAAGGTAGAACCTGGATGAGAAAGATGTTTGCATCAAATAGTATAAGATTAAAAGTGGTTTGAGAGAGTATGCTAATAGCACCAACACAAGGCCAAAACTATTTACTCAACTTTTACCTGTTTGATGTTTTCTCTTTGCACTGAGTCTTCTGTGAACAAGTGAAAAAAGAAGGAAAAATGAAAAATAAAAAAACCCCTGTATGAATGAAGCAAGTTAGAAAACATCTAGAAGTAAAATTAATTATGGTTAAAAGTCTTCATCTCAGTCCTGGTACACAGATGTGTTACCTGCTTGAGTAGCCACAGAACGTGTCAATAAAATGACTTTTATGACTTAATATTGCTCCAGTGAAAAGTCAGAGCAGAGAAAGGAAGATTCATAATGGATACTTAGAAGTTTTCTTTAAAAAATCCGGTCACTACCATCATATTTTCTTTAATGATCTTACCATAAATAACGCTGCAGGATACCTTGTAAGAATGCACACAGTCCAGGGGTATGTTGCTTGCCAAGTTTCCTAAGTTTAGGCAAAGAATAACAGTTACCTTATTAATGTAAAATTTAACTGGGCTCTAAAATTATTGAGATTCTTTTTTTCCGTATGGCTTCATCCATGATGTTCAAAAACTCTGCCTTGATTTCATCACAATTTCCACACCTCTGGCAATAAACCCCTGCAGAAACAGTGGCTGTTGGCCGCAGAGCAATTTACTGCTAGTTGAACAACCTTCTTTGAAAACTGATGTTGACTTGATACCTTCATCTTACCATCAATGCATGGCAATCAGAACTACTTTCATATTTTTAAATTGTTGATTCCTTCAATAATTCAGTCTGTCAGGGAGTCAGTTATTTTTGTTTAATTTAGAAATAATTTTAAATTAGTTTTAATGATGAGAGCTGTGAGTTTGAGTGTGTGGTTTTTCTTTGCTTTCGTGATATGGTGCTATTTTTTGTCATTTTCATAAAAAGCTATATTTTTTCATTAATTACAGAATTTTCATTAGTGATCTGTCATTTAAAGCTTGGCATATAATCCCTAGTTTAAGAAAAGCAAAAGGAAAAAAAGTCTTAGCTAAATGGCCCTAATATGAATCTGATTTAACCAACTAAAACTTCAGTAGTCATAATTTTAAAAGAGCAGGGACAAATATTAGCAGGGCCCATGGTCCAGATGGCTGTGTGTTCTCAGGCTTCCTGAACCTAGCTTTGCTATGCTGGAGAGCTTCTTGTCCCACACCACCAGCTTTTGTGTGTGAAGTAGAAAAAGCAGGGAGTAAAGCAGCAGGGAGTAAGTGCTTATGCCAGTTCATTGCACACCTAACACACTGCAAAAACAGGAGATTGAAGATGTTACTTCTTTTGTGATTACTTAAATGCCAACAGGGCTTTTGGTTGTAGGTATTCCAGACCTTCCTCTCTTGAGCACAGCAGGCACACCTCACCTTACCTGGATGCTGTTTTCAAACTATCCTAGCTTACCAAAATGGAAGATAAGAACTGTAATTATAGGAATCTTTATGTCTCTCTCTGAACCAGCTCTTCTCTGTTCATCTCATCCTATATGAATGTGATTACATTTGAGTCTCTGATTGTCAAGGGAATATTTCAGGAAATTTGTTTTGTCTGTTTGCCAGCCATTCCCTTCTCCACTACTCCTGGGCTTTGGTAGGTTATGTTATAGTCACAAGTCCATATGCATCCTGCTCCAAGAAAAGTTGTTTCCCAAATCTTTTTTCCTTTTTGATAACATGCACGATTTGGATTCTTAGGAATAGAGGGTATTTTTTTTCCTTTGATTTAAGGGTCACATGAACCTGACTTGTGCTTAATGAATGAAAAAAGAACAGTTTTCAAATTTTTAAACAGACCCTGAAGATAGTACTTTGTTTCTCCCCTGCCCTCTAAATTCTACTCAATACTTCTGGTGAGTGGATCAGTATGTCTTTAAAAAGCCCCAACATATTGTTAATACTTTTTGCGATTTCCCTGAGGAAAGCAAAATTTTCTCTTCTGATTTTCCTTTTGTATTACTCTTGAATATGCATCACATTGTCATCATGCTGTTTATTTTTCACTGAGACAAACCTTTTAATGGCCTTCACAGAACATAAAAACACATATTTCCAGAATGCAATCATTCAGTTTCTATAAACCGATAGCAAAAATGCCACACATAAACGATGTAAATGAGAAAAATTTCTAGTCCTTATAGTGATGCCTTAGCAGGAAAAAAAATAAAAGGAATAACTGAGGTCTCTTATACAACATCTTCTAATAAAACTGTCTCTAAAAGATTGTTGTGGAGTAGAAAGCCTACGCTACTGGCACATTATCATGAGATGAAGTGAAATAACAGCAGGAATGGGAACAGCACGGCTTTAGAGGATTGTCTGGATGACAAGAGAACCATTTCAAAGTGTTTCATGAAGGGTGCTATGCTTTTCTGTTTTTGTTGTAACATTTCAGGTAGGGGCTCCCCCAACAGGGATTTAGTGGCAACAAGGATGAGGGACACTGACTGTCAAATCAACTGTCTCCGTCTCTGTCCCTGTCTGTCTCTGTTTCTGTCTTTGTCTTACTTCTTCTAAGAATAGAATAATCCCATCTTGTCATAATACAGTGACATTGCTCAGATCTTTCATTATGCCTGGATTAAGAATAAAAGACGGGGGTGGAGCTGCAAGGGGAGAGCAACTTCAGTTTGATTTTTCTTGTTCACCACTTTCTCTCTTTGTACTTTCCTGTCTGACTTGGGATGCAAACCAACTTCACCTTGTGTTCTTTTAGATTTAAAGGTTATTAACAACTGCAACATTAACCTGCCTAGACCTTATTTTCATTATCTCCGATAGGATGGCAGGATTAAGCTAGCTGGAAGGAGCATGATGTGATTTAGTTCTATTTGATGCTTCTGCCTTAGTAAATGTCAGAAGCAGGGAACAGAGTATTAATAATCATTTGCATCCAGTATGCTAACAGCATACCTCCAAGAGAATGCACTCTGTAAAATAAAGCTCCAAGGTAGCAACTGCCCCTCCTCCAAAAAATAAATGAAAACAAGCCCATTCAAGACATATCTGACAAATGCAGGGTTAAATAAAAACACTAGTATCTATTTAAAAGCAGAGAAGCAGTTTGCTGGAGCAGTTATTTCATGTTAATCACTTTGTATTTACTGCAGCTTGAGAAAGACACATTTGTTATGCAGACAGTGTTCATTGTCGTAGCTTGATCATTAATGCACTGCTGCCAGCAACAAAATGAATTAGCTCTCTGAATACTAAACTGGGAAACCAGCGTTGAATCAGAGAGTGGCACAATGACACTTACAGGATTAAAATATACCACCCAGCTATGAGAGGGTGCATTTGTGGCCTTTGCTAATGACCAACTATTTTTAAGATTAGTATTAGTAGGAAATCTCTGTGGAATGGTTGAAAATTGTAGGACAAACAATAGCGATCATTTATGTTCCCCATGGGAGTTTATACTCTTTCTGGAATACAAATCTCTCATGGATTATTTCCCATGCTTGACCACAGCCATTTTTCCTCATCAACAATTTATCATTTATCCCTCTACATGCATGCTTTGAATTTCTGCAATTCCTAGCATACTGTAGATCCATAGCAGCACTGTGGAAAGTGCATGAATACGAAACACGAAGGAATCAAAGCCCCACTGTGTCAATGAAGAGATGTCACAGACATGTGCAAAAGCACAATAACAAAGCAAATGCCACCTGTCACTCTGTTTTTATACAGCTTTTGATGTCCCTATGTCACAAGAATAACAACATTAATCTCAGAACGGTACGTTGTTACTGTTAGCTATAACCTGCTCTGCACAGGTCACTAAACTAGTAAGGGCTGATTGTATATTTAAAATCAAAAGGGGGGAGGGGCAGATGCCAAGGAAGAATAAAAAGGAAGAAAAACAGGAGGAAAGAAAATCTCAATCAGCAAAATATATCTGTTTCTGTAGGAGCATGGTACTTGCCCTGTAATAAAATATATCGAAGTAAGAGCAGAAGGCAGCAGCCTCCTTTCTATCCCCTAAAATCTCTGGGCTTGTTTCCCTGAGATGTTGAAGCACAACACTTCTAGACATTTAAAAGGGAGGACAGACACTAGGAAGCTATAAAACACTTGTTCTATTTTTTTAGTAAAAGTATCATATGCATAAATGGGTAATAAATTTAAGCCTAAGGATCAAAAATCCTGAACTAAGTTTTATAGAAAAAACCCAGATTCTTCTCGAATCTTGAAGTACTCATGTTCTCCTAGAAAGGAAAACAAATAAGCAGCACAGTAATCCCAACTCCTTTGGGAGTTCTTTCCCTTCCAATTGGAAATAGAAGTTATTTTAACATTTATATGTGAAAAAAAATATGCCAGAAAGCACGACATAGCCCAGTCACCTGATGCAGAGAAATGGTTATGTACAGCTATTGTACGGTTGATGCTGATGGCTGATTGTTTTTGTGCATTAGTATATTTTAAAGCTAATATTTTATAATTTAAATTATAATGGATTCTCTTGTTCTATTTGCATATGTTGTTTTTTAGAAATGTCCACTTTCAGGTTTACACAGTAATTATTCAAGATTAATCTTCAAGAATGAAAATAAGCTGTGGGAGTGGGAAACTGTCATCACCATTATGCAGCTTTCTGACCTCAATGACTATTACCTAGAATAATAATAGTATTCATTTACTAGTGAAGTAACACTCTGAAGTTAATTAAATGTTTGTACAGTACTATAAAATTATTAAATACATACCATAAATACCATATTTTCATGAAAAAGCAACATCAACTCCACAGAAGTTCCTCTATGTAGTTTTTCACAGTGTTCCAGCCAGTTTTCTAGTGGAACATATCAGCTGATTAGCAATAGAAGGTGTGACTTGAACAGAGGATAATAGAAAAATTATTCTTTGGCTAAATTAAACCTACTAGTAATATCTGTAAAGAGAATGTAGCTATCAAAAGTTGAATTTGACACAATTATAGTGACAAACTTTTAAAGGGAAGACATTTCATAACAAATAAACTGGGGTGAAAAATATATGTTGAAAAATTCTCCTTGTCTTTTAACCTAACCTCAGCTGTCAGATGAGCCCCACACAGCTGCTCACTTCCTCACCCCTGGTGGTGTGAGGGAGAGAATTAGAAGACTAAAAGTGAGAAAAGTTGTGGGTTGACATAAATTTAGTTTAATAGGTAAAGCAAAAGCTGTTCACGCCAGCAAAACAAAACAAGGAATTTATTCAGTGTTTGCCATGGGCAGGAGTATTCTCAGCCAGGCTCCACCACATATAGTGGCGTCTTGGGAAGAAAAGCACCATCACTCTTAACATTCCGCCCTTCCTCCTTCTTCTCCCAGGTTTATAAACTGAGCATGATGCCATATGGTACAGGATATCCCTCTGGTCATTTGGAGTCAACTGTCCTGGCTGTGTCCACTCCCACCTCCCCTCACCGGTAGAGTGAGAAGAAGAAAAGGCCTTGATACTGTGTAAGCACTGCTCAGCAGTAATGAAAACACTCCTGTTTCAACATTTTCCAGCACAAATCCAGAACACAGCCCCATACTGGCTACTGTGAAGAAAATTAATTCTGTCCCAGCAAAAAAACAGCTCAGTGAAGCAACTTATTTCATTGTAATAACTCTACTACACTGTGTAAATCACACAAGGATTTATCTTTATAGCATTATAAGGTCCTGTGCATGGGTTGGGGTAATCCAAGCATAAATAGAGGCTGGGTGGAAAATGGATTGAGAGAGACCCTGAGGAGAAGGACTTGTAGGTGTTGCTTGACAAGAAGATCAACATAACCCAGCAACGTGTGTTTACAGCGCCGAAAACCAACCGTGTCCTGGGCTGCATCCAAAGCTCTGTGGCCAGCAGATTGAAGGAGGTGTTTCTGCCCCTTTACTCTGCTCTGGTGAAACCCCCCTGGAGTCCTGCATCCAGCTCTGAAGCCCCCAGCATGAGAAGGACATGGACATGTTAGAGTGAGTCCAGAGGGGGCCACAATGATGATCAGAGTGCTGAAGCACCTCTCCTACAAACTGAGATAGTTGGGGTTATTCAGACAGGAGAAGAGAAGGCTCCAGTGAGATCTTATAGCACCTTCCAGAACCTAAAGGGGACCTACAAGAAAGATGGAAGCATTTTATAAGAGCATGTAGTGATAGGACAAGGGGAAATGGCTTCAAAATGAAAGAGAACGTTCAAATTAGGTGTTAAGGTTCAAATTAGATGTTAGGAAAAAATCGTTACTGTGAAGGTGGTAAGGTACTGGAACAGGTTGCCCAGAGAAGTTATGGATGACCCATGCCTGGAAGTGCTCAAGCCTTGGTTGGATGAAGGCTTTGAGCAACCTGGTCTTGTAGAACGTGTCCCTGTCCATAGCAGGGGGGTTCAAAGGAGATGATACTTAAAGGTCTTGTCAATTGGTAATGACACACTGCTAATGATAAAAATATAAGAATTTTCTTCACCGAATAGTTTATATACTTTCATAGCTGTGATTGGGCTTTTTCCCCACTTTTTTCTTAAGGGCTCTGAAATTCAATGAGTCATGTCATCATTTGTAGTTTTAGTTATATATTATTAGGTATCTTGAGACCCACAGGCATTGAAGTCATGATTATAAGTACTACTAAGAAAATGGACTTCATATTTATCTTACTCCAGATAGACTGTTTGAAAGGGAAAAATAAGTAGTGTCAAGGTTATCTTTTTGTATCTTAAATCAGAAATTAAGTATTACACTGTTTACAAATGCATGTATCACTGAAAGAAAAGAAATATAATGCTGGAGGCTATGCCACCGTCATTTTGTGGGGAGAAATATCCCTGCATAGTAGGGGACAGGTTTCCTTATCTCAAAGAAAATTAGGCCCACCCACACCTTAACACTACCCAGAGATGTGTGAAATAAGATAAAATAGGTATCAAATCTACTCAGCCTATCATGCAGCACAAGAATGATTTCTTACAGATCTTTTCTGCATGTAGTGCTGGAGCATCCACTGAAGTTCCTGAGATATTCCTTTGGATTATTTTGCCTAATTTCAAAAGTGAATCTAAAAAGCACTTTGTAAATATACGTATTTTTACCTTTTTTTACACAAAAACCTCCATATTTGCAGCCTTAGAAACAAAGTCTTCTGTCTCCAAATTTTAAAAAAATGTATTTTTGGAAGAAAAATTGGTGAGTTTCTCTTATTTTTCTTTACCTTTGGCAAAGGCAAAAATTTGGTAGTCCACTTTGGTAGTTGAGGATTGTGGGTTTTTTTTTTCCCTTTTCCTCCTCAATTGCTAATTCTTGGCTTTCATTCATTCTAGAATTTTTAGAATTTTTAAAGAGGCAGAATAGACTACTGGATGGGACAGTTAGGGTCTTACTCCTTATTCTTTTGTTTATCTTTCCTTAACACATTTTCATGTTTGCCTTTCTTGCATATTCACACTGTTACTATGGGTCTCCACAGTATTAATCTATGTAGGACTTTGTCTTTAAGTATTCTAAAATATAATTACACTGCATTGACTTTTTCATAGAGTTTAGTATTTGTTATCCTTTTTTTTTGTACTGACATCATAAAAATCCTGATACTTTTTTGTTGTTGCTGACATAAATAAAAGGTAAAAATATTTCCTTTAGACTTCCCATCCATACATGAATTTCTACCAGTTACCTCCTGTCCACCTCCCTTGTTAACAGTTTCATGTTTAGCAGAACTTCTCTTTTCTTCTCCATTACAGAGTTTTGTATACGGGATTTGTAGACTGTCCTATCTTTGCTTCATTAGGTACTCCTAAGATCTTTCAATATGTCTTCAGTCTCATAAATTTTATTAGTTCCTCTCACCAACCCATTACTTTTGCTCTTAATTTTGCAAAATTTCCACTCATGAAATCTAACTCACTTGCATGGCTGCATTAAAGAAGTTAACTCCCTCATGGGAGGAAAAAAATTGAACCAAACAACTCTCAAGCAACTAAAAAGATTTCATTTGGGGCTATTGGGTAAATTCCAGCTAGAAATGTCCTAGAAATATCAGAGGAAGAGTATTTCTGTAAGTGCTTACTTCACAGTGATTACTCAGTCTTACACATAGAACAATCACAAGGTATGGTAAGATTTTTATTTTATGTGCAGGTTCTGAGAATATCTGCACCTCAGTGAACACCTCTTTTCTACATCCCATTTTAAAAAGTCTGTCTGGAGCAGCTGATGCAGAAATGCTAAGGGTACTGGCATGCTGGCAAGCCATTATTCACCTTCTCTGCTGTTGTATCTCAGTGTTTATCCATCTACACTGTAATAAAAGCGATGCTTGACTGAGAAGAGAGATTGAGGGAGAAAGTAGAAGGAGATATTAGAATTAATGGAAACATTGAGAAATATCTCCCACTGAAACAGTTAGGAAGGATTATTTTTATTTTCCCACTATTTTTCATCACAAATTATGTGTCTGCTACTAACCATACCACCCATTTCCTTTTCAGACTGAAGCAATGTGCTGATGAGTAATTCCTGGTGAAGCTCCAAGCATTCAGTTGTAGAAGAATTTCTTTAAATAATGCATATTTTTATAATAGAGAATCAAAATATTGTTTCACATTAAGAGACAGAAATGATCTGTCTCTGAATTAGTCAAATAAATACATGAATATATGTGTATGTGATTATGTGTGGGATCCTTTTTCTGCAAGAAAGAAGCAGAATAGAAAAATTATGAAAAGAAAAATTGAAGAAAGCAAAAAAGAAAATTCCTTGAATGAATATTGCAAATGTAAAATTAATTCCATGATTTACAGCACTGTACACCAGCTGTCTTACTCATTACAATACGACCTAGATCCTAAGTGTTATATTTATCATGTAACAATTAGGGCATCACATTGGCAGCAAATCTGTACAACACACACTTGACATGCACGCTGTACGCATTCACTCTTTGGAGTGGCCCAGTAGTCCCTGGGATTACTACTAAAACCATTGATCACAGACCCAGATATAGTTACTTGCACTGTAAATATTCAGTATTACAGGAGATGAAACCCACCTACTATCCATGAAAATCTAATCATCACGTCGTCATTTGTTAAGTGGACCAAAGTTTCTGTGTAGCCAGCCACGTCTGCATTTCACGGTAGGCATGTGCTGTGCTTTCACTAACAACTTCTATTGTTACAAAATACTAAGTTCAGCTTGTACTGTTTGTGTCTAGACGTCTTCTGCTACTGACCATCACAGAGGAGATGTCATCTTCACCAGATAATGAAATTGTCAGATGTAGTTGTCCTCAACATCTGTACGGGTATTTTATTCTTCTAGCCAGTTTTCCCTTGATATCTGTAAGTTAGTTCACACCTCTGATGTATTTCTTGCTTGAGTATTAGCAGTATTTGTCTTTTTTGCCACTGTTAATCTTATAAAATATAAATGTGGTTATGTTAATTGAAAGTTAGACTGTTTTTCTTCTTTTTACACGTAAAACTTTAGGAGAAGGGAGATCCTGATTTCAAATAAAAGCATGTGCTCTTGTCTGTTAACCTTTGGGGTTCACTTAATAAATGTGTTCAGTGAATTGGTCAGATTTTTAAAGAGAGAGAGAGAACACATATTTGCACTGCAAATACAACTGTGCCTTTATTTGCATAACCAAGTGTTATAGTCAAATATCCCTTTCTTATAAAAGTACCCCAGTTTCTTTGAGTAATGTGAATAGCTTCACATATTTATATTATTTAAGTGATCCTCTGAGCCAAGTAACAGGTGAAAATCTAAAAGTGACAAATGGTAAAAGAACAAACTATTCCTTTTTCTTTATTAGCTTAGACAGTCATCCTCAACACTAAACCTCATAAATCTATATATTGGAGTGTTCTTCTTTTTTTTTTTTTTGGAAAGAAACATTGAGTTGGCATCTGTCACCCATTCTCACTTAGGAGCACTGCTCCACACAAGTATTTATGCTCTACTCATCACTGCACAGCTCTAGGATTTTTAGGGAATCTCGTCTCACATCACTCTGTGAGGTAAGATAGTCAACAGAAACATGAAGAAAGGAAAAGGTTTATGGCGTTCATTTCAGACACCTTTATTCATAAGGCAAGTTAAGCCATCAGTTTCATTTAGCAGTTTAGGCTGCCTGCATGGCCAGGGACACTGAGAAGCACCTCTGGACAATGGTTCAGACCTCCAGTGAAGGCTGCTGTGAGACTGGTTCTCAGTTCTGCCGAGAAGGAGCTGGGAGTCTTGGTGGATGACAAGCTGATAACGAGCCAGGAGCGTGCCCTTGAGACCAGGAGTCAGTGGTACCCTAGGATGCATTAGGAAGAGCATTGCCAGTAGGTCAAGGGAGCTGATCCTGCCCCTCTGCTCAGCCCTGGTGAGGCCACATCTGGAGTGTCCTGTTCTGGGCTCCTCAGTACAAGAGACACAAGGAGTTACTGGAGAGGGTCTAGTGGAGGCCACAAAGACAATGAGGGGTTTGGAGTATCTCTCCTATGAGAAAAGGCTGAGGTAGTTGGGCCTGTTTAATCTAGAGAAGACTGAGAGGGCATGTTGTCAATACATGAAAATACCTCAAAGGTGGGTGCCAAAAGGATGGTGCTAGACTCTTTTCCTTTGTTCCCAGGGACAAAATGAGAAACAATGGACATAAATAGAAACACAAGAACTTTCGCCTTAACATAAGGAAGAACTTTGCATTGAGGGTAGTAGACCACTGGAACAGGCTGCCCAGGGATCTCATGGAGTCTCCCTCTCTGGAGACTCTTAAAATCCACCTGGACACATTCCTGTGTAACCTGCTCTAGGTGACCCTGCCTTGGCAGGGGTTTGGACTGGATGATGTCCAGATGTCCCTTCTAACCCTAATGATTCTGTGATTCTGTGTTTCTGATTGTAGATACAACGTCCTCCATTCATCTGAGTATTGACTTTGATGAAACGGGATTGCAAGGCATCTCTGTTGGCACTGACCATCCATGTGTGGGAAAGTGAAGCAAACCCTAGCTTGAAGCAGGTATTTAAGCATGAGGAGGTCTGCTGTTGTTTTGAATCATTTCTCTGCCCTTAAGAGGCCCCTCTTTGTCCTGCCTTGTCTTTCAGACCTCTGTGAATGTTTCCGACACCTCTGGAAATATCACAAATAAGATACCTATGTTTGTTCTACTGAGTGGTTTCCTGGAGTTAATGTGCTGAATTAGTGAATTTCTTGAAATAAGAAAAACAGTCTAGATAGGATGGGGGAATTGAAATCTTACCTTAGTATCTAATCAGTGAACAGTATTTCCATACCTGATGCTCATTTTTAACATCCAGAATTTCTATATTACTCTTCCTCCTAATACTCCTAAATAGGTCATTTAATCTCTCAGGAAATTTTGATTTCTTGAATGAGCTCCTACAACAGAATAATTTCTTACTTCTTGTATTATCAGTATTAGTCTGTGCTGTAACAGCTATATCTAGAGAAAACAAAGAATAAATGAGATGGATCTATGCTCTACACATTTCCCTTTTTCACTCGCTTTACCTGACCTGAAGACTCAGGATTTTTCAGTCTTGGATTTAAATGCAACTAGATTAAATTACTTCTATAACTTAAAAGATAATAGTGCTGAAATAAGTGCACTAACATGAAAATTGAATGACAGTGAATTTGAAAAGGGCCAAGTTTTTGCCATTTTGCCTTTGACCCTTTTTAAAGTATAAAATTGCTAATCCCACTGAGAAGATCAATGCAATTTATAATTATTATTTCTTCTAATAGTTATAGAAATAAAATGGATGGTACCAAAGAAAATCAAAAGGCATATCTCTTGACAGTGGACAATAGAATAATCATAGATGTAGTAGAAGAAATAGACTGGAAATTAGAGCAAAGAAGTATTAGGGCTGTTGCAATACAATTCTGTGGTGATTTAGTTTACAGTTAGAAATAAACAGGCCAGAAGGGGCAGAAAGAGCAATCAATAAAATCCATGTTATGGGAGATGGGGAGTGGATTCTCACAGATAATAACTGAAAAATCTATTCATACCTTTTTAAATCATTTCTAGCTCCAGTCATCAGGGGTTTTTTTGATTAACAGTATTGATATTAGTAACAGTAATAGCCAAGACAAAAGTGAAATCTCAACACAAATTACTTCAGTCCTTTAGTCCATATGTAACTACTTTTATGATGCTGCTCTGACCTATCAACTACTGAAAAAATTGCTCCACATTCTATTCAACTGAATAAGTAAAAATTACACAATACATTTAAAGGTCTTTTTGTTCCTCAAATGTAAATCATTTTATTTCATTGACTTACTGCGTATTTGTTATACTCACCCATAAAATAGAAGTACATTTTCATTAGAAACATACTCATTTAAATTTGAGTTTCTATTTTAAATCTGCATGATCAGACAAGTTTGTGGAAGGAAAAATATCAACCAAAATTAAAATATTGACACAAGAAAAAGAAACAAAAGTATTTCCCATCAAAAAGAAATATTATAATGTTCTGGGGAAAAAACTTATTTTCCAAGAAGTCTCTTCTAACAGGTTTCTGAAAAATTTTTTAGAGCCTAACCATATGAAAATACATTGTATGCTAGGACTCTTTTTTTTGAAAATAATTACTGCAGTCCATAGTCCACTAGTCCACTACATTGTGCAATGAGAAATGAAAAAAAAAAGAAGAAACCTTGTGTTTCTTCTTGGAACAATCATCCTTGTAACGATCATTAGTTCTACTTTCAGCCACTACTTCACAGGAACCAGTCTGCTGTAGTTAGGGGATGTCTGAAAAAAACCCCATTTAACCAGATTAATAAATTTTTTCCATATGTGGAAATACTTGATGAGTACATGGTAAAACTGGTGTTATCTTGGTGACAGGAGCTGTTTAAGTCCCCTAATTCTATGTTGTAAATTTCAGGCCAGAATCATGCAGTATAAAAAGGTAAATTTGGCATTTAGTGGTGTTATCTAAGCTGTTGAAATTTATCATAAAATATAGTAAATATTAATATTCCAGTAACAAAGGTTAGAAAAAAGTATTATTTCAGCTAGTTTCTGACTGTCCTTCTCATGCACCTGAAAAGGTTGAAAGATGTAGGACTTCTTTCTTAGCTCCGCACTTTGTAAGATAATCAGGCAAAATATTTTTGCTTAGTATTTATGGAGCTGAATCCTGTGGGTTTCTACATATTCCTAGGAACAGCTGGCAGACAACAGGGTGCTTACACATTCTTTTATTATTTTAAACACACTTAAAGACTAAAAAGGTTTAGAATGCACCAACGTAATTTTGCAGTGTATATCCTTCATTTACTTTCTTGGTATTCTTCCATTTGACTGCTGCGAGTTACTGAACACCATGGCTACAGCAGGATTTGGGAAGATGCCTTTGCTAGAAGTTTTCCACGTAGTGGTAAGGAGGGTCTGTCTTTAGTAGTAGTTCAGGGACAGTAAATTAAGGTGCAAACTCCAAAGAATATTTTTTATGCAGATAGACTGATCTTAGCTCCAATGATGATAATAATCTTTATACGAAGATATAAATATATTAATTTGTTTGCACTTGCTCTTCTGCTTTATCTTCTTTCTCCATGTGATATGTTCCTTCGAGGAAATACTCTGTCAAGTCCTCTAGATGGACTACAACGTCAATGTTACCTGGTACCAGAGTGAAATTTCCTATGGGTAGCTTGGTGGTAGTAGTAAATGCTTTTTGAAAGTTGTTAGAACATAACCAATACCAGTTTCTTATCAGCCTATCAAGGCTAAAGGGGTTCATCAAGCCAGACATGAAGAAAGCAAAATATATACTGTTCACTTAGCTGTGGTGAAATTATAATCCTCCATTAGAATCGACTGGAAGAAAATCAGATGTGATTGTTCCCTGTTTCATTAAAACCTCTACAGTTTTGCGTTAGTACCCAATCCTATATCAAGGATGGTTCTACAATGCCATACTGCAAAAAGGAGATGAGTGAAGTCTTTGGTGTGTGAAGTGTCAACACAAGCTAAGTAAAAAGCATGTGTGAAATGAGACTCCTGTGAGGTAAAATGTAGTGCCCAGAATGTATGAATAAATACCTATAAAGTTTGAAAGACTATGTAATAATTTAATTCTGTTAAGAAATAATTATTTCATTTTTGCGTAGCCAACTGTTGTAACACTGTTGATTGGTAGACTTTTTTTATAATACATGGCCCCGGTAAAAATTTTATTGCATTTTCATGTACTGTGACATTTTAGGAAATCTAAGGAATCATATAATCATAGAATCATTTACATTGGAAAAGACCTTTAAGTTCGTTGAGTCCAACTATTAATCCAGTACTGCCAAGGACACCACTAAATGATGCCTGCAAGTGTCACATACACAGGTCTTTTAAATGCCTTGAGAGATAATGAATCCACCACCTCTCTGGGCAGCCTGTTCCAGGTTCCCTTTTAGAGAAGAAATTTTTCCTAATATCTAATCTACTACAGCAGGAGCCAGATTAAGTTCTTGTTGGGCTTTGGCGTTTCTAATTTTCACCCTCCATAATCTCATGATAACCTTGCAGTCCCCTGAGTTAGCCGCCCCTTCATACAAGATAAGTTCTCCTGCTTTAATCCTGAGTTCAAGACAAAGCCCTCTGTTCAACCAGGCCAGTCTTCTTCTGTGATGCCTAGTCTTTTGAACACATGGGGATGCTCCTGTACTGTTGCAGTGGCTGAACCAGCAGCTGTGATGGTCAAGAGGCCAAAGAGCCCAGGTACAGGAGAGGCCTGCTGGTGGGCCAGCTCCAAAGTCTAAGATCANCCCCACCTCCTTTCTGTATCCCTTTATGAGTTATCCTGGCCCTCAGCTCGGCCTCTTTCATGGATGGTTTGGCAAACCTTCATTGTGGTTTGGCAATAAGCCCCTCAGAACTCTATACAAAGAGCTGCCTCCTGACTCTTTGCCTCGAGGGACACCTGAGCTGTTCAGCGCAGGGTGAGCATGGGCTGCGGGCTTCCACTGCCCGGATGAGAGAGCCGGCCTGCCAGTGTGCCAGGTAGCACCGCTGGAGTGTTCCTTGCTAGGAACGCTTCAGGAACAACGCAGCAGCCTTTCCACCAAACACCCACACAGCAATACTGCACCTTGAAGATTTCATTCTTGAAGAATGTCCAGTCTCCCTGGACTCCTTTGCCATTCTGGACTGCTTCACAAAGAGCTCTATGAACCAGTCTCCTAAACATGTGAAAAGTCTGCACTCTGGAAGTCCAAGGTAACAGTTTTGCAGACCCTGCTTCTTGCTTCTTGAAGAAATGAAAACAATCATTCCGTGATTGCTGTGTCCAAGATGACCTCCAACCATCACATCACCCACCAGTCCTTCTCTGTTCACAAACAGCAGGCCCAGTGGTGTACCTCCCATAGCTGGTTTCCTCACCAACAGTGTCAGGAAGTTTCACAGAAGTTAAATGACGTCATTATTAAGAGCTGTACAAAATTATGGCACAAAATTAACAATAACTTACAGCAACAAATACTTCCAAGTCCTTCCCCTCAGGGAATGTTCTTAAAACATTGCCATTCATGAAAATTACTCACATAGTAATACATTTTCGTTGCTTGTGGACAGGCTCTTAAAACCTTACTCATGAAAATCCAGTAGAAACCAAGTAATGACATGAGAACTTTGTAATGTTTAAGCATTCATTGTCTCAAATACAGTATGGTTAACAAGTATGTGTGAAGTAGATATATGCTGGGTTTTTTCTGAAATTAAAAAAAAAAAAAGAAACTAATGATAATTCCATACCTAATCTGGCCTGCAAGCACACATTGCTCTCCTCCACCAGCACTCCCAGTGACATGAAATGTCCCAGTTGATTCAATTCAAATAATTCTTTCTATACAGTAGTATCAAGTGGGTAGGAAAAAAAAGAAACACCTGTCAATGAAAAGACAAGAATTAGAAGAAAAACACCCATAATCATTTTAGATGCCACATTTTATTCAACTGCTGTGAGCTCTGAATGGATGCAGGTTTGTTATTAAAAAGAGGTGAACGAATGGAGCTTAGATACTGTATAAATGAAGCATCAGTTATGCTCTGTCACATTTTCCCATTACTTAACTCATGTTTGCCATAGAACTTATTTCTTTGCTGATTTTTTTCTATATCTGTGGTTTAGTTGCACAAATTAAAAAATATAATACCAAGTAACAAGTTTGATTTCTACACATATTTGACTTATTAATTGTTTACTAAATGATGCTGAAAGGATAAAAATTTTATTTTCATGCCAATGGTTTTAGTTTAAGCTCTCCAGATTGTATTCTTATTGTCACTGAACATACTGTAAAATTATTTAAAATACTTTTGATCGTCTATTGTACTCACAGAACTGGAAAGTGTTAAATCCATTAGGCAATTGGAAATTGGTCTGTGTCAGCCATAACTACTTGTCATTTTCATATATAATCTTCTCAGGAAATCAATACAATACAAGCAGATTTCTAGCTATTGATCTAAACCACTTTACATATAACAAAACTTGATTCTGATAAATGATAGTATAAAAGGAAGAGGATGTGTAATTTGCTGTCGTTTGACAGCTAGCATCTATGCCATTCCTCTACTTACAAAACAAAGCAGATCATTTTTCAAAGTGTTTGAAAGACTATCTGGTGTTTGGATGCCAGCGGATATTAAGCAAACTGGTGTGCATTGCTATACATAACCTCATAGCTCATGTCATTGGCCCTGTGAGCACCAGAGATCTAGTGGCATGATTCTTGTGCAATAGTTGATGGGCAGCCTCTTAGATTCAAAGCTCATCTTTCTCTCAAAAAGGTTCAGAAAGGTTGAAGTGACTGAAACTCTCAGCTCTGTGTTTTCCAGTAACCTGTCACAAAGGCAGATACTTTCCATCGAATTAAGCTTTGAGGATTTTTCTTTTGAATGCACAATGATTACAGACAGAAAAAAAAGATATTGGTGGTGGCTAATTATGACAGACTTCAATTTCCAAACTACATTACTTTCAATTTTTTGTATCCTGAAGATGACAAGACTTTGATTTCTTCCTCTCTCAAAAGTTTTGCACTGATGGTAAGTAATTACTGTAAACTGGCAAATGAATTATCATTTAAGACATTTCAGATTTTATTAACTGTCACCAAAATCAAGAAAGGGAGAAGGAGAGACTAGTTTATAGCTGGTAGACTTTGGGTCTACCCAGTATATGTTTCAAAAAGGTTGACTTCTGAAAGCATGAGGTTCTGGGGCAGTCTGCCAAATAGTCTTCTCTGGAGTACAATAAAAACTTCAGCTGCTCTTACTGGATATCAAAGCCTGTTCCAAAGCCAGAGTATTCCTGAAGCAACCCTTCCTCTATTCCTAGCTTACAGGTCCCTTTATTTCAGTCTTGAGCATTTAAACTAGCCTAAATGTTACTTCTATAAATAATCTTACTGATTTTCCACATAAATATAAGTGTATACTTCCCTTCCCCTTATGCAGTACATCTATGGGTTTTTCCCTGACAGCAGGATAATTCACTGGGATTCAGGGAATATGGCTTTGAACAGACATTTCCAGAGCTATGCTCTACCTCTGAAGACCCTCATCATCCATGAGAAAAGAAACACAGCAATCTCAGGAGTCCAGTGTTGTAGTCTGATGAAAATCAAACCAATTTAAGTGAAAAATGTTAACTATCTTTTAAAGTACCATAAATTAAGTGATATTAAGATTTCGATAAGAAGTTGTCGTAAAGGCACTGTATATGTATCTGTCTTCTTTAACTGTTGCAATGCTACATCAGTTTTCAGGAAACTGTGTAAATGGCAAATGTGAAATCAGTAATGCAGAAGAATATATATTTGGCCAAGTATACACTGCAGATATATTAAATCACACTTGAAAAAATGTGTGGAAGACCCCATGTTTTAAAAGAATGTAAATGTCCATTTGAAAAAAAGAAACAACCTTGACTTCAATCACAGAAAGGTTATCTGAGTAAATAAACAGTCCATGTATAAAGAGGACTTTATATATTTTATAATAAGCATTTTACCTAAAACAAAAACTGCTGAGTAGCCCATGTTAAAGATAATGAACCACCTTAAACTGAACATGAGTGTTACAAACCTCACTTAATTTTGCATATGCCTCTTCTCTTCTGCACTGTCATTTTTAGATCCGGTACTATCTGTAACATAAGCAATTTTTACTATTGTTATTAAATGGATTTCTTAAATATCTTGAAAATTTTGTCAGTTGTGATCAGCTGGTCTATTTAGGCTCCTCTGACAGCTGATTTATAAATCTGGCTGTAACACAGGAACTTTACACTTGGTTGAACAACATGGGGACTAAAGTTGAAGAGCTCACAACCCATACGGATCCTGCAGATTAAATACAGAATTAATCCTGGTTCTGCTGCGAATGTAGGACTTTGAGCATGAAAGCACCAATGTTGGTGGCTTCAGTGAAACCTCTGTCATTTATTTATACTTAGTTTCTTGACCACCCAGAAAGGTGATATCCAGAGATTAGCTGAGTGGTACAGTACAGCCAATAAATTGCTTCATTTTAAAAGCTCTGATTTTTCAGTCTCTGCTTCTTCTTCAATTCAGTGAGTCCCAGGAAAAAAATATTATTTTTAGTAAAATAGCATAAAAAGTATTAAAAATGTAACAAGAAAACAAAGAGGCAATTTTTTAAGAGAGTGTCTTTGTTCCTTGCATTGTCCTTGCAAAACTGTTGTCTTAATCCACTTTTCCAGTCACAATTGTTTTCGCCCTTAACAGGACTTCCCTCGTTTCTTCCACTTAAACTTGATTTTCCCTTAATAGTTGAAGGACGCTTAGACAGCATCACATTAATTTCAGTGGACATTGAGTTTTATCTAATTCAGCAAGCCAGCCTTTGTTAATTAGGCTTCACAGGGCGAGTGATTGTAAAGAACATCTCTAACTGTCACTGATCAATACCCACAGCAGAAGCAGTTCTAGCAGTCAATTACTTGTGTTTCTGAGAAGGAAGAAGAGTCCTATTCTTGTTAACTCCCTGCACTTTTTTGAAATCACAAGGCCCCTCAGCCTACCTTTCTACCAGGTTCAACCAGATGCATACAAATTTTATTTCCTTCTCCTAATGCTGAGGCAGGTTCCTTGGCCGCAAAGCCCTCTGCAACCCAGCAATGTTCTTTAGAGACTTCTTGTGCTCCTAAAACCATGAACTTCACTGGTAAGAAAGTCAACACTCCAACAAAGCTAACAGAGATTCACTGTTTAGGCCTAGAGACATGGGCTCTGTTTGATTAGGTCCCAAAAGTATAAGTATATGGAAAACAATTTAACATAATGCTGCACTGCAATCCTTCAAAGATAAAGAGTAGGGAGAAAACAAGATCACAGCTATTAGCTATTATTTCCTGGTCATTTATTTCAGTAAGGATATATAAATATATATGCATTTGTATATAAATTAGAACTTAAGGCATTTCCAATGAAAATATTCCTTTCTGCCCTCCAGAACCTTATTTTTAATAAGCGCCTGTTCTTCTCTGGGGAGATTATGAAGTTGTCATTCTTGTCTTTGAGGACTTAGGGTTAAAAACACCCAACTTCTTAAAACCACCACTGAGTTGTTTCAATAAATGATAAACAGCTAATCACTCCAAAAGAAATTAGTGGAAAAATGTTTTCTCTGTTCATGAGAGGGTTCTGAGAATTTAGAAATTTTCTCATTGTACATCATGTATTTTCAAAAACAGTTGATGACATCCCAAAGTGGAGGAGTGTAAAGAGACTGGCTCTTCACTTATGCACTGTAATGTATAAAAGTGAATTTAACAGTAGAATGATATTTTCATTTTTTCCTATGAGTCTCCTTTGTTGCCTCTTCTAAACAGCTGTTATTAAAGGCATACAGAAAAACATAGCCTGTTAAATTGTAGGTTAGAGATCTTATGTTCTGTTGCAATACTAAGTGTAGTTACTAGCAGAAAATCTAAACTTCCACTGGAAGTTTGGATGTTTACATGTTAGTGTGTCCAAGTGCCCTGAAAAGTCAAAGGATAGCAAACCAATACACTTACTGACTTTAGAGCACAATTCAGCCATGAGACAATTCAGTTGCCTGTTGTGTGTTGCTCATCTCTCACTCATGTCCCTTTAGCCTTTTTTCCCAGTCTGATATCACCCTTCCCCTGCCACTGGAATGATCACCTATCTCTGATAGGTCCTTAAAGATCATTTTCTCTGAGAATCCTCTCAGCCATTTTCTCCTTTGTAATTTTTCATTACAGATTATCTTTATTATGCCTATTGGAGACTCTAACCTACGCATATCATAGAAGAGCTTGTGACATCATTGTACTAGGTTTTAAATGTAAAAAAATAGAAAACTGGAGACTGTTATTTAATTTATCAGTAGTTCTAGCAGTTCTAATCAAAGCATTTTTTAAGAAAAAAATAAGTTGTTCGGCATATGTATACTTGTGAGGTTAATTAAAAAGTACTTTTTTGCAAGTGAAATGATCTGCTCCTCTTTTATCTATGTTTAACTTATACAAGGGTTGTTTTTTTCTTTTTCTCAATGGCTGAATCTTGCAAATACCTATGATGTTGCAAAGAAATGCTTTCCTTATTTTATATGTGTCAACAACATGAGTCAGTCCTGAAAGTTAGCACAACCCAATCCTTCAAAAACTTGAAACAAAATGACAGTTCTCAGCAATTAAACACTATATTGAGAAGTAACTGTAAAGAACTCCAAAAAACTTATTTTTATACTGTACATTAAATGTTTCAAATCCAAGTTGACCTTAAATTGCAATGTATTATTACAGTTGCAAACAGAGATATTACACTACTTACAATACTCACTGAGATAGAATACATGATCTTGAGAGCCTGAGAGATCTTAAAAATTCTTTGCCAAGTCACTGCTGGCATAAAAAGTTATCCTAAAAATGAACCAAAAAAAGACTGTTATTCATGATGATAATGAACAGAGGTTTTGACGATAGTGTCAAATGTTTCACATCCAATATAAAATAAAAGTTTCAGTAATTCCTCCTTTAAAACAAATCTAATTGTACAGTACTGTTGTTATGCAAATTAGATCTATTAAAAGCACCATTTGCAACTCCAATACTAAATCTTAATATATAAAGAAGTGAGAAAAAAATATTGTATTATGTTCCATTATGTCTTAGAAGTTCACAGTGTGGTAAAAGCAAAAAAAGGTATTCAAAGACAATGTAATTTGAAACAATATATCCTTTTTACAGTTTCAAGAACATTAGGACCAGGAAATGAATATAATAAATAGCAAAGCACAAATAATTCATAGTGATTGTGCAAAACTGATTCCTTGGCATTCAGTTTTGTGTATGAGATAATATACACATTATGACTGGAAAAGCATCCCAGTACAATTATGAAGTACTGAGATCTTGGAAACATTGTTTGCATCTAGCCACAGATAATACAAGCTTAACTGAAAGATGTCTGCTTCAAATTGAAGGGCAAAATTTTTAAATATAGATTTTCTATAAATAAATATGTAATAAATACATGCATTTAAAACAACAAAGGAATTTTCATACTATTTGAAAATAGGATTTTGGCAGTATAAATATGGTAGCGTAGCTGTTATTTTAATCAGGTCTCATAAATGATCAGAGCATTGTGACATGAGCCAGAACATCATAGCATTTAAAGTACTGAAATAAAATGTATCGTGTAGAAACTGCACATCCCAAAACCCCAGTCCACCATCCAACAATCTTTTCTAAAGGGATCCTGACTTTCTAAATGCATAAATAGTACATATAAACTTTCAGCACTATGGCCCAGAACCTGTGTAGTACTCTTGTCTATACTTAGTTGCCCTGGGTTCCAAGAAACTAATTCTGAAAACTTTTATAAGGCAGCAAATGCCTTTTATGGGTGACTAAATCAGAGCAAAGTAGATAATCGCAATAAAAGGTTTACACAAAGTAAATCTAAAGCCCGTGAACATTGTAACAGGACATCAAAAAAAGAAAATTCAATGGACACAAAAATCTGCCACAATAGTTCCCTTGTCTTTGAAAGCAGAGTTTAAAGGTTCAAACAGCAAATCATCATTCAGCAGAAAGGTCTGTGTGGAAACTGCTTTGTATGACAAATCAGAGAGTAAGTGAGGGTGCTGGCAAGAGTGGAAACAGCGCAGAGGTTTGGCTCTGATCAAAATAGTTTGTCTCATAGGAAATGGGCCTTGTTTTCAGGGAAGGTGTGCCCCTGCAGCCCGTGGAGGACCACGGGTGTGCAGAGATCCACCTGCAGCCCATGGAGGAGAGCCGCGCTGGAGCCGGTGGGTGCCTGAAGGAAGGCTCTGACCCTGTGCAAAGCCTGTGCTGGAAGCTCCTGGCAGGACCCACAGACCCATGGAGAGAGGATCCCGCATAGGAGCAGGTTTCCTGGTAGCACTTGTGACGCTGCAGAAGACCCATACTGGAGAAGCCTGTTCTTGAAGGACTGCACTCCATGGAAAGGAACTCATGCTGGAGCAGTTAGTGAAGAACTGCAGCCTGTGGGAAGGACCCATGTTGGAGAAGTTCATGGAGAACTGTCTCCTGTGGGAGGGATCCCATGTTGGAGCAGGGGAAGGATTCTTCTCCCTGAGAAGTGGCAGACAAAACCTGTGATAAACTGACCATAACCCCCATTCCCTGTCTCCCTGTGCCACTGGGGGAAGAAGGCAGAGCCTGGGAAGGAAGAATGGGTGGGGGTAAGGTGTTTTTATTATGTTTTACTTCTCATTATCCTGCTCTGATTTTGATTGGTAATAAATTCAGTTAATGTCCCCAAGTTGAGCCTGTTTTGCTCCTGACTGTATTTGGTGAGTGATCTCTCACAGTCCTTGTCTTGACTCATAAGACTTTCATTACATTTTCTCTCCCCTGTCTAGTTGTGGAGGGGAGTGATAGAGAAATTTAGGTGGGTATCTGGCATCCAGCCAGGGTCAACCCAGACCTTAAGGCATTTTGATTAAAAAAGTTATTTACAACTATGTATAATGAGACTTAATGGTATGATATTATCTTTCATGGAATCATGCATAAAAAGATCAGAAAATTATCATCACAGGTCCAAGAAGCTGATCAGTTGTGTTAAGGTTCAACAACAACATTTATATAAAGAAAATGCAGTCTTTTGGTTGAGAACTCAGCATTTGTTCTCTGATAAAAATATGTAATTTGCAGAGATCTTACTAAAGAATCATATGTGGTCTGTAACTATGAAGACAGATTGCATGAAAAGCATCTTATTGCCATTGTCTCTTTACTGCATTATTTTCTTCTCTGAGGACATAGCAACTTATTTCTCCATCTGCTACCATTTATACTGGATTTAAACTATTGAATGTCCAATTTGAAAACAAAAACATTGCAAATAAGTACTAATTTTATTAAAATAACTGAAATCATCTTCTTTCTTTTTATAAAATTGTGTAAAAAGAACATAGAATATTTTTCATTGGAATAATCTCCTCAAGTAAGGTTTCTCTTCCAATATTATTCATGATTCTACAGTATCCAAAAAACTTCTCATAAATAAAGATTGTTATCTACTCCACATAACTTTGATCAACTCAGAAGTTATAAGAAAACTAAGTATACATTTTTTATCCCTGATTTTATTTTTTATATTCTTTTTGTTTTAAACCATTTTTGGAAGTTGCTAATATTCAGTGGAAAATCTGCCATGCAAATAGACAAACCTTTGTCATTTTCTTCAATAATATTTAAGAAAAATACAGTGCAACAAACACTTACAGTGGAGCAATAAGATTATTTGGAACAGTTCTTGAAACTCAGCAGTTCCAAATGCACACATTGAGCAAATTCTAAATAAGGTTGACGGAGTGGAGAGAGGTCTGCAAAGATTATCAGTCTGATGACCTTGTTTACACTTTTCTTTCCTCCCAAAATATCTGTCATGCATGGAGTTAGTAATACAATATAATAGTTTGCCCTTATGCAGCAGTTTTCATCTGAGGTGTCAAAGAAGTTTACCAACACACAATTCATCTCTGTAACATTGCTTCAGTAAATCTTGTTCCACTCAATTACTTAAGGTGAACTGAGCCTCATATCTACTTTGCAGACACGATGAATGGAAAACAATGCATGAAGGCATTCTAGGGTGCAGCCGTGCCTCTAAATTCACTGTCAACTATATCTGCATATTCCCAAGAGATATTTATCTATTCCATTTTATTATGTATGTATATGTTTCCTGTCGAATACTTTACTACATCACTGGATAAGGTAATTTGCTGATTAACTAGTTTTGATTAGGAGGTTTTACTTAAATGTCAAAACTAAATACCTCTTGGAGTGATTGATTTCAACAGCTACTTCTATCTACTTTGAACATGAAAAATAATTCATTCCTCTTATTTTAACACCCCTTCAGTTTATTTAAAACTCTTACATCTTATTTTGGTCTTTTGCTTCCTAAACTTCTGCTGATCATTCTTTTCGTTTTCCTAGATGTGTCAAATTGTTGGTGTAGTGGTTTGACCTGCCAGATGCTAGGCACCCACAAATGACTCTCGCTCACTCCTCTGCTGCTTGACAGAGGAGAGAAAATAAAATGAAGGCTTCATGGGTTGAGGTAAGGTCTGGGAGAGAGATCACTCATTAAACACCATAAAGGGCAAAACAGGCTCAATTTACAGATATTAAGTGAATTTATTACTAACAAAATCAGAGCAGGATAATGAAAAGTAAAAAAAGCCCTTAAAAACACCTTCCCCCCCAACCCCTCCCTCCCTCCCACCGACAGCGCAGGGAGAGAGGGAGCAGGGGTTTACAGGCCAGTTCATCACCCGTGGCTTCTCTCGCTGCTCAGGGAGAGGAGTCCTTCCCCTGCTGCACTGTGGGGTCCCTCTCATGGGAGACAGTTCTCTGCAAACTTCTCCGATGTGGTCCAATCTCACGAGCAGCAGCTCCCTGCAAACTTCAGCAACATGAGTCCTTCCCACGGGCAATAGTCCTCCCAAAACTGCTGCACTATGGCTCTCTCTTCCCACAGGGTGCAGTCCTCCAAGGACAGGCTGCTCCAGTCTGGAAGCAGGGGGCCTCTCTCTCCACCGGGTCTTCCACTGGATCACAGCCTCCTCCAAGCACCCACCCGCTCCAGGGTGGGCACCTCCCCCACGGGCTGCGGGTGGATCTCTGCATTCCCCGTGGGCCCAGGGGCTGCAGGGGCACAGCTGCTTCACCATGGTCTGCACCACAGCCTGCAGAGGCATCTTGGCTCCAGCGCCTGGAGCAGCTCCTCCCCCTCCTTCTTCACTGACCTTGGTGTTTCCATGTTGTTTCCTCACATATTCTCACCTCCTCTTCTCTAGCTGGAGTTAAAACTGCACGCCAAACTTTATTTTGATTTCTTCTTAAATATGTTTTCACAGAGGCATTACCAGCATCTCATTGGCCCAGCCTTGGCCAGCGGCATGTTCATCTTCAGAGCCACCAGGATTTAGCTCTGTCCAACGTGGTGGGAGCTTCTAGCAGCTTCTCACAAAAGCCACCTCCATGGCCTCCCCGCTACCAAGAACCAGACCATGCAAAACCAACACAGTTGGCCTTCTTCAGGTATTCAGCCCAATTTTGGTGTAGTATGTATTTTTCAGTAATATTTGTATTTGTATATGTATGTATCAGCTGATATTTGTTTCTACACAACAGCATGATATTGCTAATGCTGTAAATTACTATAACCATTAGATTGTTTTCTATTAGAAAGACCCTGACAACATGTAAGTGGTAACTACCTTGACTAGATAACCATTTTTATACCCTTTTAGAAGTTTAATCTAAAGTGTGTTTCTGCAACCGATAACTGTAATTATTTTATTTAGTTCTCTTCGTAACCAAGGGTGATTTAGTAACATTGAGATGATTTGAGGTCTTTTAACTTACCAGGGTGCTTTCTTACCAATTTGCTTTGCTTGTATGGCTCAGACCCCTCACTGATCACAGCTGAAAGTAGTCTCAGGAAAAGTAAAAACCGCTTCAACCTTTTGGCCACTCTTCATAAGCATAATCTTCAATTGCTTTACATCTTCACTGTGTAATGAACTGTCTCTTGAGTTTTTTCCTCAAATACAGTAAGAATGCCCTTTTGGTTCTCTTGTGATGTCCTTGGCTGGAGGTACCTTATTTTGTGCCTCAGCCTTTCTAATTTTGCTAACATTTTGTTATTGTTCAATTAGCAATTCTTAGCCTTTCATTACTTCTATTTAGCAATTCCTTTTTTAAATTTTATTCCTTTAGTAATTTAGCCTACTACCTAATTTTTCTCAACCATTTTTTTATAGTTTCAGGCCATGCAAGATCTTACACTTAACTCTATTTAATCTCATAATATGTCCTATCATTCTTCTTCACAGCAATTCTTTGTCTTTCTGTTCTTAATACTGCTTTTTAAGGAATCATTGGGTCTCTAAAACACCTTATTTCTTAGACTTTTTTCCTAGGGGACCTTGCATGCCAGAGTTTCTTTGACTCTGCAGAATTCTATTGTTCATTGTCATTATTTTGCTCTTGCTTTCATTCCTTTATAAGGATTAGGAATACTTTAATTTCAAAATTATTCTCATCGAATTTACTCATACTTAACAAATTTCCAAAATTTCTCCCCAGTGATTTCAGTTAAGCCTATGAAAACAATATTTTTAGTCTCCATTTCTCTTGTTTCAGATTATAAAAGGAATATTAATGCATTTTGAACCCCAGGCTCAGGTTATATCTATATAGAAAGAAATACTCCTAGAAATGTGTAAGATGTTTCTGTTCAGCTGAGAAGATCTTCATACTCCAGTCAGCATGACTCACTTGTGTAAATGGAAGAATTGATGCTTGTCTCTAAAGCAGCCTCCTGTAAGCTGCCAGGTGTTTAGTTACCTGCCTTGCTATTGCTGCCATATCTGGACAGGTGTCTTGGACAACCTTGGGTGCTCCTTCAAATGGAAATCTCACTACTCTGAGTAGATCTCCAATAACAACAGTAGGAATGCAGACACCTAGCTCATGTAATACTTAATCATGTGCTGACAGCTGCATTATGAGTGTATAAGCCTCATCCATTGCCTCCCATTGCAAAATTTAGCTGCAGAAACATAACTAAGAAATCTAGTATTAATTCTGGTGCCCTTGCCTGCTGACATCCAGCTTCTACCTCAGAAAGGCAGGGTAGTTCCTATGTTAACAGTCAAACGCTGGTGCCTCACACATAGCAGAGTGGCTTCAATGGCACTGGATACATATATTTTGGAAAAGTTATTTATTAATTATTATTAAGTCAGATAAATCTGTCCATCAGTCTTCACCACACCAAGTAAATTCTAATATTGATTATATTTTAAGGATTATAAGTCTTCCTATAACTGTTCCTCATCCTTTTCTATTGGTAAATAAAGATCTAAGATTGGCAGCAAATTTACTGATTAACCCTTCTCTTCCTCAACTTATAATCAAAATGACTATGCCTCTTGGCTTGTAGAACTTTGTCCAGTATTCTGTAGGGTTTATTGCAGCATTTCTTTGTCTGGTACAATTTTTATTATCTCCTCATTAACCTCATTGGGTTCATCTGTATTTCTGAATGGTGCAGCACAGAGAGGGAATGACAGGTGTTAGACTGGTGTTAGATGCTGTTGGATTAAGTTCCAATATCATCTGTAAAACTGCATATTTATTGGCAGTGAAATCTACAACAGTTTCCAGGCTAAATACATATCACATGTCTACAAGGTGAAAAGGGATGACAGTAGATGGCTAATGCCAAACATATTTCCATGTAGCCTCACAGGTTGTCTTGCCACTACTGCCAGCATCAGATCACCTTTAGTTGCTGATGTTGCTACAGACCTCTAAATTAGCTGTCAAGGTAGTGCTCCAAAATTTCCTTTAAACTCATGAAGTGCTCATATTTCCCAATGCTTTACAGACTGGCTTCTTGCTCTAACTGTGCTCCAGCCCGATTGAGAGAATCTATCACCAACATGTAGGTATGCCAGATTTTTAATCTACTCTTCTGGGGACTTGATGGTATGAAAATTTATAAGTGCAGACAGAATCCAAGCTAAGGCCGCAAGGCTTGGGTATAATTATCACAAATATAATGAGAATAATGGATAGGAGACAAGGTCCTGATGTTGCTACACATATTTAAACCTCTTGCTATTAAGATGGTTCCTCTCCTCAGGTTTCTGCTGATTCATTCTCTGTTGATTTTGGATCTTATTGTGTTTGTTTCTTTGTCCACACAACTTTAGTTTGGAAGCATGAAACTGGTATCCTAACTGCTGTCACTTACCCTTATCATGGCAGATGGGAAGTGTCACTGAAGATGAAGAGATTGGAGAACGTTTTCATGACCCAAGTATGACTCGTGGTGGCTTGCTGTATATAGAGAAATGGATCAGACATCTTTTGTCAAGGAGGACAACGGCTTCTTCAGAAACCATTTCATTACAATACAAGAAGACTTGAACTTTTTAGCAATGTGCTATCTTAGGTACTGGGACCGGTCTAGGTGTAAGAACAAAGGGGGTAACAGATTAATTTAGTATGAGAAGCAGAGAAGAAGATTTAGGTGCATTCGTGTAGACATAACCAAAGAGAAAATAAGTGTCTTTTTCCAGTTTGGGGTGACATATTCAAAACCAGAAATTGTCCTCCTTAGATATTAGCAATTAATTAAAACATAATACATTCTAGGCAAGTGATACACAAGGGATACAAGTTTTTCTCCAAAGTTGATCAGTTTGCCAAAAAGTTGAAGTTCTATTTTCTGATAAGAGTTAGAGTGTTCTTTCCCTGTTCAATAACTACTGTGTGTGGCAAATATTTTATTGCTTCTGCTGGAAAAAAAGCCATACTTGGGGGTTAATATAATCTTCACTATATTCTTTCCCTTTGAAGTAATCAAGTAGGTTTTGATGAGTTTTTTCTTTTGGAGACTCAGAAAATTATTCTCAGAACATACTTAAATTTCAAGTCTCCTATCCTCTTTATAATTCAAGTTATAAAGTTATATTCAAGTTATATTCAATTTATATCAATAAATGATATAATATACAGGTTTATACTTAATATAACTCTATGCTAAAAAAAGCATAAAAGGTGTGCAAATTTCCCTTATATAATTGTGTTGAGAAATTTTAATCAGATTGAGAGAAAAACGAGGTCTATGAAGTTTGAAAGACTGAAGTAGTACTTCCTACATAATGCTAATATTAAAAAAAGGAACCGGAATAAAAGAATCCAGATTGGATATTTTTTTGCCAGTAACTAATTCTGTTCTGACTTGAACATGAAAAATGCCTCAGAGAACAAAGTGAAAATAGGACCTCTTTTTTTTCTTAAACCACTCCACTGCAAACACAAAAGTACAAAATAACCCTAATTCTTCTCTCATTTATATTTAGCCAGTATCCATGAATCTCACTGGTGTTAATCTTGGCTTTTTGGACACCAGGAGAAAAAAAATGGAAAAAAAAAAAAAGAAAAAATGAAATGTGAGGGTGAAAAGAAGTTACAGAAAGTGATGTAGTATTTTTGAAGAGATAAGGCCACACTTACAAAACCGTTGTCTGTGGCCATTTCTCTATATACGGCAAGCCACCATGAGTCATGAAAATGTTCTCCAAATCTCTTCATCTTCGGTGACACTTCCCATCTGCCATGATAAGGGTAAGTGACAGCAGTTAGGATACCAGTTTCATGCTTCCAAACTAAAGTTGTGTGGAGAAAGAAACAAACACAAGAAAAGTGGTAAAGTTTACTTGGCAACTAGTTCATACCTTTGACTTTAGGGACAGTCAAAATACAGGGAATATGTCTAGACTAATTCTATGTCTACCATCAAAGGAACATAGCGTTGTTGTAAATAAATCCATACTCCTTGATTCAGAGCCAGAAACTAGTATTGGTTCTTTCTATTTTATACAATAGATGTAACTTCAGGAAAGATTCATGGTTGTAGATTTGGTTGTGCCATTTGTATTCTGGTTCCATATCTGATTAAATCATACAGCAACCTGTCTATTGCATCATCCATTCTGTACTGTTCAAAATGGTCTCAGAGAATATTGCACGATTTTAAAATACAAGCAACTTAGTTTTTCTCTGGTTTTGACAATTGTTCTGCCTGTTTGTCCGTAATTTATTTCTTTGTAGATTCTTCAAGTTCTCTTGTAATTTTTGCACAATTCTTGTTTTCCTTCTGTTGACATAAGTGATCTTTTTTCTGATTTGGGTATAGAAGTTTCTCTTTCAGCAATGGAGAGGCACAGTTGTCTAAATAGCTTACAAAACAAAAAAGCAAACAAAAAATAACTTTTGGTTCTCCTTAGTTTTCATTTTACTAAAAGTGAATCCTTTTAATTTCCCTGTCACAGAAGGAACGGACAGTTAATTTGGCATGCGCTTACTTGACTCTTCATTTCTGACTGACACCCTATGAAAGGATATTAATTCATTAAATCTACACTCATTAGATGAATTTTGTACTTTTTACTAAAAGGTTGCCTCTATTAGTCTAGTTTGATCACAAGCCTACCTTTGATCCCCATACTTCAGTAATTCTATATTTCATACACCAGATCTCCTGACTTTGTAAGTTCTATATTTTGCCAGGCTCCCGATCATAGAATCCTAGAATCAGAGAATGGTTTGGGCTGGAAGGGACGTTAAAGATCACCCAGTGCCAACCCCCACTGTGGTGGCCCATCTTTCCTGTATGTTCCCTTCTGTTACTGGAAGGCCACAATTAGGTCAGCCTGAAGCTTCTCTTTTCCAGAAAGATGGAGACTATTTACCAGTAGACAAGGTGACAGGACAAGGGGGAATGGGTTTAAGTTGAAAGAGCATATGTTTAGATTAGATACTAGGAAAAAATTCTTTACTGTGAGGATAGTGAGATATTGGAACAGGTTGCCCAAGGAAGTTGCGGATGGCCAATCCTTGAAGGTTTTCAAGGCCGGGCTGGGAGGGGGCTTCGAGCAACTTTATCTAGTGGCAGGTGTCCCTGCCCATGGCAGGGGTGTTGGAGATAGATGATCTTCAAAGTCCCCTTTCAACCCAAACCATTCTATGAGTCTATGATTCTTGTAGGCTCCCTTCAAGTACTTTGCTGAAGGCTGCAACTAGGTCATCCCAAAGCCTTCTCCTCTCTGGTTGATCAATTCCAATTCTCTCAGCCTTTCCTCATAGAATAGGTGCTTCTTCCCTCTAATCATCTTGCAGGCTGTGGATTCTCTCCACAGATTGATGTCCTTCCTGTGCTGGGGACCCCAGAGCAGGATGTGGCACTCAAGGTGGGCTCACACCAGAGCAGAGTAGAGGGCCAGAATCCCTCATGCCCTTCTGGCCACACTGCCTTTGACACATCTCAGGATACAATTGGCTTTCTAGGCTGCAAGGGCACATTTCCAGCTCATGTCCAACTTCTTGTCCACCAGAACTCCCAAATCCTTCTTAGCAAGGCTGCTGTTGATCTGTTCTGAAATATACATTACTTTGCAAGGGACATGCAAGTGTTGCAGCCCAGAAAATGACAGCTTATGTGACCACTTGAACTGTTTTAAGATTATCTTTAACAGGTTCAGTTATCATTGCTTCAGTAAGTTTGAAATGTTTTACTTTTAAAGTTCCAGTAGTTTTCCCAAAGATTTACTCAGGATTTCCTACTGTCCTGGGTTACAATGTATTCTATTACCATGAGCTGTTGAAAACCAGGTGTGCTGATGTTCCTTGCCTCCTCCCTCTGGACTATCTCCTGTTAATGGGCCCAACAATGCCTTGCTGTATGACTCAGAGATAACCTGCACCTGGACTATCTCCTGNGGCAGGGTGCCAGGTTGTACCCCTGACTCTGTCCGGCTTTAAACCAGTTTCTCTGTATTATTGTTTTGTTATATATATTAGTAAAAACTGTTATTCCCATTTCCTCATATCTTTGCCTGAAAGCCCCTTAATTTCAAATTTATAATAATTTGGAGGGAAGGGGGTTGTATTTCCATTCCAAGGGGGGCTCCTGCCTTCCTTAGCAGACACATGTCTTTCAAACTAAGACACCTACTCAGACCCCTTCTAATATGTGCCTTATGGAACAGTTTGAGTTGGAAGGGACCTTCAAAGATCATGTAGTCCAACCCCCATGTCACAGACAAACTTATCTTTCACTCAGTCATGACATTCAAAGCCCCGTCCTACATGACTTTGAACATTTCCAGTGGGGTTTCCATGACTTCTTTGGTCAACACGTTCTAGTGTCCCACCAACCTCATAGTAAACAAAATTTCTTCCTTACGTTCAAACTAAATCTACATTCTGTCAGTTTAAAACCACTGTCACTTTTCCAGTTGCTACAGGCCTTAGCATCTCTGTCTTTTTTGTAAGACTCCTTTATATATTGAAAGACAGCGTTAAGGTCTCCCTGAAGCCTTCTCTTCTCCCAACTCACCTGCGCTATCACAACTTTCTGACTGTCTTTACAACCACTTCCCTCAGCCTCCTAGACACACTGCTTTTTATGCAGCTTGGGATATCACTGCTTTTCTGAGCTGCAAGTGCACATTGCTGGCTCATGTCCATTGTACTAGAAGCAGTCAGTGTTTTTGTAACCAAAACTTTTATTAGAAGGTTTTCCAGATGGAGAAATTTTCTGCAAAGATTTCATTTTAATGAACATTTTCTGAATGTATAGAAAGTAAACATTACTTTTTACTACATCAATTATTTGGTTTTGCAAAATAAAAAGTAAAAGTAATTACCTGATATAATGACATTCCATAGCTTATCTTTTAGCTGAAGTGGTTGCTATTCTCCCATATAACAGAAAATTAATAAAAGCAAAAACTTCTATCACCTGAAAGTGTTAGATTTCCAGAGCATGAATCTATGGTGAGTACACACTTCTTTGCCAAAGTACCAATTCTCCATATCCTATTTTGAAGATATTAGTGCAAAAGGGTCTTTTTCTGTCTTTGCACCACATTTCACTTGGTTTTTGTCTCATTTTTCTTTCTGGAACATATTGATAATGTATTCCATTTCCAGCATGCTGGTAAGCAAGAATTTCGCATGCACACCCTATGACAGATGTCCTTAATGATGCATGAACTTTCCAGACTCATTTCATTAAAGTTTTAATAGTAGATCCTTGTAAACCTTAAATTATCCTCATTTGACCATCACACATTTATACATCTACCAGAATGCATATTCAGACACTTAAACATTTCCCAGTGCCCATCTTTTCCCATATGTCTGTGTTTTCTTCCCCTTGAAATTAGGTTTGAGCAAACGGGTCAACATATGTTGTCTCTGGAAAGCACCAGGAAATAAACCTCTGAAGTAGCAACATATTTGTTCACCCGTCCTAAGAGTATTTAAAGCTGATTAATTAAACTCTGTTAATAACTTAACACCAAGCCTTTTCCCTATGCATAGTTCTTGAAATTCAAAACATATATCCCTATACATAGGGACATATATCCCTACTACAAAGTGTGGTTTCCAAAGTGTTGCATAGCACTCTGTCAGTTATGCGTGGTAGCCTCAGGTAACAGATTCTGAGGTTCTTGGAAATAACTGCCTAAATGTGCACACCAGCAAGGAAAGGTATCAAAATATTGTGCATCAGAGGAAAGAGACAACAGAAGACAGGGCCTCAATTTATCACCTTAAAAGGGCTTGTTGGACTTTTCCTTGGGTACTCTGAAGAGGTTACGTCTAGGCAACTCAAGAGTGACAAAATTGAGTAGAGTGGAGTTATAGAAGGAGAAAAGCAGCAAACAAGGGGATAGAGGCAACACTTTTCAAGAAAGAAAAAATTATTTGATACTTTAAAATTTGAACAGAAGAATAAGAACCATAATGTATCAAAACCCACAATACCAGAACTTATTGCTCTTACTGAAACTTGTGAGACACCAGTTCAGAACAAATCCATGAAACAATGTTTTCTTCCCAATGGATAGTGAACTTCCATGATTTATTGTGGAGATATCAGCAGGTTTATTAATTACAAATCCAAAGGGATTAGGCAGAGTCATACCTATTAGAGTCTCACATCCAACAGCTGCAGATGTGGGGGCAGTTAAAAGGAGATGGATGAAGGAAAGAGGCCAAATGTTCAGGTTCCTCTGAATTAGTATCTCCTTCCAGTACTTTCTAACCCATGGAATAATGCTGCGGCGCTCTGTCCGGCTAGTGAGTGACCAGGGCCGGGCTCTCGCCCCGCACGGGAGGGGGTGACAGAAGCCGCTCGCAGGCGCGGGAGGATTGGCGAAGCTCTGGCACGAGTTCACCTGAGCCGCCGGTGTTAAGGGCACGCGGAGGAGGTAAAGAAGAGGCAGAGGGGGTTCTTCGTAGAAGGCAGGAAGGCTTTATTGAGGAGAACATGAAGAACCAAAGAAAAACCATGAAGAACCCCAACTACAGAACTGACAAGGGATTTTATACCCCATAGAAAGGGGAGGGAAAACAAGAAAGAGCCAATTGTACAGGGACAAGGGTGTGGTACTGAAGTGGGAAAAGGGGGTACACAGCCACTAGGAAAGAAGGTGAGAGGGGAGGATTAACATGGGCCAAGGGGGAATAGAGAACCACAGAACTTTCTAGGAAACCGACTACATACGGAGGGAGAAAGGAGGGGATGGCAGTGGTCAGTCATGAAGAGGTCTGCTGTTTATGATGCACCGCAACAGAATAATTCCTGTGTTCACATGTCTAAGGGCACAATACTGAAGGTAAAACTCAGTATAGCAAATCCCTTTAACAAACTCAGATAAATGGAACTGAAAGAAATGAAGGGAAAAGACAGATAGTGACAAAAATTTGAAAGATAATTGGAAGAGTTTTAAATTAAACTTGATCTATAAGCAATACATGTTAGATAAACAGATGAGTCAGAGGATAGCCTGAAAAAAATTACAGCAGCTTAGTTGCTTAAGAGTTGGCATGTAGTGCCATCCCAGATTCACTACACTACCTCAGGTGCTTCTACTGGCCTGGCGGATACATCCCAGTGAATATCTCTGCCATCCTAGAATGATAAATAAAGAGCATAAGGAATTAATGTCCTACAGGTATTTAAAATGGAACAAGAATCGTGTTTAGATACATCATTCAGTTCTCCTTCATCTTTAATAGAACATTAACAATAAATCTACAGTGCAAAAATTTGAAATATTGACATTCCCTGTAAAGATAAAATATGTGAGCGATGTATTTTTAAATAGAGAGAATGCAAAAATATGTGAAAGCTTTAGTGACCCTAACAAGGAGTAACTGTGGTGGTGCTTGAAAAGCCACTCACTCTAAAATGGTACATGACTATAAATTCCTGCAAAGAGCTTTTTAGTAATACTTTGAAGTCTTCTGGTAATGTGTTTTACTCTGTACATGGTAATAAGGAATGCTTTCTAGAATGCTGAGGAACGTTTTGTAGCTGCTATATGCATTTTGCTATATTTGATACATATTTTGTCTGTTTGTGGCAATAAATTGTCTATTATAAACTCTTCCAGCATGGAAGTAAAGAAAATACAAACCCAGGAAATGCAGCAGAAACTATAGGAAAAAATCAATGGTAGAAATTCCAACCAAGTTTTCTAACTTCCTGGTTTTGAACAAACTTGGAAGTTCATTTGGAAAATTTGGACATTAAATAAAAATACTGAAGTCAAATTTAGCAGAAGATAGTCACCAACTGTTAACTGAAAGGCAATCCAGAGTAGAAGACTTAACTATCTGTCTACAGAACTACATGTTCAAAAAATACTATTACAGCACTTAAAGTCTCAAGTGAATTTTGGGAATGCTTTGTGGATGAGTTTTTTATTGCAATAAGTATTGTAATCAACTCATAGTTTTGGAGGTTTTTTAGTTAATTCTGCGTAATAATTTAAAATTGAAAGGCAAAGCAAGACAAGGGATTGACCTTACCGTAGATTTCACCGTTCTGAAGAAAGTAAAGCAAAACCATTTCTTATACTTCAATAAAGAGGAATTAAACAAGCCTGAGAACTTGTTTTTGCAGAAAGTAATCTGAAGGAAAAAGTGTAGAATAAGTGTTACTAAAAATCAATAGCATCGAAAGTTTTGAGGTAAACTATTCACATACAAAGGAAAGGTAAGCTTAGGAGATCAGAAAACAACTCAGTTGAATGAAAAAATTGTTTGATAATCTGAAAACCAAAAGGCAATCATAGAAAAAGTGAAAATAATAACATGAAATACTCTAGAAAAGAATAATAAAAGCATATATTTGCAAATTCAGAAAACCTGAGTTAAGACTAGCAAAGAATATTAACAGAAATAAGATGTTTCCCAAGCACAGCACAATTTTAAGAGAGATTTAGAGAAATAGTGAGGTGAGCTACTGAGTGAAACAGAAGACATTTAAATGTTCAAAGCCTTTTTAACTTCAGCTCTAACAAAAAGAATATCACGAGCCAATACTCCAACATTTACAAGTAAAAGCAAAGGCATAGGAGAAATGAACACAGCAAACAGTAGCAAGACAAGTCTACTCCTGGAAATGTGCCAGTGAAATTCTATTTTTGCCTCAACAGGAAAAAATCCGCTTTACATAGTAATATAATTTCCCAGACAGTCAAAAGACATACTGTTCATTTATGGTCCTCCTTTCTTCCAAAGGGTCTACAAAACTAAAATTTGTGGGTGTTTGGTGATATTAAGTTATCTTCTGTCACATGTCCCTCTCTTTCACTGAGAATAGAGACAGCTGATGAGAATTATATCATCATCACGTGCTTAGAACCTCAGTTGTTATTAGAACACTTTTGAAAAAAAAGCTGGGGGCTTTGAAAACTGAGACAGAAAATAGAGATCCCAGGTACCTGACTAAGAATTCAGTGGACTGAACTGATTGGTGTGGTCATCAGACTATGAAATGCTGCAAGTAAAAAATCTTCCTTCTGAAGGAAGCAAAGGGACTCATGAGCGAGAAAAACCTTCTAATCTTGTGATTATGATGCTACAGAGCATGTTTGGTGACTAAGAGTAAGTGTCTGGGGAACTTTCAGGTTGGGAGTCCTGTGCTGGGTTGAGTATTTTGATACACTTCATGACTGCAAATGCTCTGTAGAAACATTTTATTTTAGAATTAACAGTATTAGAAGAATTATATGAAATTTGTGCCTGAAAGCACAGTTCAAGGAAGAAAGAAAGCAGTAGTAGATGAAGATTAAGTCATGGATTAATTGAAAGTCCAAGGGACCTGACAGACTGCACCTTACAAGATCCTGTGATCCTTGCAAGATCACTCTCCATTATTTTCACTCTCTGAAAATCTGTGGAGACTGGAAGACACTTCTTAAAAATAGAACAAAACAAACATCATAGTCAACTTCAAAAAAGGCCAAAAGGTCAGTTTGGGCAACTACAGGCTACCCAGTCTTAATTTCATCCCTGGCAAAATCATGGTGTGAGTATACTTCAAGCCAAGTGGGGGTGACCGGGACCACACAGCATGGTATACTAAAGGCATGTTGTGCCTGACCAACCTGATTGCATTCCGTGATAAAATTATTGAATACGTAGATGGGTAGAGAGGTAGGCGTGTCCAATATCTTGACTTCAGCAATGTTTTTGACTTTTTCCCCCATAATATTACTATGAAAAAATTAAGATATTATAGTGCATGAGTGAACAATTAGATCAGCAAAACTGTATTTTGATGATTGGATACAGATGATAATGGGTTGTACTCTCCAGATGCTCGTAACAAGAGTCATATCAAAAGTATCCATCCCAGCTCATCTTGTATTTAAAGTCTTCATCAACAAACTAGAGGAAATAATGGAGAGCAGACTCATAAAATTCACAGCTGACCTCAAACTGAGGTGGTCAGTAAACATGCTTGAGAGCAGAGCTGCCATTCAGACAATCCAGAGACAATGGAGAAGTGCAGCAGCTCTGTAAAAAAGGCCTGGGATAGTGGTAGGAACATCTATCATGGTATGTCCTGGCATTTCCCAAGATATATGAACACAGGCAGAGCCTATAGATCAAGGGAAGGGGTTGTCTGCCTCATTAGGTTGCATTTATTATGAATGCTAGAGAAATAACATTAACAACGAGATGGATGGATGGATGGATGGATGGAGGGATGGATGGATGGCTGGATGGATGGATGGATGGATGGATGGATGGATGGAAAAGTACAGTCACCAAGTGTCTGCCTACAAAGCCTACAGCTACAGGGACAGTAGGGGTGGAAAAGGTATTCCAAGGGGATCATGTCAGGGCACCAACATTGCTGCCTCCACACTTTTATAATCTGGGCCACCCCTGCTGATGGGATCCTCAGCTGAAGCACCAAGTTGCCTTTATGGTTACGGTTGGAGTTCAGAGAGCCAGAGAGCCTAAAGCTCCAGGGACAATGAGGCTGAAAAAGTCAAAGGGAATCACAGCAGGGTCAGCATTGCTCCTTCCACCCTTCATAATCTTGGCCACCCATGGGGATTGTGATCTCAGTCTCAGTCCCAAGCTGTGATTAGAGTTAAGGTTAGGGTGCAGAGAACCAGAGAGTCTACATATCCAGGGACAATGGGTTTGGAAAAGGCATGCAAAGGGGATCACAGCAGGGCCTCAAAGTAGCACTCTGTCACTTTTATATTTTGAGCCACCCATAGTGATGGGGACCTCAGCCTCAGTGCCAAGCTTCCTTTACGGTTAGAGTTAAGGTTCAGAGATCCAGAAAGCCTAAAGCTCCAGGGGTAGTTGGGCTGGAAAAGGCAGCCCAAGGAGATCGCAGCAGGGATCAAACATTGCTGCCTCAAGACCTTTCTAAACTGGATCACTCATGGTACTGGGATAAGGGCAAGGAATATGAGGAGTGACTGAAGTCCCTTGGCTTGTCCAGCCTGAAGAAGAGGAGACTGAGGAGACCTCATTGTGGTCTACAGCTTCCTGGTGAGGGAAGCAGAGGGGCAGGCACTGATCTCTCTGGTGAGAAATGACAGGATCCAAGGAAAGGCTGTGTCAGGAGAGATATTAGGAAAAGTTTTGTCACTCAAAGGGTCGTTGGGCACTGAACAGGTTCCCCAGGGAAGCGGTTACAGCACCTAGCCTGACAGAGTTTAGGAAGTGCTTGGACAATGCTCTCAGGTACACGGTGTGATTTTTGGGTCTATCCTATGCAGGGCCAGGATCCAATGATTCAATTATCATTGTGGGTCTCTTCCACCTCAGGATTTCCTATGATATTATATTCTATGATAACTGAGAAATATAACTGTGGGCATCTCTCACTGTGTACATGTCAGAAGAAATTTAAATACTTTCACCTTGATTCTCAAGGATTTAGAAAAGCATCTTGAAATAGAATTTAATTTAAGGATACTGTTTGCTGCTGTAAGTAATAAACAACATGGTTTGTAAACTGCTACTAGGATGGTGTAGAAATATACTTTGCTATGGAGCCATAACAATTAAAGGGTCTTTAAAAGGTCCTTGTGGGAAGAGATGTGATGGAGTTGAGCTGTGGGACGTGCCTGCAGAAGCACATGGCAGCACAAAGAAGCACATGGCGGCACAGAGAGGCTTGTCTCTGCCTGACCCTGGGGGGAGGAGATGCCACACAGCAGAGCCCTGCGGAGAGGAGCCTGCTGGAAGCTGCCAGGCGGGTGAACAGTGCGTGATCACCCCACAGAAGGACATTTAGAAAGCGTGTTGCTGACATGGCAATGTGTGATAGGTCGCTTGGTGAAAAATACCATATAAGGAAATACTGTGTCTTGAAGAAGTGTATAAAACCAGCTCGTTTCTTTGAATAAACGATTCAGGTTCCCTGCCGGTCTGGGTCCGTGTCTCAATTGCTACAGGTCCTGTAGTCTGTTCTCACATTAAGAGGCACGTGAATCAAAAATAAAGCTTTCTTGAAAGATATTTGTCACAACTGTTCTTTAAATTTCTCTCTTTGGCAATGTCCTTAAACCCTTTGTTCTGATGTTGCATTAGAGTGTTTTCCTTTAGGTGAACCTTGGTCTCCTTAGCTTCAATTTAAGAGCACCACTTCTTTTCCTATCTCAAATCCTATGAGATGGGCTTGACCTACAAGTGTAAAGAATCATTTGAAAAAACCTCACACTTCTAGGAAGCGACAGAAAGCACAGATTGGAAAAAAGGAACCAAAACACTTCTATATTCATAACACTCTAAAAAGTAAAGAGCTCATATAGAATGTAATTTACAATCTTGGTTACCTGCATTAATGAACTTAAATGGAAACAGGTTCAGAGAAGTGTCGAAATAATTACAGTAATGAAAAACCAAGCTTATGAAAAGAGGTTAAAAGACTTGACTTATTTATATAAGGAGTCATTAAATTTTGTTAAGCTAAATATTTGGGGCTTTGTAAGATGTGAAAAAGAACTAATTAAATTGGAAGATAATGCTGGTGAAAAGCAAACAGTTACAAATGGATTATGAATATAATTCCAAGACAGAGTAAGAAAAAACATTTACAATCATGAAGTAAATTTTCAGATAAGCCTATATACTGGACTATGGGAACAATTAATTTAATTGCTTTAAGATAGTATTTGATAAAATATTATCTGGGCTGCATCAAAAGAGGGGTAGGTTTCTCTTAAATATTAGGAAGAAATTCTTCATTGCAAGGTTGGTGAGGCACTGTAACAGGTTACCCAAAGATGTTGCAGATGCCCTGTCTCTGGAAGTGTTCAAGTCCAGGCTGGACGGGGTTTTGGGCAACATGGTCTAATGGAAATTGCCCCTGCTCATTGCGAGGGGGTTGGACTACATGACCTTTAGGGTCCTTTCTAACCCATTTAACCCTCTGATTCTATGAAAACTCATGAAAGAGATTCTGATGAAATTCAGACAAGCATCTTTTGATATCAAATCTGAATGAAGTCACAAGATATATTTTTGTCTTAATGATTACACATGTTCTATTTCAATCATTTTGTGTCACTTCCTTGTTTCAAGAACTCCATAGGAAACAGATGAAGGTTTTTTGGAGATTCATTTCTGGGGTACATTTTGCCTTAATGACCAAGTGTAAGAATTCAGTGTTACTGACACCACACTGATTCTCCAAAGTTTCTCCACTTCCTTGCAGTATTTCTTACTTATAACTAAATAACCTCAAATATGAAGTCAAATCAAGAAAAATCCTTCCCTGCCCCCAGAAGAACTACAAGACTACTTGAAGTTATTGAGATCTTATCCAGCAGTCAGCTGGATCCATTTGGGGATTTTTGGCATGCTATGTGGCTGCAGCCATTTAGGGACTGGACCAGAGGCTGAATAAGGCTCCAGGGACAGGGTGGGGAGCAGTGCACCGTCCCACCTTCGCAGAACTCATCCTGCCCCCACACATACACTCCCCATCGAATTGTTTTGAGCCAGTCAGTCATTCCTCTGGTCTCCTACATGTGTGTATGTGACATTCCTCAATACTGAATTTGTCTGATATAAGGAAAATAAATTGATTGTTAATATATAATGACTTCATTAAAAATATCTGAATTCTAGTGATTAATCATGATTATAATTATTAATTATGATTTTAAGAAAAGAAATCATAAATATGTTTGTCTGCGTCAAGGGCTAGACACAAATGAAAGGAACTGAACTTCCAGCAGTACGTTTTCAACAACTGCAGTATTACTTAGCTAGTCCACTTTTTTAATCAGTATATTTTTAAGAACACACAACTGCTAACTATAGGTAACCCTGTAAAACATGTTAACAAACAAAAAAAATTTCATACTTTTGTAAGAGATCAAAAAATTCGTATTTGAAATATCTGTTTTGAGGCTATACCTGCCTGGTGAGATTTAGTATACTGAAAGAGGATAGATTTGTTTGTTTGCTTATTTTTAAGAAGCCTAGTTGAGAACAAAACTGAATTATTCTTTCAAGCATCATAGAAAATTTATTATGTAAGTGCTTAGAAATTAGCATTTTGGATTTTACAATCACAGTTTTGCACTGATCAAATTTGTAACATTATTTGTTTAGGAATATGAACACCTAGTTAGTTAATTTTTGCAGCAGAAATTTTAGTGCCTAAGCAGAAACATAAAGGTTTTAGTCCTACTATTTAACTAGAAAACAGCTCACAACATTATGTCACATAAAAGCCCGTTATCTCAAAATACACCATCAGAAATTGATATTTTATCACTGTAATCTGTTTTCACTAAGAACTGCAAATAACATCATGTAGACCTGAACCTTCACTGATGACCTGATAAAATGGGTAGTACCTACCAGTTCTCTCAAAAGCCTTTAGTTACCTGTGAATGAGACTGAAATTGCCCAGGATTTTTAATTTTTTTTTCCCCATCAGAAAGAAATTGGTTCTCATGCCCTGTGAACTAACACACTGAATTTTTTTACTGCGTTTTTGAAAGGAATTGAAAGGAATACTTTTGAGATCTGGTATTTATGCTGCTTCCTTTGTAGGAAGTTAATAACAAACACCATTAAATGCTCATGTTATCAGAATTACTCCGAGACAGTCTTTTAAAACTTCACTGCTACACATCTGAAGTTGTTCTGTAGCCTTCAATATCATCTTTTATCATCTACATTACTATTAGAAATCTACATACAGATCTATGTCCTCATCACTCCCATGGCATCACTTATTCACTCACATTCAGAAAGAAATGTTCAATTATACCACTGCATATATTAATGTAGCTCTCTACTGTCTCTTTTCAGACAGTAGTACAGCATTTAATTATTTTTTATTCTCTGTGCAGGATGCCAACATGTACAGGTATTTCTAGAGGACTTTTTGTCCTGTAACTCATTGCAAGGGGTTAAATAGGTTCAAATCCTGAAGAAATAGATTCATAGCTATTGTAGCACTGTCCAAGGGACTTACAGTCCCTACACTCTTCCTACCAACAAATCACGTTGCAAGTGTAATGAATAAAATATTGAAATGACACCAGCCTCCACATCCTCTTTTCATCCAGGAATAACAGCATTTGAACTTGGGGGAGAAGGATGCATATGAAAGACAGGAACCAGACATATTTTACTTTCTTTTTCATTGCTCTTTAAAAAAAGTTAGTTTCATAGCAAAATAATTTTGTTCAGCAGACAAAATATCTGTGATCTTGAGATATGCCCATTAGTATTACATTTTCCAAAGCATTAACTCATAGCAGTCATCAAGGAGTCTTTGTACTGGCACAAGGGGTCAGGGAAGAGGAGTGTGAGAGCAGAGTGAAACAGAGGGGGGAAAAAAAGAAATTTATTTTAGAAAGTCATAGAAGCCAAAAGATATGTGACTACAAATAGTAGATTTTTCCTATTCAGAAATCATAAAATCATAGAATGGCTGGAAGGGACTTTAAACATTATTTAGTTCCAACCCGACTTCCATGGGCAGAGAGGCAAAATATTAGAACTAAAATAGTTACTTTGTTCTGCTGCAAAATAAACCTGACTCCTAATGAAGGAGCATTTGGTTCTGCACCAGTCAGAGAAAACTCATTGCTATCACAGGTTAATTTTTGTAACTGATTGAATTTAGTATAGTCAGAGGTTTATACCAATATAATATATTACCAGAGCATGACTGAGAACAGTGTGATTATAGGCAAATTACAATATAACCAAACAGAGATAAATTAATCTCCAAACTGTAGAGAGATAACACTTTTCATATATTAACATGTATGATATCCTTTAATATGAAGGGAAGATGTAATGGTTGATGACTTCCTGGACATAGATGACTGAATCTTAAAAAGATAAATAGATAAATAACACAACTTTCAAAGTGCCAATAAGAATTATATTTCAAGGTAAGCTTAACTAGACAATATATCTATAATAGTTACTAGAAGAATAAGCACCTAATAAATGAGACCACTGACATGAAAGTGATAGACCACTCTCAGGAGGGTAGATTCAGAGGACAGATTATTAGGCATTATGAAAAATTAATTCCTAATCATTAATCTTTCCAGCAAGGCAAGTTGTGTATTTTCTATTTAAAGAAAGCAAGAAAAGCATACCTACTTTTGAATACAACTATTTTTAGGGTAGCACAGGAAAAGAAAACAAGCCAAAAAGTGCCTCATTTTAACAAAAATTAAAGTCATCAAAAATAAGCCAGATGTCAAAAGCAGGACCTGGGCTTACAGAATCATAAAAGTTTTTCCCACATGAAAACTTGTAGGTCTTCCAGGATATAGTGTGGTGCCAGGTGTTAAAATTTATCCAAGAATCTCTGGAGCAAAAAAAGCAATTATGCTTTATCCTTCATCTCTTTCATCTCCATTCTTCATTCTTGTTTCAGAATACCACTACCAGAGTTTACAGAAATGTTTGTGCTGTAAATATTACAGGTGCTACTTTAGGAAAAAATTTTGATTGCAGAAAAGTTTATTCAGTGATGAGAAAGCTTTGATACACACAAACAGAAGCATAAATAATATATGATGTAGAAAAGAAAATTAACATTTTATTTATGTATCTGACTTGTTTGTTGATATTAACCTTACTCTTTCCTACAGTTTTAATGTTCTTCCATTACAAATCTCCCCAAAGCCTCTGCCTCACAGACATTTATATTTATGGCTAATGTCTTTGAATAAGGCCATCCTTTAGTATAATTGGGAAGATAAAATCAGGTACCACTGAACAGATTAAGTTCTTTCACATTCATATTGAGCTCAGCTCCTGCTGGACCTCGTAAATCACTGAGAGGTATAGTACAGTCTGTGGCCCAGAGACCTAAACATGCTGCCCCTCCAGAAGCAACGTGGCTTCCAACTTACAAAATTACCTATTTTCATAACTCCTCTGGAAAGCCTTTAGCCTAAGAGTAGCAAAAAGATAGTTGATGAATTCTGATTCTCTTGATGACAAATTAGTATGTTAGAAATACATTTTGCGTCTTAAACATAAAACTTTTTTCAGAGTGGCTATGGGGTAATAGTTGTGTGCACGCTCAAGTTTATGTGTTAAATATGTCACAGAAAACTGGAATTCAGAAAACTGACCATATGGCATATACATGAGCAATTGTTTTCAGTAACAACAATGGAAACAGTGTAGCAATGATTAGTGTCTATCAAGGGGTGGGAAAGGATTTTTTATTTGCCTTCAACATAATGAGTTTGATTTTGAACACACAAGATAGGATTTTTTTTATTCTTCTTTTTCTACTAAGCACCTACCTGGAAGGTGCCCTGCAGAGCCTGGACACAGTTCAATGACCTTTTTTAATTTTATTTCTGTGTCCTGTGGTATATGGTTTCCCATAGATAGTCAGACACAAATTAATTTTTGTATAATTAATGTAGATATTAGGGATACTTTTGATCTAAGATACAGTAAACACATACAAAATTTCAGACATGCACAATTGCTGTGCCATTAGCTTTACCATGAAATCTTTCCTTGGTTCATTCCAGGAGAGATTCTACTGAAATTCAATCTCACAGACTATTGCTAAATATTTGGTTTACAATATACACTATTGGGTTAAAAGATGCACTCGGAAGTCACTACTACTCTTCCACCCACACAATTTAATATAAACTTGCTTAGGAAAACACTTTAATCTATTTAGATTGAATTTAAAACTCTAATTCAAACCACATCTAATTACATAGACAAAAGTATTTAAATAAGCTAGAGGCCCAGTGAGCATATTGAAGTCTCAAGATTTTCTAAGAAAATTAGTGTGGCTCTGTGACAAGTGACACCAACATCCAGTCACATTCCATCCTTTCCTTTACCGCCATATCGCAATTTCATGACTTTAGCTCCATATTCAAAGTGCTTAGCCCAAAACCCACTGAGTGCTAATCAAGTATAGCTTGCCAGTAGTGGTCTGAAAGTGTTAACATTGCCACTCTCTGAGCAGCAATGCATGAACATTAATTGCACTGAATCCTCACTTGGATAAAGACCAATAGACTTCTGTGGTAAGAAAAACAGCAGGGTTAGGTGGAGAAGATCAAGGAAGACCATCTTATATATACTTTACTAGAAAGCAATACTACCTTAGAAGTCATAAAGAATTAATCAGGTTTGACTTCCATAATAAGCTACATTTCGGATCTTGTGGTTTACTAAGAGGAAACAGTAGTACATGAAGTCATTTTACTGATGCAATTCTGCTTGAGATGGGTAGTTTTCTGACTACAGTAGGAAAAAAAGAAAATATTTTCTGTAAAGGAAATCTTTCTGTGAAGGAGCAGGAAAAATGTAGTTCATAGGTAATGCGATTTAGAAATTGTTTGTTATTTGTTTCACATTTGTTAGCCATCATCTCCTCAGTAATTCTCTGCATATCCCCGATGTTCCTCAAAGATACTTATGGCACATTGAAGAAAAGGTCAGGGTAAGAAATCTGAGGTGTATGATGAAAAATTATATTTGAAACCTGGCTTCACAATGAATCAGGGTGGGGGGGGGGGAAAGGAAGTATAAGGACAGTTAATTTTTTACTTAACAATATTAGTTATTGCTGAGAAACCTGCTCATTACATTTCTTTTTCAGGTGCTTATAGCTTTGTGAAATGAAAGTTCTGTGGGCTAAGCCTATCCTTGATTCTTGTTCTTTTTCGGTTATTTCATTTTATTGAAAATAATTTAGTATTAACAGTACGTGGAACCATCAGTAAGTTGCATATGCTCCCAGTGCTTTTAGTTTCCTGTTATAGTTGTTACTAGATTTCTGCAGTTACAAATATTGGGCAGCACTGAGCATCACATGTTAAAATGCAGTAAGTACCATTTAGGTGTGTCACTGTGTCAGCTAACACCAAATGACCCTATCTCATCCTTGCTGCTTTTACACGTGCTTAGTACCAACAGTTAGTCACTAGGGGTCCTATTTCCACATATTAGTCACTGTTTTAGCAAACAGTTGCTCAAACATAAGCTGCTAGATCTGTCTTATTCATCTGATCCTGCCCGGCCTCTACCTGCTGCTCCAGACAGACATGGGTTTCTATAAATCCTATGTCATATTAGCTACGCAGATGTCTCGACCTGCCTGCATACGGGGTTCTGATTCATGTACTCCACATCTAGTCAGCCAAATAACTTTCAGGCTGAACAAGCCCAGCTTTCCCAGCTTCTCAGCCTTTCCTCATGAGGCAAGTGCTCCAGCCCTTGATGGCCATCCTCTGAGCTCACTGCAGTTTATATACGTCTTTCCTGTATTAGGAAGGGCAAAACTGGGCACATTATTCTGCATATTGTCTCTTTTTCAGAGGAGAGTAATCACTTCCTTCATATACCAGGGATATTTCTAACACAGTGTGCCATTAGACTTCATTCCTGAGAGGATGCACTGTTCACTTATGTTTAATTTGCTGTTCATTAGGACACCCAGGCACTTTTCAGTAAGCCTGCTCCCAAGTTAGTCAGTCCCCAGTCCAGTTACTGTAGGAGCTTAGTTCTAGTAATTCACCTAGCTAGACCATAACGACATGGCTTAGATACAAAGAGGCTTTCACAGATCATGCTAACATCAAGGTAGATTATATTCACCCCTTGTGAGAGACTGAAATACTAAAAGTTAATGACTCAAACAACTGGCCATTGGAAAAAGCATCAGAGTGCTTTGCTGAGGTTTGCACCCCCCAGCTGAAGAAGAGGAGGAGAGGAGGGTGTGTGGTGGTGAAACCTCTGTTCTGCCTCAGAACAGCCCAGGTGCAGAGGGGTGAACACCAGAGGATGACCATGCCAAACCAACCTTTGTTTAGCAACAAGCTGGGGTTTGAGCCAGATAAGAAATGAAGCTGATAAGAAGCAGATCCTGCTAGGTGGGATAATGGTTTTTATCATGCCAATATCCTTCCTTACACAACTCCCTTACACAAGTGGCTCAGGTGTAAAACTGCTCTCAGGGGAATTATTGGGACATTCACATGTAGTCCTGAAGGTGTTAATCCATTGTGATGAGGCTTACCTAGCTCAGCTATGCTGGTGTGAGAGGCAGCTGTCATATCTTAGAAGGTATAATAAACCATCCAAGTACCCCCAGACTCATTTCTGGGGCCTTCCACCAGAGTACTGTGCACGGTTCACAGTGCTGCAACAGTGTACAGCTCCTCCACCTGGGCATTCCCACCTGAACCTGAACCTATATTATCCCACTGGACTTTTTGTTTTGTGTGCTTCCCCCACCCACGATGGACCAAGACAACAACTATCACTTTGACAAACAGACACTGAGATTGCAGCAATCAGGTCTTCTCACTGGATTCACAGGTGGTGATATCATTCTACTCTTACTCTTCCTTTTTTTCTTTATACATTTTCTTAAGTGTTATGTTTACATTTTTAGACTGCTATATCTCTATATATGATAACCAAACCAGGTACACATCTCCTTTCCATTGCAACCAAATTGTTCTGAAATAAACCCACCATATATATATTTATAAACACCAGCCATTTAGGGTCATTTCACTCTAATCCAGTCAAAGGATTCTGTCCTTAAAAAGAACCTCAGTTATCCTGCCTTCAGGGGTGGGTCATAACACCACTCTCCCCTCATACACAAACACCTCAGAGTTCTGTTTAGGGGCTCTGTCTCAAACTGTGTGTGCAACAAATTGTGTCTTTACAGAAGATCCAAAAAAGCAGTGACAGCCACTTTGAAAATGAGACATTGTTTCACAGTGGTTATTATCAATATTGTAATTTCTCCTCTTCAAAATTGATCAGTGCATTTATTTATATATCTGAGCTTTGAATCAGACTTCAGAACTTACACACTCAAAAGAAACCTTAATACAGAATCAGTTTTTCATAATGCAAATTGTCTAACCCTAGAGGTTCAAAACTGAATTTTAAGCAGTGGGCCAAATTAATCTTTAATGTAATTTCACTCATGTCAGTATGCATAACATCAACTATTAATTTGACCTAATTTATTAGGAAGACTGTGGGAAGATTATAAAAGCTACTGAGTTTGCACTCTGTATAAAAATGCATTATTTATGATCATGAAGCTGAGTGATTTTTATTTGTGGCCAAAGTAATTTGGTTAAAATCTACACACTTGTCTTAAAAAAAGAAAAAAGGAAAAATATTTAATTAATAATGACTCCATATCAGCAGAGCACTTAAAAACAGAGTTCAAGCTGAAGGCTTAAATATTTTTCTCTGTCGGGCCCAATGATTGTGTGAAGTTTGGATTGTCTAACTCATTTTTCTTATTTTTAATTTTACTATCAAATCTACAAGTAAAGAAAGAGTGCTAATCCACAAGCAAAGAAATAAGGCTAATCTAAAACAAGTAAATTGAACAAAATGCAAAGTCTATTCACTTAACATCTCATAAATATGGGTAAATATTTATTATTAATCTGGGGACTAATTGTATTTTTTTTTAATAAGAAGATGCTATAGAAAACAAGTTTCCAGAAAAAAAACCCTTAAAAAAACAGACGAAGAGAAGGTAACATTTTAGTTGCCTAACTCTGAGTGAACATACGAACAGACAAAAAACAAATAAATGCCAAAATATTTCAATGAGTATTACAACAGTGACATTCGATTTCAGCTTTTCTCCAAAGATACTGGCATGGCTCTAGGCAAAAATATGAAGTATTAAACAGATAGATATAAAGTATTTTTTGCCACACTACTGTAATGTCTTTTTCCTCACTTATACACGAGACTATAACTTCCAATTCCTTCCCTTTCATTACCTAAAAGAGATTGGTGCACTTGTCCTGTGCTGCTACAGACTTCTGTGCCTCAATTAAAACTAACCTTTACTAAGGGAAGAATCCTGTATCTGAAAGTCTGAGCTTTTCTCTAAATCATTATTTAACAATTCCTTTTTTTTTTTTTAGGTTAGTGTTTCCACCCTTAGAACTCTTAATTGCAGTGACCGTAGATGTTTGTGGGCTTTGTTAAGTTTTGTATACTTGAGGATGGAAAAGCTGCCATTGCTTTGAGAAAATATGATACACTGGCTGCTTATTCTGCAATTCACCGATAAATGTATACATTGAAGTTTAGGCATTTTGTCTGCTACCAAGCAAAGCCCTTGATCTTCAGTGTCCTATATAGTCTTCACAGCACCTTCTAGCTATTGGTGCTGTGGGGACTACACGGTATTTTTCTGGATTTTCTCACGTTTGCCACAAGTTTGTAGCACATTTACCTTCCTATATTAATTTTTCTTTCTGAGAATATCTAGGATTCACAGAGGATGTAATAAATTGCCAGTCTTCTTTTCAGAGACTAAATTTCTTAAAGCACAGTTTACAGCAATTTCAGGACATGCAGTTCTGCATTCACAGTGGACATTAGTCACCAGTGCAGCTGAATTTATAGGATTTAATGCAGATGAATATCACAGCTTGACCTCTCCCATATCATAAAGTTCACTCTTATGTAACATTGCTAAGAAGGTACAATTACAGAACTTATAACCTGCCTGATGACAAACGCAGCTTTGAAAGTTGAAGGGTTGGAGTTGGTCTTCACTTTCTTCTGAAGAGGCATCCTGTCTTCCAATTAAAAAAAAAAGAAAAGAGAAAGAAATAAAAAGAAAAAGGAAAAAGAAAAAAAAGAAAAAAGAAAGAAAAAATATTGTATTTCCTTCTAATTTCCAGGGATATAAAATTGTCACATCCCTCTTGTATCTTTTCAAGTCAAAACTCTTACATTCTCAAATTTAAACTGACATTCACATTGCTTGTGGGATTAGACACATGCAAGGGAGAAAACAATTTTAAGGAAGCAGCAGGTGTAATACATGACACTTTTGTGTCTGACTCTGGACAGGAAAAGTTATTCAACATCCCCAAGGTGGTGAGACAGAAAGCAGCAGAAACAGATTAATTTTCTTTGTTCAGTATTTATTATGCTTTCAACCACCTTGAAATACAAACTGTAAACCGTTGATTATTTGGCCTGAAAGGTTGTCTACTTTGTTGCTGCTTCAGAACAGAATCACTGTGTCTTTAGTTCTAAGATATATTGTAACTCCTTCTAGGAGTTGTTCTTTCGTGGCTCAACCCAAATACCTGTTTCAAGAAGAAAAATATATTTGACTATTAATTAACCCAGTCTGTCTGTCTGTTGGAGCCTTATTTCATTTTCAAGTTAAAATCAGTAAGAAGACAGCATCTATGTACAGGGATAACCTTGGACCTTGAACAGAAATGTGAGCTTAGAGCATCTTCACACAGCTTTGAACCAGTGACTCAGGCCCTAACTTCAGTTGCATTTAAACTGCCAGACTGGGTCTTCTAGTTCTGCTTTCAAAGCCCACTACTCCCTCTGGGACGGCAGTGTGCCAGTGTAATGCTAAAACTCCTTGTAATTCTAGGGTCGATTTACCTAAGGCTACTCTATTTCATCTTCCTCCTGCCCGGGGCCTTTAGTCTCAGGCAGCTTTTCTTTCAATACTGCTCCTCTTTTTTGCTTCTTGGTGGTAAAAATATCATGTCAGTCCTGATTTGTCACTTCACAGTCTTTCTAGTAACTACTAAAGCACTGAAAAACCCAAAAGTCTCCATGGAATTAGAAGACAGGAAGTACTTGAAAATTAGTGATGATGACCACATTTGCCTAGGCAAAGGCAGCAAAAACTAAAATTTTGCTGAATGATAAGATAGCTTTTCTAAAAACTTTTTTCCTTTACCACCACTACATCTGAACACAGATCGTTCTACACCTGAACCTTTGAATTCAGCCTAACAATCTGTATCACAGCAATTAGTTCAAAAACAGCAGTTGGCAAATGTCCGTTCTTCAGCAACAATTAAATATTGTTTATTGGTTAGTACTACACAGAAATGTTCACAGGGATATTTCACATTATGTCTGTCATCTTTCTGTTTTCCTCTAGGGTATCAGCACTAAAAGAAAACAGGCAATATCAGTAGGTTTATTTTTAGTTTAAATTCTGCTTTGAAAGCAGAAATCAAATTATTGCTACATCACTGATGTCTGATAAGTTTTCAGTTCTGAACTAGCTTAGACCTATTTTTTCACATAATATTCCACTAAGTCTGAGACTGGTACCCAGACAAAAACAAACAAACAAACAAAACCACCCCAAAAAAATGCAACCTGTTCAACCCTTTTTTTAAGTAGTTTAGTGCAATTGCCATTATTAATATTGAAAAAAGATAATGACAGACAACCTATTTTGAACAGACAGCTTTTACCCCTTATCCTGATTTCAGTGAAAAAATTAAGATGGTGTATGTGCAGCTCTGCTGAAACCTGATTTGATTGATTTTTTAAAAATGCCTCTTTAGCTGCATCCACTTTTTTAAGAAAGAAAATTCTGGGTAGAACTATTCAAAAGTAGGTTCTCATAATCTATAGTTCCCCATACTGGAAGAAAACTTACCTCGTAAAGTAATGCCAGGCAAAACTTTATCCTTAACAAGTTAAAGGTCATGTCTCAGTAATTTAGTGAGGGGTTTTATACTATTGAATATTAAATTATGATGTGGTTTTTTTGATTGTTTGTTTAATGTGTTTTTTTTTAAGTTAAAAAAATAGAGTCATTTATAACCATATGACTATATTTAGGATGCTGGTATTGCTGTGAAATTTTGACACCTTTTCTGTATTTACCCATAGGTCACACCCATAGCAATCCTCAGTCCCGCTTGTAGTATTCTTTCATGTCACTGTACCACTTCATGTTCTTGGAAAGAGCCCCTTGAGAAGAAATTATAAATTATATGTATACGGTTGTGATGCTCATGTTTGCCTCGGCACAAACACCAAAATGTTGATTCTTATTTTAAGGTACACCACACCAAAATTTCCAGGCACAGAGAATGTACTACAATCTTGCTAACTTACTCTTCTAATTCACTTCTTTGTTAAGGGGGAGAATAGAAGGATCCTGTTTTGAAGCTGCCAAGCCTTAGTACAGCATACCTTGGCTTATGTTCCAATTTCATAAGTTAAAACTCCTGTCCCCACTCCCATATATTTTTCCATCTAAAGGTATCAAAATTCTAAGCCACAGATTACAGCATCTTGTCTCTTCTGAATACAGGCAACCTTTGCCTAGAGCAAATGGTGTTCCCACACTCTTAGGCTTAATGCAGTTCAAGGGCTGCAGCACGCTTTGGAGTTACAAACTTTGGTCACCACAGCAGGCAATATGCCATCACACTTTTAGAATTCAGGTCTCAAGCATGTGTCACTTCCCATTGCTTCTTTAATTGATGTGCTACCATAAATTAAGATGTCTGCATGATATCTCAAGGGTAACCTTTCTGTAATGTCATAGAAGTACTATGTTTTCCTATGCAAAGTATATAGCTTGTGCTTGACAGACTCTCTTGCTGACTAACTACTGAAACTGTAAACTTTGTGACCACTCACAAACCTTGTAGTTATAAATTTACATTATCTTTACTAATATGCCTGGAAAAGGTAGTGTATTCTGGTTAAAGCAATTTACTCTGATGAGAAGATGTGGTCTTACACATAAATTACGAAAAACCTTTCCTACAGAAAGAAAAGTGTTCAAGAAGAAAAATGTGCTTTTTCACTGCTTAAGCATCCTGTGATAATAGCCACTGGATACAAATTTATGGTCTTAAATTTAAACCGCATGTTAATATACAATATTATTGCACATGCAAGGTTGCATGTCTTCTTTGTTGTTGAAATTAAGAAGAAAAAGTCACTGTTACAAAGAAAAGAGAAAAAAATGGAAGAGCAACAGCAGATTAACAGGATACCACTGTAATAAAGGATGGAAATCTAGACTTTATCAGCCTTTTTATTTCAATGTCATTTAAACTGTCATTAGACATCTTTCAAAGCATACATCAGAGAAAATAGAATGCTTGGAACTGAGTCGTATTTTTTTAGTAGAGTGCTTAAAATACACAAAAGGTAAATAGCCTTTTATGAATATTCCTTCTTTTTATTATCAGTATTAAGGGTATACTCAGAGCTTACAAATATGAGCTTACAATTCATAACAGGTTTTCCACTTTTACTGCAGGTCAGCATGGACACTAAGAAAACAACAGCCTTCAAAATATGCTCCGTTGTCTCAATTGTTTTAAAACATTAGGTTGAAAGTCAGTCTTTGAAATCAATGACAGTGGACAAAAAGAATGTGGATTCTCCACAAGCTCCCAGTAACAGATACTGGAAAAATAAAAACTCTGGCAACTTGGCATGGATGTTGAGCAAAATCACAGGATGGAAGATAGGGTCCATATGCCTCTGTTGAAGTAAACATGAAAACCATTATTTATGTCAGTGGCAAAATGTTGTGGAGAAATAATTTTGCCAAATATACTTGACATTCTTATTTAAGATTATACATTTGATTGACAATGATATTTATCATCCAAGGCTTATTATCTTTCATATGTGTGAGGCATTTTGTTTGAGAATAAGTTGGATATTCTATTAAATAGAAGATCATACTATATCATCAGGAAAGTGTCAAGAAAGTTTTATAGCCTTGGAAGACTATTGCTATTGTATTTACTTTTTTTTTTCATCTTTTTAGTTAGTTGATAAAACATTCCTACAAATCTTGCTTTGCTTAGGACTATTCTTAAACCATCACTGTCTATGCTCAACATTGCATAACCTTACATTCTTGCAACAATGAATTTACTGCTTTCAGCTCTTCACAGCTTTATAAAACTTAAAAAATGATATAGAAGTTTCAGTATGAAGTTTCAATTCACATAATTTCTAACTGTAAAATACTATAAATTTGCCTAATAATTCTTTTGTCCTATAGATTCTTTATTTGGTGCCATTTCATTCCTCCACACAATATAGTAATTACCTCAAACAGAAATGTGGATTATGCGTACCATAGAAAAAGTGGGTTTGGGAGGGAAAAACAGAACAAAGATTTCATTTCAGTAATACTTATTTCTCATTTTAGGAAATGCAACAGTTTTTCAGTGTTGTGTATGATAAATGTTAGGTATTTTGAGTCTATACAAGGGAAAAAACAATGAACAAAAAATAAGTCAAGATCTATTTCAGCACAGGAGCTCAAATATTGAATGAGTTCAAGCTGAGAATGGATAACCTTTAGTAGTTTGGAATAACTGTGATATAGTATTACAGATACTTTATCTCTGCAAAGTATACAAATAAAGAACCATATTATCTGCTCATTCTGAACTCCTAGGATGTACTAGATAATATCTATGAAGCTAAAATTTTCATCAGGAGCTAGTATTATTGTGCAAAACATTCCAGAAAGTCAAAATATTGGCATTTTTTTGAAAGTAGCTTCCTCCTGAAATAGATAAAATATGCATTATAATGACTTATGAAACTTGAGTTTTCTGAGAAAACCTTTAATAAGGTTTCTGTTATTGCAGGAATTTTACTTTTAATAAAACTATGTGGCATTCATCTGGATCTATACTTACAATATAATGTATATCTTGTTCTTTAGCTATTGTCTACCATTTCTGAAAACCATTTTGAGAGGTTAGAAATAATATTGGTTATCATAGGATTCAGTGTGCCTGAACACCACACAGGACTGCTTAAAAAGCCTAACAGTGGTAAAAAAAAAAAAAGTAACATATATATCCTGTTTTCTTAAATCACAGAATTACAGAATCACAGAAGAGGCGAGGTTGGGACGGACCACAGTGTGTCATCTGGTCCAACCTCCCTGCCTAAACAGGGTCATCCCAGAGCACACAGCACAGGATTTTTCTCCAGATGGTTCTTGAGTATCTTCAGTGCAGGAGACACTACAACCTCTCTGGGCAACCCGTTTCAGTGCTCAGTCACCCACAAAGTAAAGAAGTTCTTTCTCATGTTCACATGGAACTTCCTGTGCTTCAGTTTGTTCTCACTGACTCGTTTCCTATTGCTTGGCACCACCAAGAAGAGCTTGACTCCATGCTCCTGACACATTCCCCTCATGTACTTACAGGTATGGATGAGGTCCCCTCTCAGTCATCTCTCCTTGAGCCTAAACAGGTCAAACGCAACCCGTTTCAGTGCTCAGTCACCCACAAAGTAAAGAAGTTCTTTCTCATGTTCACATGGAACTTCCTGTGCTTCAGTTTGTTCTCACTGACTCGTTTCCTATTGCTTGGCACCACCAAGAAGAGCTTGACTCCATGCTCCTGACACNAACCATTATTTATGTCAGTGGCAAAATGTTGTGGAGAAATAATTTTGCCAAATATACTTGACATTCTTATTTAAGATTATACATTTGATTGACAATGATATTTATCATCCAAGGCTTATTATCTTTCATATGTGTGAGGCATTTTGTTTGAGAATAAGTTGGATATTCTATTAAATAGAAGATCATACTATATCATCAGGAAAGTGTCAAGAAAGTTTTATAGCCTTGGAAGACTATTGCTATTGTATTTACTTTTTTTTTTCATCTTTTTAGTTAGTTGATAAAACATTCCTACAAATCTTGCTTTGCTTAGGACTATTCTTAAACCATCACTGTCTATGCTCAACATTGCATAACCTTACATTCTTGCAACAATGAATTTACTGCTTTCAGCTCTTCACAGCTTTATAAAACTTAAAAAATGATATAGAAGTTTCAGTATGAAGTTTCAATTCACATAATTTCTAACTGTAAAATACTATAAATTTGCCTAATAATTCTTTTGTCCTATAGATTCTTTATTTGGTGCCATTTCATTCCTCCACACAATATAGTAATTACCTCAAACAGAAATGTGGATTATGCGTACCATAGAAAAAGTGGGTTTGGGAGGGAAAAACAGAACAAAGATTTCATTTCAGTAATACTTATTTCTCATTTTAGGAAATGCAACAGTTTTTCAGTGTTGTGTATGATAAATGTTAGGTATTTTGAGTCTATACAAGGGAAAAAACAATGAACAAAAAATAAGTCAAGATCTATTTCAGCACAGGAGCTCAAATATTGAATGAGTTCAAGCTGAGAATGGATAACCTTTAGTAGTTTGGAATAACTGTGATATAGTATTACAGATACTTTATCTCTGCAAAGTATACAAATAAAGAACCATATTATCTGCTCATTCTGAACTCCTAGGATGTACTAGATAATATCTATGAAGCTAAAATTTTCATCAGGAGCTAGTATTATTGTGCAAAACATTCCAGAAAGTCAAAATATTGGCATTTTTTTGAAAGTAGCTTCCTCCTGAAATAGATAAAATATGCATTATAATGACTTATGAAACTTGAGTTTTCTGAGAAAACCTTTAATAAGGTTTCTGTTATTGCAGGAATTTTACTTTTAATAAAACTATGTGGCATTCATCTGGATCTATACTTACAATATAATGTATATCTTGTTCTTTAGCTATTGTCTACCATTTCTGAAAACCATTTTGAGAGGTTAGAAATAATATTGGTTATCATAGGATTCAGTGTGCCTGAACACCACACAGGACTGCTTAAAAAGCCTAACAGTGGTAAAAAAAAAAAAAGTAACATATATATCCTGTTTTCTTAAATCACAGAATTACAGAATCACAGAAGAGGCGAGGTTGGGACGGACCACAGTGTGTCATCTGGTCCAACCTCCCTGCCTAAACAGGGTCATCCCAGAGCACACAGCACAGGATTTTTCTCCAGATGGTTCTTGAGTATCTTCAGTGCAGGAGACACTACAACCTCTCTGGGCAACCCGTTTCAGTGCTCAGTCACCCACAAAGTAAAGAAGTTCTTTCTCATGTTCACATGGAACTTCCTGTGCTTCAGTTTGTTCTCACTGACTCGTTTCCTATTGCTTGGCACCACCAAGAAGAGCTTGACTCCATGCTCCTGACACATTCCCCTCATGTACTTACAGGTATGGATGAGGTCCCCTCTCAGTCATCTCTCCTTGAGCCTAAACAGGTCAAACTGTTGCCCTCTGCCAGACCTGCTCAAGGATCTCCATGTCTCTCTTCTCCTGAGGAGCCCTGGACTGGACACAGAACTCCACATGTGGCCTCACCAGGGCTGAGCAGAGGGACAGGATCACCTCCCTCGACCTGCTGGCAATGCTCTTCCTGGTGCCCCCCAGGATCCCATTGGCCTTCTTGGCCACAAGGAAACACTGCTGGCTCATGGACAGCTTGTTATCCACCAGGACCCCCAGGTCCTTCTCCACAGAGCTGCTTTCCAGCAGGTCACTCCCCGTCTGTACNTGTCTCTCTTCTCCTGAGGAGCCCTGGACTGGACACAGAACTCCACATGTGGCCTCACCAGGGCTGAGCAGAGGGACAGGATCACCTCCCTCGACCTGCTGGCAATGCTCTTCCTGGTGCCCCCCAGGATCCCATTGGCCTTCTTGGCCACAAGGAAACACTGCTGGCTCATGGACAGCTTGTTATCCACCAGGACCCCCAGGTCCTTCTCCACAGAGCTGCTTTCCAGCAGGTCACTCCCCGTCTGTACTGGTGCAGAGGGTTGTTCTTCCCCAGGTGCAGGACCCTGCCTTTGCCTTTGCTGAATTTCAGGCAGTTCTTCTCTGCCCATCTCCCCACCCTGTCAAGACACTTCTGAGGGTCTGCACAGCACTCTGGGGTATTGGTCACTCCTCACAGCTTTGTGTTGTCAGTGAATATGCTGCGGAGGCATCTGCCCTTCATCTAAGTCATTGATAAATAAGTTAAACAATATTTGGCCTAATATTGAACCTTGGGGGATACCACTAGTGACAGGCCTCCAACTAGACCCTGTGCCACTGATTATGACACTCTGTGGATACAAAAAGGGCTGTTAGAAAGNGTGTGGATACAGAAAGGGCTGCTAGAAAGATTTTCCAGCTTCTTGCAATATTCTGTGTGAATCTTTCCTTTCTCATGCAAGCTATGAGAACAATAAGATGTTTTTGTATAACTATCTGAACACCTGGAGTTTGTCTAAGTTCTGTTTTTGATACACTGGAGAAATGTTATTGAAATGGGTGTTGTAAGACCTTAGCCAATCACCCTAGGGGGTGGGTGATCCCTGACCAATCTCCTTATGTAATTAAACATATTAGTGGGCTTTTAATTAATTAAATACTTCACTTTCTTGCTGGATACGAGTGGTTTCATTTCTTCATCCCTTGTATACAGCCATAACACTCTGGGATCTGCCAGTCAGCCACTTCTCAGTCCATGTCACTGTCCACTCATCCAGTCCACACTTCCTTAGTTTGCCTATGAGGATATTGAGAGAGAGAGTGTCAAAAGCCTTGCTGAAGCGGAGGTAGAAAATATCTACTGCACTCCCTTCATCCGTCCAGGTAGCTTGTACATCACAGAAGGCAATTTACCTTTGGTGAATCCATGCTGACTACTCCTGATCCCCTTTTGTCACCATGTCGTACACTAAGAGCTGACAATGGTACAGGCAGAATAAGGAAATAAGTTCAGTCTAGTAAATCCTAACAATGACAAAAACTTAAATTATAAGGTAACTTCTGTAGGGTCCCAGAGTTCCATGACAGAACTCTGATAGCCCTGAACCACTTCCTTAGTGGTAATCACAGTATTATCAGAAGGTGTTGGGAATGGAAGACCTTGTGCCAAAGTATTTGAGCTTGTATAAAGTATCTAAACTTAAAATTTCTTGGAAAAGAAATGTTCTTTTATGCCTATTCAATCACTAATAGGCCTACAGAAAGACAGTTATATTTCCACTATCTGGATAAGATTGAACCTGGAAATAGATCTACATCAAGTCATTAGACTCAAACATTCAGCTGACCAGAAAATAAACTGGTACAAATTCTCAGGTTTTTTCTAACCTTTCTTCATACAAAAGCATTCTGAGACAAATGAATTCTTTTATAAAAACCTCTGATCTAAGAACATGGCCAGTTTCTCTTTGGATTTCAAGATCATACTTGTATGTCTTGGATACACTTCTAATTGCAGGTTTAAATGTTTAAAAAGGAAACATAATTTTAAGCTTTTGCAGAAACCTTTAACCTTGATTATGTAAAGCTTCTAGTTTCTTGTCTTTCTATTAAGGAAAAAAATGTATTAGAATATTAGCCCTTGATGTATTCCAACTCTTAATGTGCTGTAGCGTGCTGTACTGCACAAATTGTGATAAGCCTAACCTTTTGCATTAATCCATAACACTTTCTAATAGGGTAACATGCAAAATGTTCTATTTGCTGGAGTCTTCACACCAGAATCACCCTGGAAATCTGATGCTGCACAACTTCAGAAGTAGACTACATTAGAAAAACCCACTCTTTTTGCTTAGCAACCATTTGAGAAAGTATACATATTTTAACATTATATAAAGCAAAAGCTCTTTGAAGTCAACATTGTTAAAATACATAAAATGGTATTAAATTATATATAGTAGATTATACAATATAATTGAACAAATCTTGAATTTTTTTCCTTCTAGGTGGAACTGATATATATTAGCTAAAAAATAATCTCTGTGATTTAATATAGTCACTAGTCAGTAAAATAATTAAGGCTTCTGTAACCAGTTTGTGACTATTTAACAGTGAAATTCCCAGCCCCTTAGCACTAAATCCACAAATGCTCACTGAGGTTTAGTATTGCAACTTTGACATGCTTTCCAGTAGTGGAATCTCAAATTCAAATGTAGCTCAGTGAAAGAGCTGGGAAACTTGAGCTTCACGTACTCACAGATGCAGGCAGGCGTATGTCATGGTTTAGTAATGGGACACTCCAATTTAGTGCTCCCACTGAGACTCTCCAAACCATAAGCCACTTGCTCACTCCCTCTCTCCCTGCAGAGGGCTGGAGAGGAGAATTGGAGGCACAAAAGCTGAAGATCACAGCTGAAGATCACACTGGGGTATCAGTGGTTGAGATAAGAACCATTTATTGGAAAGAGAAAAGTAAATGAACAGTAACAGCAACAGTGTTAATAATAAGTGTACAAGAGAGAGGTGAATGATTCACAAAATGCTCACCACAGAGCCTGACCTGACCTGACTGCAGCCATGCCACCCTGATCCCTGCCTCCGGCTTAGAACTGGCATTATCCCACCACTCCCTCTGCCATGCTTATTCAACCAGAAGGAACCCTTCATCCCTGAAAGAGACTCCCTTCCTCCCACCCCCAGCAATGATGTCAGGTGGTATAGAATAACCTTTGGGTCCTAGCCATGCCCTCTCCTTGTTGCTGCAGAAATTAACCTTGTCCTGTCCAGAACCAGGACAGAATATCATGTTAGTTCTGCCTGTGCTGCCCAGCCTGGCTGCCTGTAAGTCAGCTCCAGCTCAGAAAGCATTGACAGGATGTGAGGAGGGGTGACAACTACCAGAGATAACTACCAACTGCTCCTCTACATTCCTGAAGCTCCATCAAGGTATTGGTACAACACTGACTGGTCTGTGGATCAGAGCACAGATGCAACACAGATCTGTCAACACCAGGTGGTCAACAAACCTAAATATAGGATCCATTTTGTGAAGCTACCTAGCTGACTGGGTGTTGCCTTGAGCAGAAAATTACAAGGGTTTGAGCTTCATCCTTACAAGGGAACATAGACCATGAATCCAAGTTTATCACAAACCTTTCTGCTATACAATGTTAAATTGATAATTGCAAAACTTAGTTTTCAATTAGCTTGATGAAAATTGTAATCATCCTGCCTAAGTGATTAATGATGTCATACTTCATTTTTGTTTATTATAGTCCATAACATTTTTAAAAAGCAGATTTAAGTAATCTTTTCTGTCAGTAATGAATTGAGGACAGACTCGGGGAGAGCACCCAAGAGAATCAGCAGTTCCACCTGAGAGACTAGGCATTACTTTTTATTCAACCCTCTAGTTCTCACATTCATCAACCGGCAGCACTGTCAGGCATTATAATTTGCATTTCCAATGTTAGCTAAAGAAGCAAATGGAAGCAAAATAGGGAGCACAAAAGACCAGATTTCAAAATGTATTCTATTGTGGCATGGGTTTCATTTTGTATAAGGAAGTGTTATCTTATCTTGCTAACATTTTAAGCAGTATGAGTTTCTTGAATTAGATGCATGGGTCCTACACTTAACACGAGAGAATTCCCAGGGTGGGACCTATAACATACCATCTGTAGAATAGCAAAGGAAGAAATTACACAATAATTAGTAGATTCTAAGCAAATATTTCAAAAACATGACAGTTCACATTGATAATCTAGAGATTCTTACAGAAAGAATTTCCATCATATGGGAGTGTTTTGTTTTTTTTTTTTTTAAAAAAAGGAAAATTAGGATTGTGGAAAAACTTACAGCACACTAAAGTTGAAATTGCTATCATTTTAACGGTCTGATGGATTTGTGTGAAATTTTAATTACTTTTATTCTAATTGCATTAAGAAATTGTCATGATTGCCTACATAAGCCATCCAGCCTTCCACAGGATATTCTTTTCCTCTTTTTTTGTGAAGCATAACAGTTGTCAAGCAAAGGCAAATGAATGGCAACATTAATATTCTTGACATGCTGCAATATTGTGATGATGAATGCCATAAAAGAGACTGTAAATAAAAAAAATTAATGAAGCAATAACATAAATGGAGGTCATGGGTGTTCTTTTCCCCTCCTTCACCGTTATTAGTGAAGCACTTAAGCATGTCCTTAGCTTTAGGTATGTGAGTAGTCCCATCAGTTAATAGTACTATTCACGTTTAATATTAAACATTTACATAAGTGCTTTTCAGACTTGAAGGCTTTAAGCGAAATGATTTACCAAAATTGAACTCATCTTGGTTTTAAGAATAAGAGCAGTGACATGAAAATAAGTTTCCAAGCCCTATGTCATCAGCCACTCTGACCTATGACCTAGAAAAGCACTGATGACAGGTGGAACAGTCAGCCAGAGGTCACACTGGAAGTCTTTTATCATAATCACAAAATGGATTTTTTTCTTATTCTCTAGAAACTAGCTCACAACAAAAAGTTTTCTTGACAAGGAGAAGTGCTGAGAAGGAGGAACTGTAGAACTGCAGGCATTTTACCTTGGTGGCAAGTAGCTGTCACTTTGTATAGGAAAAGATCTGAAATGCTGTGCTCCAGAAGGCAGCCCCAGAGACAGATTCCTCCTGCCTTTTTGGTGCCTCACTTGACCTTCTCTAGACCTCCTTGAAATCAACAACTTCATTAAGATCTTGTTTCCATGGTAGCCTTTGATTATTATGGTAATATTTATTACCATAATAACTAGCAGGTATACATATCTGCTAGGGGATCACAGACAAGACATATGTATTGCTTACCTGAGTAAACGAGCAACTCACTTAAATGTGAGAGTTCCAAGAAAATTAGAGTCTAGCCAGCAAAGATGGAGATTGTGCCATATTTCTCCCATGGGCCTCTTCTGATGTCCTTCCTTTTCTGAATTGTCTTAGTTCTTGAAATGTTGACTGAAGTAACTCTCTTTTTTCTGGTGATATTTCAGAAACATATTCTTCAATTCAACACATAAAAGATGGCTTTGTTCTGACAGAATCTAAATGCCTATACATCGTACACATCCTCTATAAAATTCCTTAATTAAAGTGTTAACCTTTCAATATAAATATCATGCTTGAGCACTGTAACAAATATTTATGAGTTAAAAAAATAATTACCATAAAACTAACTATTAAGGAACTCAAGAAAAACTATTAAACTACTAGCTACCCATCATTTTCATTGTGCAATACACTGAATTTTCAAAAGGGTGTAATGTGTTCCTCCTCCAAGAATGATAGTCCTGCTTGTGCTTATTCTGTTGCACTCCTCTAGGTAAAACAGACTTTTGGAAAATAGCCAGATGGCCTTTGTGGATTTGATGAACCTTGGGGATGGTTAACTGTAATAACATGAAGGTATTGATTGTCAGAGCTTTAATGGGTGATGAATTGCGTAGCTCTTACACCTGAAGTTGCCATTCACAGCCTGAGTCAATAGTTCACTAAGAAACATTATAAATATAATTTGGCACCTAAGATATTCTTAATATAAGCATTTTAAAAGCTAATCTTAATTGATTTATTTAAGAAAATTACCTCAAGAAAAAATGTACCTGTGGAAATAAGTATTTTTAACCAAATCTTGTTTCTGTTTATTCAATTAGAATACTGTGTAGCTCTGGAAGAAAAAAAAAAGACTGGAGTTTCAGATTTTACCTCATTTGTGTGTTTTTATCATAGGAGGCTGTTGTATCAAAGGTCAGAATGCGGCTCTTTAACCTTTCATGCTCAACTTGTCCTAAATAATTTTAAGGTGAAAACTCTTTCTCCTATTTTATAAAAAGATCTTATCCAATATGCCTTGATATCCCATGTCTCACATCCCACCCTAGGTCCTATTTATATACAGAACACACTTCAGCTTCAGATTTCATCATAGGACCACTATATCATGGGCTCCAAGAAAAAGGTGATATTCACACATTCAGGGAACAGCTGGCAGCTGATGTTTTTGAGTTGGTGATGCTTGAACTTCTCCTCTTCAGAAAATCTCTGTGAATTAGCTCAATTTTAAACTGCAGTGAAAGCCAACAAAGATGATAAAGAGGAGCATATTCACCAGGACTGACTTAAGTCATCAAGGCCCACTGGGGTATCTGACTTGAAGCAGCTGAGGCACCAGGCTCTGATTTTTGAGATTTGTGCTGTAGTAATTCTAGAAGTGTAAGCCTTGTGACCAGTAGTAAATAATTATATATATTACATAGAGGTTATTCAAAGACAAGATAGTTTGAAAAAAATGTTTCTTTTGATCATATTCTCAAGGACATGTTATGTGCTATTTAATTACTACTTTAAAATGGCAATTCAGCAATTTTATTTCAAATTCCTTGGTGTGATGTTTCAGCTGGAGAGGAAGTAGAAAAGACATAATTTTAAAAATTTCCTCTCTACTACTGTATGGAGTAGTATTAGTCTGCACCTATTCTATTGTTATATGTATAAGTAATCAGGCAAATTATGAGAGTTTAAAAATTACAAAAATTGAGTATTTAAAAGGAAGAAGAATTGCTGCCACACACAGCTATTCTATCACTTACCCTGCCATTCTTTTACTTTATCTTCACCTAAAATCTTTCCCCAAATGTCAAGTATCAAAAAATGGTAGAATTTTTAAAAATATGTATGAAGAAAAATGTAATGGGTTGGAAATTATATACTTTTATTTTGAATTTTTTTTCCACAGTGCTTCTTTCCCCTTCTAGTTTTTCCATTTTCTTTTCCATTTGACTTTGGAAATGGTTCCGTTTGCTTTTTATTTGCTATTCTCAAAATTTATCTTGGGCACATGCTAAATTTAAAGAAAATATACCTTTTATTGAGTCTTTGATTTCACTCTCCTGTTAATATCTAACTTTAAAAATTCGTTTTAGATTAATATTCATTAATTAGATGTATTTTATACATGCATTTTATACATGTTTTATACATGTTTAAGACAAGAAAATTAAAAATGTAACTGGTAATATTTTCACTGAAAAAAGATAGAACTGAACTCAAATAATATTTTAGCATTCCACCACTCAATTCAAATATTTTTGTTTTCTATAGTACTTTTGTTACAATAAATACAACTAGCTAAAGAAATATTAAAGTTATAAAATAGTCTAAAAAATATGCATGTTAGTTTTCCAGGTAAAAAATCTTTTATTCTTTAATGATAGTAGCTAAAATGACAAAACCGAGTTTTCTCATATGAAGTAATTAAAATTATATCTTTTTATTTAGAGTTGTTTAGCGGTTAAAACCGGTTACTGAAATAAACTTCATTTTCTGTCATACAGTACTTATGAATTCTTTATTTTATTTATACTCAGATGTTCAATATAATTTAGACTACTTAGATGTAAGATCAGTGAAGATCTGATCTGAGTCTCAGTACCTCAGTAGTTTTATTCAGTGAGTTAGAGAAATCTTTAAATCAAGCAGTGTGGTTTAATGTTAAGCCTTTAACATATACCTAGTGTCTTCATTTCCAAGTAATGTTTTTCTGTCAGATGAGTTTTCCTGACTTTTTTTTTAGCAACAATCAAGTAAAAGAAATCTGTGTCAATCAAACATTGAAAAAAAGGAATGAGCTGATTGATGTAAAAAAAGGGAAGCTTTCTGTACTGAGATAACACAGACTGCATTTTAAAACTGGAAATCAAGATAAAGTAACAACTGAAGTAGACAGAATATCTGGAAACTCTGAGATCATGGCATTCACACAAATAAGTAAAGTGATTGAAATGAAAGGACAGTAAAGTACTTTAATAAATGTTTTTCCAGAGGCTAGTGTTGTTTTGTTGTGGGTTTTTTGGTTGGTTGGTTGGTTGGCTTTTTGTTTTGTTTTTTTTCTTCTTGTACAGCCCTGATGCAGATCTCATGTCTTTCTTTCCAAATCACCCCCATTTGCTGTAAGGATGTTAGGAAGCACTCAGCCATGACCCCTCCCTTAATCCAGTGCTCACACTGGTGGAAAGAGACCTCCAAATCCTAACTTCTATTTTTTTTCCCCTGAAAGCTGCTAGGGAGATCCTTCTTTTGTCTAAGAAGTAGACAATAATTGAAGTCTGCTGAGTTGAAACTAGCAGAGGTAGTTTTAACACATGCAATTCTAGTGATTATCAGTTGCCTTGAAGACCCTAACATTTGACCTTGGTCTCACAAAATAAGCACACCTTTTCCTAAGAGCTATTTGTGAAACTGAAGCTGCCACATCTAGTTCTCTGACAAATGTATGATAACAGAATTTCAGTTAAAAGCTTTTCACACATGGATACTGTGGGGCTTTGGAGACATTTGTCTCTAAACCCAAATGTTGTGACTAGGAATGGAGGTAACTGATCAGAGACATTCAGAATTTCAAGCTTCACCCAGCTGTTCCACCTCCTTTTTCCTGCATTACTGTATGAATGGTGTTCTTTATTCTTCCTTGCAGCTATGTTGTATTTTTAGACTTTAATCACATTTTAACAATTGTTACACACATACCTTCTGACTCACTAACTAAATTTATTTTCTTTTTTCAATAAATACAGTTTCCAATTTTGACATTAGTACTTTTTCACCACTCTTATACAGAGTTGGTCTTAAGCACCCATTGTTTTTGTAATGGTTAACCTTTATCTCTCCTGATTTTTCTCCTGAAGTGCTTTTAGAAATTTATAAAGAAAAAGTTTTAATACTCTTCATGATGTATGTTTACTCATAGTATAAAAATATTAATGAATTTCCATTGAATGGATGGGCATCCATATTATTGGTATTTTGGTAGAATTTCCAGGACATTTTTGACCTGGACTATCTAGAAGCCTCTCAAGAGGTGTCTGGGCATGGACAGTGCTTAGATTAATTGGGCTCTGTGTGTCAGAAACCATATTATCCCACTTTATTGGTCTTTATACCTGTGATTATAAATCTATGCAGTGTAAGAGAGAGGATTAACCAGAGGTGATAATTTTGACCTATATACTCTTCCCAGTGCAAAGTCCCCAGGAGTCCACTGGACATCCAAAACAGGAGATCGTATTTGAAAACCAACTTTACCAGTACCAAGTAGAAGGAAATAAACCCTTTTTCTCATTAGGCTTACGCTGAATTTCTGGTCTTAGGGCTCCCCAAATCCATAGAAAATAGACATTCATGAATATTTTAATTAGGCCTTGTAAAGTGGCTGGAAAGAGGTGTGAAATCAGCATTGCAATTTTATACACCTTTAATCCTAAATAATATCTCTGATTACAGCCTTATAATATATTTATAGAAATTTAATCATAATTCAGAAGTGGTCCAGCAGATAAAAGGATCTGTCTGAACTCCGTTTCAAGTCTGTGGAAAATCATATCTAAATTTTAGGATTGTAACATAATTCAGGTTGGAATTATCTTGGGACATTATTTAGTCCCAGCTTCTTGAAATAAAGTCAGCTTCAGGTCAGACCAGGTTAATTAGGTACCTTAAATGAAAATTATGTTGGGCTTGTTTTTTGGTTCAGTTTCCCTCCTTTCCCAGAAATCTTTCAACTGAGATTGAAGCAAGAAACTATTCTTTTTCATTTTCTCATACCATTATTAGTACTTTATAAAAATAAGTAATTCTGAATACTTTCTATTGCTATTATTTTGACATAAAGTAAAAGCAAAATGGTATCTGTCATACAAAACCAAAATCCACCTTCAAAGTGTATTACTTCATAACACTGGGTTTTCTAAAAACACCTTAATTTATTTCTCATAAATCTCAGTCATTTACTGAAAGTCTTACAGTTAATACACTATGTTTTTGTGAGAATTTATTTTAAGGATACTTTTTCTATCAGCTAGTTTCTTGTTGATACATTGCCTGGGGTATGCTTTTATAATCACTTGGAGAAAAGTTTTAAGCAAAGACATTGAGAAGAAAAAATGTAGAAGAGAAAATCTTCACCTACTGAAGTACTTGGTGTGAGTACTTCAGTAAGAAAAAGGGAACAACAGACGGTGCAAGGCTAATTCTGAATACCTCCTCGAGTACATAAATTACTGACAAAGTCTTTTGAGACACATGGTTCCACTTAATGTGTGTTGCTTTCAAGGACAACTGGAGATGTATTATTTGCAAATCTGTATTTGTACTTGTAAAACAGAAAAACCCCAACCAAACAAATAAACAAAAGACAAACAAAAACAATCCTGAACCAAGAAACCGTTTAATAGAGCATCATTTGATGGTACATAAAAAGCTCTAACTTTGTTAATGTTATCTCCTTACATTGTTCTTTTAGCTATGTGACACATAAAGTATGGTTTATAGACGCTTTTTGGATTCTGTTTGCACAGACCCCAAGAGAGTGTTAGTACTATTAAAAAAAGAATTTTAAATATTCTTCTGAATTGTATTTAATCAAATCAGATAAAGATTTCCCAAAGAGGAAGATTCACTGCAGAAGAGTTCTGTATCATACCAGATAACACTGAGGCATTCATATTTATCAGTATAGTACTTGCATCAACCCTCTTACAGATATAAATGGACTAAAGTGAAATATCATTGGAGAAAAAGAGTATTTCAAAACAGATAATTCATTATGGTTTTAAACTGTCCTGTGCTATAGGGGACAAAGAGTAACATGAGTTTCTGAGTCAAAACCTTTTATTTACTCTAATGATAGATAATAAATGGTGTTCCATTTTAGAGAAATTATATTGACCTGTCAAAATGTTCTATAAAAAGCTTAGTCCTGCTCTGGATAGATTTAGGCAGATCTAATAGGGCTACAAAAACAAACCAGGACACTGTGATTTTCAGGCCCATACTTAGAACCTTCTGAACTCTATTTTTGGATCTCTGGGTAGAAGATACTCAAAAAAGCTGTGTAGAAGCTTGATTCTAAAATTTAGGTAAAGATTTTTAAAACTCTTCAAATAAAAATTTAGGGAAGGATGTTCCTTTAATCTCCCATTGTTCTTAGCCTAAGACAAAGGTTCTTGCACAGACTGGAAGTAAAAGAGTTATAACACAGAACATCATTTACACATTTCTTGAGCTTTGGGCAGTAGAAGGCTATTCATCAGTCTTCATATATCACAGATGTTGTATTTTCAGCAAATGTAAGATGATTCAGGGGAAACAAAATTATACATCCTTGATGTCATTTTAATACAAAAAGATTTTGAGGATCTTGACAGGAGTTAAAAAGTTTATTCAAATCCAACAATAATGCAATAATATAGAATTTGATAGTCAATAATATTTAATTCAATGGCCAGTGTCATAGGAAAGGAAAACTGTGCCAGAGTACTGGCTTTACAGCTTGGTGAGCTGAGGCAAAAAAGGTGTTAAGAGATTTTCTCCAAATCACACAACAACAAATCATCAACAGGTAATTAATAAAAACCAAAAAAGTAGTTTATTTGGGATGTGCACAGCCTTACAAATCAGAGTAGTCTCCTTCACTTGCCCTAGAAGTAGCTTCTCATGGTAACTTGTGCCTGATGAAGACAAACTTATATGCTGAGGACATATGAATGCCTTAATGTATCTTCGTGTTTCTTATGTCCTAGAGGCCAGGTCCTATCAACAAGTCAGTTTCTCATAAAACATTTCTTCTAGTCAAAGGGCATACACCTGTCTATTCTTCCACAAATGTCAGAATGACTATACATAGTAGTGTATTTATGTAGACTACAGGAGAAATGAGCATGGTCCTAAATCTCATCAGGAATTAATTCTAGAGCCTTAGACTGCTGAAATTTTTTCTCTACTGGTACTTCAGACCTAGCTGTGAGTAAGGGTTTTCTTTTCATTCTTTGAATTCTGGGATTCCCATTCACTGAGGCTTCAGTTGGGAATTGCCCTGAAACTTAGTTAAAGCTGCCTGACCTGTGAGATGTCTCAGTTTTAGCTTCCTTGCAATGTATTTTTTGCAATTCATCACAGATAAAATAGAATATGACAGAGAAAAAACACTCCTGAGTTTATTTTAAAAACAATATGAACAGAAAAACAAATAAACCAGAAAAAAAAAAATTTGTGTGGCTTCCCTGCTGGCTAAGGCACAGGAAATCCTAGGAGTTTGACTCCTTTTTCTGCCACAGAATTCACACCAGATGTTGTGAATTCATCTGTAGGCACATTCAAAATACGAATGAGGACTTTATGTTTCCCTATGATACAAATCACGCTCTTTACATAAGAGGCACACAGAAAACTTAGAGGCTCACAGAAATGAGAGGGCTGTCTTGCAGCCCACCTCGTAAGAACTTCTGCAGCAAAAAAAATAAGGTAAAGGTACCAAGGATAATATGGTTCAGTCTGAAGGGTATGAGAGGAGAGGGGCACTGTGAAGGGCTTTAATCAGTCTGGTTCTGGTCACTATACAGTCTGCAGGGAAAAGACTTGAATGCAGTCCCTCGTTTTCTTGCCAGGGAAGACAGCTGGCTCACTCAAGAGTAGAATCTGAACATCAGCTGACATATCAGAATATGGGCGACCGGGGCTTGGGTCTGAAGGAAAACTGGAACCCACATTAGTATAAACATGTAGCAGCTGTGCAATCAGCTGTAGCGTAGGTTAAATTCTCCATAAAATTTGCAATTGTGTAAGTTTCTGCAGTTGAATGGTTTTGACTGTGAATTTCTTCTCCCTCCTTTCCACACTGGAAGAAGAGAAGGTCTGGAGATGGCACAAAATGCGAACTCCTAAAGCAATTGCCTAAAGCAATTCACTGGGTAAAACATTCAAATGATTTGGCTATGTGACTAGAGCTTTCAAGACAAATTACAGAGACTTTCTTTGAAGAGGAAAAAACCTAAAAGAACAATATTGAAATAAAATTAATGAGAGTAAGCTCCTGAGACAACAGTGGTGTTCAAAATGATATTGAATAAAAGTTTAGCTGTAATCAATAAGAGAAAAGGATCTTTTATTTCTACAACTTGGAGCAGGCTCTGTTTAATTGAGTAAATTAGAAATTATATCTTTTTGTCTTAGAAACTAGGCAGAAATTTGGGGAGAGAGTGAAAAACCAGACTATTCTCTTTGGCTACTTAATCTAAAAAATACTTTAAAAAAATCATTCCTCAAACTTCACGTAAGCACTTCAAACACATGCACAGACATTTTTAAATAGCAAAGATAGTGAAAATAACACAGAAAAGCTCACTTACGGTCTCAGTTCAACAATATTTTTTGGGAAGCTATCAGGAAATTAACCTAACAAAGACCAAAAGAATATTCATGGGGCCTCAGCAGAAAAAGATATTCCTATCCTCTCCCTTGCCACAAGCCCTGTTACATGGCAACTTTCATCCTAGGAATACTAATTCCCTCAGAATTTAGTTTCTTACATTCACAGGATTTACCTGCTATAAACGTAGGCAAAGTATCAATGTGTTATATAGGAAATGTTATTTATAGATTAAGATGCTGTTTGTTTTAAAAAAATGGACTGGACAATGTAATGAAAACTGCATTATTGAGACCAATTATGTCTTGGCAGAAGTGTGGTATGGAAATATTGCAGTAGTATTGAATGACTCTTTTCCATAGCTGAAATTTTGCAAATGTGAAGAATAAATTTATAGGCAGAAATACAGAGAGAAAACACACATACTCGTCTAATACGAATCAATATTGCTGACAGCTCACCTGGAATTGTGACTAAAGAGTTTCCCCCATGAAGGTGTCATTCTCTAGAGAGGTGTCAGTTCATAAGAGAAAGAAAGAAAAAGAAAAGGATTGTAATGGGATACTCTAGCAAGGTAAGTCTGTATACTTTGTGAGCTGCAAGCCAAATCAGATGATTTAGCACCATTCAGTATTAGTAGCTCTGAGAACCTCACTCTAAATTTGTCAGTGGTGAAATAAACCTTTTGCAGCCTAATCTTCCTCCTCTGTGTTTTTGTTTGGTTTGGGTGATTATGTTTTTGGGGGTTTTTTCTAATACTAATGCTTAATCCTCCACCTCTAATAAAAGGATGTCTCTACAAACAAAGCACAAGCTCTGACTAAGCCTAGTAAGTGACAGTGGCTCATCTCCAAAACTGGATTCAAAAAAGAGCAATAGGAATCTTTAAAACTCAAAGTAATATGCTTATGTTGCAACAGAGAAGGGTAAATGCATGGCTGAGTATTTTCTGACATCATTACTAGCTGTTCCAGGGAAGAGTGTGGTCCATGCTCACTGTGTTAGTATTGACCGCTGCTGAGTATTTCTTCCCTGCAGACTGACTAGAGTTGTTCTTGTAAGTAGCAATTCACTGTCATGAAGCCATAGCCCCTTGTAAAATAATTTAACACTCTTGAAAAATACTACTGTACATCACTAAATGAAATAATAGCTGTTCCTAAGTGTCGTTCTCATTTGCAGTGTTGGAAAATAACACCTTTATATTTTCTTATTTTCGTCTGCCAGGAGAGGTGTGTTTACTATGCACTGACATTACAGTAGCTATTTACTGAACTCAACTTTCATTCCAGAATACTGTCATGTATCTTACAGTTAAATGAAGAAGATCCACTTCATGACACCGAGAATTAATGCGATGCAAGTGTGTGAAAGTTCAGTACTTTGCCTATAAAGAACAACAGGAGAAGATATTTTACAGGTGCTTTGTCTGTCAATCTGTAGTAACTGAAGAGCCAAAAGGAAAAGTAGCACTGTGGATGTCAGATTCTTGCAAATGCTTCCAAATGTCATCTGCAAAAGTTGGTGACTGACAGTACAACTGCTGCCTTTTAGGCAGGGTTCAGTAGACTTCTTGAGTTCACAGACACGATGCCGTCGCATAAATATGTGTACAATCCACTCTTGGTATGGCACTCCACCACACTAAAACTTGCCTGCATTTGCCTTGCTTCCAAAGCACCATCATTTGAAAGGATGCAGCTGCTGGATACAGACAGTGTACTGTTTAAAGTTGTAGGTGCTGTTTCTGACTCTGACACATGGGATGATAAAGGACATGTCACTACACTGTGACTGCACTTCCCGTCTCCAAACATAAAGACAATGGCTTCCTCTGTAAATGAGTAAACAATGGCAACGTGTAATGTCAGTATTGACTTATTTTGAGAAACTGTCTAGAACTGGGTCCACAAGATCAGAACATCCAAAACAAATTAAAACTCTGCTCTAATAGGGAGCTGTGAGGATTGCACTGTCTGGTTTGAGAGACTTCGATCTTTTTCTTGTTGTAGTAGTAAAGCCCAAGAAAGTATTTTGCCTTCAAAAATCGCTACAGTGTCACTGCCTGCCATTAGCTAGAAAACAACATTCTTTGTCCCTAAATAAGACCCTACCTGCAGTGTTATATACTGCATAGTGCAGAGCACATTGTTGGCAATGAGCAATCATAATAAAGGCATTTGACTTCTGAATGTGGCAGCTAAATGTGTAAAAGACTGACTCTACTGGGAAAAAGAGAATAGGCAATTTCCAAAATGTTCTGTTCCTGATGCGTGTTAAGCTTTCTGGCAGTGTAGGTTGAGTGGACCAGAGCTCCCACACAGGCTTGTGCCTGAAGCACTGATGAATGAAAGTTTGGGAGAAAGCTTCAGGGAAAAAGAATGAAGCGTTTGCAAAAGTATTCCAGATGACTGAGGATCTACATGACAAGTCTTTTTGAAAGTTAGAGTCGTCAGCTGAAAAACCCGCACAAACCTCAAACTGCTGGAGATATAGATATGTATATATATACATAGTCACTCTATCTTGAGCATTGTTGCTCATTGTTCTCATTGAAAAGCATATTTTTCTTAGTGCTATGCATATTCACAGATTGAGACAAAGCTATGTTAAAGACTGAATTTTGATTTAAAAACTGACAGCTGTGCTTTTCTGAGACAATGCAAATTCTGGAGTCAAGAGAAAAGGATATGATGCTATGGCCCGAAAAAAAAAAGGAAAGGTGCCAAAAAATGGAGGGCAGATTGCAGTCTGATTCATTTTGTATGTACCTTTCTAGGAACATCTAGCCATAGGCAGAACAATGTTTGCGACATTGATAACTCACCCCTCCTCTTCAAGTTATCTGCAAGACTAATTTTAAAATGATAAATAAAAATTAAATACTGAAAAAAGAATGAAAATTACAGGTGAAATTCATTGCACTTAAGCATCTAAAAGCTGGATCTAAGGGTATAAGATATCTTGATTTCCTTGATAATTTGTGGTGGGATTTAGATAATGGTAGATAATGGAATTACATGCCCTTTCTTAAAATAAAATTAATGTAATGTGTAGCAATGTAATTTAATGCTGTCTAGGTTGTTATTTTTTGAATTGTTGATAAAAAGAGTCTGAAGAACCAACCAAGACTTATCCATCTCAGTTTGGGGTAGCCAGATGAGGCAAGATGAATCCCACCACTCATCTTTAAAATCTTGTGAATAAAAAGACCTCAGTAACTGCAGCAGTGATCAGCAAAAAAGCTGAAAGCTTTTGAACAAGCAGCAAAGCAGAAGGCATAAACTGGAATGAAATAGATAGTATGGGGAGTATGCAAACAAGAAATCAGTGAATGTCAAGAAAATTATTTGAAACACGGAAAATTTAGGCTAAATGTGTATTTAGTTATATTTCTCACTGTTGAGTTAATGCTTATAGAAGTTTCACTCAGTGCTTTTGAATTTTTTGTTCTTACATTTGAGACATGATTTATGTGTTAACCCAGTTCTTGTGTCCAGGTTTGAAACGAGATGAAGTTTTGCTTTTTTCTGTGTTAACTGCTCTGCTTTTTCTGAGATCAGCAGAGCTATTCCATCTCAGTTCTGCTGAGGATCTCCCTACAGTCCTAAAGTAGGAGAAGGGAACACAGGTGGATAAAACCAAATAAGTGTAAGGAGAAAAATAGATAACCTTCAAATGCATGAATAAGCATAACAAAAATCTATTCATAATCAAAGCATCATAGGAAAGGGATGCCAGTGATGCACTTTAAAGAAATTATTCAATTGACACAAAATGAAATCAACTGAGGGATATGGCAAGGCAACTATCTACATGGAAATTTAAATTTTATTTTTATGTGATACACTGTTGCTGTGATATTTTCATGGAGGGATTATTTTTCAAAGGCTAAATTGAAAAGTGCACAACAGAAAGCAGAACAGTGCTTGGGAGAAAACTACATTAGCCCAGAAATCTGTCTACTATTGCTGGAGAGTAGACAAGAGCATTTAGCAGGCACACATTTTTAAGTGCTGGTTTTTGTAAAAGTTTGAAAGAGAAGTGTAATCCAGGAGTGGATATGCCCTACTAAATCCCTTATTAACTCTCTCAGGTATAGCAACCTTAATGTTTCAAGTGAGCAGCTACCTCTTCAGACCCATGCAGAGAAACAGGCTCTCCTGTGTCCCATCACCTGTCGAAATCCCTGTCTATGTGATGATAAATTGCTCTCAACAAAAGGGCCTCTATTGTTGATTAAATGTGTGATGTGCATATCACAGCAGTTTGTATTATTTAAAGGCTGAAGTTTTTTATTTTTTCTTCCCTCATTCTCTTTAGAAACACTGAAAATGTTCTTGAGGTAACATTTTTTGCCTTCATTTCGAATCCTCAAAGATACCGTGCCAGCTTCTCTAGTCAGCTCCATTATAGTATCAAACTGAGGTTGCTGTCACAGTGACACAGAGGACAGAAATCTTGTAAAGGGTAGGAACCTATCTTTCAAAAGTCAGAAGGTCCTGTGATTTGTAGCAATATAAGATATGCCCTTACAAAAACTAACCTTGCTTTTCAGGTGCCTTTTTCTAACAAGATGAGGCTAAAAAATGTAAAGGTGAAATTGAGTTAAAAATGAATTCTTTATGCAAATAACACATCTTACTTTCAAATTCCTAAGTACAATTATCCGTCATGTTCCAGAAAGATGGTGATAACTAAAAAAAGCAGATAATGGATAAGTACGTAGCAGACCAGTTATAGTGAATGCTAAAAATTATTTCTTTACAAACTCATTCTCAACCCCTTCTGTTCTTTTGATTTATGTGCCATATGACTTCTTAATCTCTAGATTTTATCTTTTTTTTTTGAGATACCCCACTAAGCAGCTTACATTTAAGGGAGAGTGGGAAATAGAATTGGCTTTATTTCTGTACAAGGCAGATTGCATCTTCCCCAAAGACTTTTTATGGTAGTTCTTTGCAAAAGATATTACTTTTTCTCTGTGTATACCTGCAGTGTTCATCCAAATTAGTCTTCATGTTATACAAGAAGTTTCTCATTAAAGGTATAGGCAATAACTGTTCACTTTTTCCTCCAAAAATTATGTCAGCAACACAACAAATCAAAATTATCTAGAAGAACTGTGAAATGAGAAGGGGAGAGATGAAGGAAAGTTGAGAGCATGAATAGCATCTCTCATATCTTTCTGGAACAAATAAACAACTTATTTTAGCACAGAAGCATATCAGGTTATCACTGTGTACAAAGATCCAATACTGAGGTCAAAAGGCTGTGCTACAAACAAATTTGAAAGAGATGACCATACAAAAGACAAAACCACATGGCTTTGCAAATCTCTATATCCATAGTACTTGCAAGAACTTCTTACAAAGTTCTGAAGTATTTCTTTTTCTCATAGATAGATAGATAGATAGATAGATAGATAGATAGATAGATGATAAATAGATTTTTAAAATAGAGTTAGCACTTACAGCACGGACATTTAATCTGATTCCTATTGAAAAGCAAAAAACCCACCCCATTCCAAGTCATTTAACTGGAAGTAGGTTATATTCTGTGTATTTTATCAAGCTATCTCATAGAACCTAATAATTAATGGGTAAAAGGGGTTTCATCAGATAACTTAATCAGCTTTACTAAGAATATCCTTGCAATGTCTATACTTTACAGTTATCTGTAACATTTCCTAAGTGTATAGAATTAAAAAACAGCAGGCTTCACACTAAGGTTTCCTGGGTTATTTGTCACTTCCTTATAATTTTAGACAGATACCAGTTTCTCAAGACCTCATTCCTGTGACACATTCTGCCTGCTGCAAGAGTACTTATTACTGAAGCAGTCATTACAGCTTGCTTAATGTATTAATGAGGATACCAGATCTATTTTGTGAGGATTCACCATGAGCAGAGATATTTCAGATGAAAAATGAAATTGGAAAACTGTAACTGTTTCCTGTAACAATATCTGTTTTCATTGTGATCACCAGCAAAGGCTGCTATATGAAAAAAAACCCAAAAGACCAAGAATTATTTTATTGATTTTGTAATGGTCTTTACATTCATGAATGGAGTTATAACCACAAATATCAAAACATTTTCATCAAGAAAAGTAAAACCAGTACATTGCAATGATTATAGTTTTGGTGAGACTTGAAAAAACTGCAGTTTTCATCAGTCAAAATTTAAGATAAATATTTTCTAGCAACTCAGAAGTCTTAAAAAACACCAAAACAATCCTCCCATAATATTTTGATGAAGCAGGATTAATTTGTGACTAAGTGATGAAGAACGCTTGCTTGTTAACATTCTAGTGGGAACTTTCTAATGATCCACAACAGAGGATATTATCCAGGTCAAGTCCAAATCACACAATTTGCATGATATGCCTATAGCAGTCAGTCTTTCCATCATAGTACCAGCTCTCAATTTCTTGAAATTATCATCTTCTTTCCCTCTACCATTTCTCATGAAATATCATGCAGATACAGACTGCACCTGAATAAATAAATAAACAGATAAATAAATAAGTCAGTGCTATTTCAGCTGTACTTTTAGTAGTGGTTTTAAATGGGCAATTTGTAATCCAGAGGAAAGTATAAAGCAAGCCCGGAATAGGAAAGCTGTAGCTAGACAGAAAACATACCACATATTCATTTGTTGGAATATTGTGCCTATGCAGTGCAATATTTATTCATGTTTTCAGTGTAGAAAAGTGTTATCCTGACTGCTAAAGTTTCTCCTTCACATAATATAGGAGGTCAGCATATACTGAGAAAACTCAGTGCAAAGAAACCCATTTGCTTTATGCAAAATGTTTAGGCTAAAATGTTTTGAACGCTGTACAACAGTACCTTGAGAACAGGGATATCAGTAATTATATTCTAACTACCTTTTATCTGCTTAGGTATTATTTTGATCAGTTCTTTCATATTTAAATAATTTAGGGAAGCTAACAACAGCAAAATTATCCAACTATTTTTTAACATTGTGCAGAAGTCTATATTATGTCCCCGAAAATTTTGATTTTCAGTACAGATACTCAGTCCTTATTCTTGCTTTTTCTCCATTATATTACTGAAATTGCAAGTAGTGAGAAAGGGCAAGGAAGGAAAAATTAAAATCAATAAAGCAGATATTAATACATGACTCTTTCATTCCTCTGTTTCTTAGTGAGGTAAGATTTCCGAATTAAGTACACTTGTATCATTTAATTGTTTCATTAAATGTCTGCTACAGCTCTGTCACTTAAATAGAACTGTATCCTACTTTCCAGAAATATAAGTAGGACAGGTCCTTTGGTCAAAAAGCTCAAATTCAGGCAGATATTGAATGTGCAGCAGCTGTTTCCCCTGCACAAGATTCCACTAACTAGGAAGACATAAGACTGAAATGATGTTGGGAGAAGTCAGACATAATCACTGCCATCTGACTTGGTCAGAGACTCCATTAAAATTCTCCGACTGGGAATCACACTTACCTACACCTGGGTCAATATGGATGTGCATGAAGAGTGGCTCTGTGAAGCTGTAGGGGCTTGACTAAGTCAGGATTCCCTGGAGGAGCCATCAGGGCTCTATTAAACCACAAACTAACCCAGAAGGAGGTGTGATGAAAATGTAAGTGAATTAATTTTCCCCCCTTTTTTTTTAGTTTTGCTTTTTAGCCCTCAACATCTTTGTTTCAGAAGTCTTTTCAGGTAATACCATCTTGCATATACTATATTCAAGCAGAATAAAAGAAAGGGGAAAAAAATGCTTCAAAGAAGTAGATTCTGATCTCTTCCCATCATTTAGTGCTACTGCAAATAAAAAGGTCAAAAGAGAGAAAGAAATGCTTCCTGCTGTTCTCTTATACTATACATTCTTTTTTTCAAAGAATCAACTGGGAACTGAACAGAAATTATTCTTTTTTTCAGATAAGTATCAAAAGCCCTCTAGTAATGGTGCAGTCTGGAGATGGATCACTTTTGTCAATCACTGTCTGAATAGCAGCCATTGAGTAAACCTGTTATCTTGGTTGCCAATGGTTGATAAGTCAATTCCATGAACCTTGCAAAAGAAAACTAGAAAGCAGATATATCACTTCTGACCCCACCTTTTTTGTCTAAGCTCATGAAGAGAAGGCTGCGTTTTAAAGACAACTTAAACTTTGAAGGTTTGCTTGTTTGTTCTCCTGTTGGATACAGTACAAAAGGAGGGGGAGAGAGGAAACATGCAAAAATCTAAATGAAGGGATCTGCCCTTCTAAAATTGTGTTTGTTGGAGCACAACATTGTTTAAACAATGATTGGCAAAGGCTGGCATTATTCTGTGCATGTGTTTTTGCTGTATGTTAAACTATCTTCCTCTTTGCAATATCGATTACGCTCGGATACTAGCAGGGAGTCTTAGATTTGCCTCTATTTAATATTATGAAATGCCTCTACACCTTTCACTTGGTCTGTCCCTCCTAAAGTTATGTTTATAGCACCAGGATCTATGAAGAGCTTTTTCCAAAGTATTTTTATGTAAATAAAAAAGTCTGGGTTTTCTTCCATCTTTGTAAGATGTGCAAGTCTAGACTAATACCAATTTGCAACGTGAGTCTGAAGACAGATGTTTATTGGTCCTAAATAGTCTGAACCCTCTTTCCAACCAAATGGTGGTGCTCAACCTTAAACCCCAATGCCTTTTTCTACAAATACCTACAAGCAGCTACAAACATTTATACAAACTACCTTTCAATATAATATGTAAACATACAGTACCTAGCTTTCACACTGTGAAAAATACGCTTCAAGCAAAGGAGCATGATACAGAGCTCCTCATGCAAAATGCCAGCCAGCTTGGTTCATCCACCCTGATTACCCCAAGAATGATCATCTGGACCATTCCAAACAGCCTCATCCCAGGGCAGTGCTTGAGCTGGGGCTGTCTGCCCTTCAGGGCTGATGGGGAAATCCCCCACCCACTTTCCTTATTACAGCTTCAATCTGCTTCCTAAGTAGGACAAGCATAAATATGCTTCCCTGAGAACTGATAAGAAAGTCTTCCCAATTAACACTTATCACTGCTTCAAATGGCAGTGCAGGGGGAAGGAAAGATTATACATCTTGGAGTCCACAACTCTATTTTGAGCATAACAATGATAAGCACCTAACAAAAAGTTAGGTACAAGTTTTTCCTCAGCAAAAATTCACTATCATATTAGCTGTCATATAAAATTTTGAATATTTATTAGTGATTGTAAACAGACCTAAAACACTCATTATAGCAAATAGAAGCTGTCACTGTAAACAGTTGGACTTCAAGGTTCTTGTGTACTTCTATGGCCCATAGCCCTGACACCAAATAGACTCCTGTCAAACCTCAGCTTCACTCTGCAGCAGATTCTGAGTTATGATGCTAAATTATTGCTTCTTTCAATAAGGTTCAACCTGCACTTATGTTGCAAGGTTCATGTTGTGTCCCCGAGGGCAGCACCAGCCTCAACTGTCCCTGACCAGCTGGGGGCTCCCCACAGCCCTGCCCTGCCCAGCCATGGCCCTGCTGAGCCAGGCACACCCACAGGACACATCAGAGCCCAGCCTCAGCCCGTCCCTTTCCCACAGAGATGCCTGGTGCCTGGGGCTGCCCCGGTGGCCCCATGCTCTACCCTGACCCACTGTGTGAACCCCAGGGAGCCACCAGCCCCTGGAGGCTGCTGGCAGTGAGGGATGGCTCTTTTGGATATGTCCAGTATGCAGGATGAATCAACTGCAATTAGCAGAACATTTCAGGGCTACTTTATGTAGGATCCAAAGAAGAAAAGAGATTAATTTTCTTACATTTGCTAGCAACCTTTCCAACTGAATAGATGAAGATTTTTTCCAGTATTTTTTAAAGAATTCTCTGACCTCCAGAAAAACTTTCATCCCTCTGAAGAACCACATGCCCAAGAAAAGAACGAGTGTAGGCTTCCTTAGTTTTAATTCTGTCCCTAGCAGATCACATAAGATTATTGTTTGATTTTAGTTGACTTTTTTTTTACAATCACACTTTTCTTTTTAACGTAAGTATACAGATCACTTGGATTATGCAAATTTTTTTACATAATCCAATAAAACTCCATATTTGAGAAAAGATGTATCATATTCTTCACTTTGAAAGACCAGGACTTTACATGTATACCAAGCCTCCCACCCTAAAACAACCAAAAAATCAAGAGCCAATGAAATGATTTATAGGAGAACAATTTTTTTCACTTCAGCCTTCTTTTGCTTTTAGCATAATTAATTGTTCATTCTTTAAAACTGTCTCCTGAATGAATTACTTCATAGACACAGTGGGTACTTGAAAAGTCCCTTAATATTTCTAATATTTCTAATAAGCAGAATTTTCTGCATTAACCTTTCCCCATCGCTGGCTCAAAAATCTAAACTAAACTAGGCCAGGGCAAGACATATAGAGCTTGGCAGTCTTCAAATCTCTGGTGAACTATTTCAGGGAGTGCTAATTACAATGCAATAGTGAGAGCAGGAGCTGCTTATCACTGCTGAAGCACAAGTCAGCATTTGTAAATGGTTCACCCTGACAGCTATCTGCTATCTGCACTCCAAAGAGTCCCTTTTAATGTACTAAAACCTATCCAACAGGAAACCATTTTCCCTTTTCCCACCTTAACAGTTAAATGCATTAGTCTTGTTTGCCCTGCCCTCACAGCTGGTTGATACGGTGGTACATACACTTACCAGCGCTGCACGTACGCTTAACTCATTCATCAACAAGCAAGGGAAATACAAAACCAAATGTTACAATAGGCACCTAGGAATAGTCCATCCCTACAGCATCCTTAACCATATTGTTGGACTGGTTCATATTGCTATTTCCTTTCTTTCTATGCCATGATTTTTACATCTCTCACATACATTGTTGACTCATGTTAAAAGAAAAATTAAAATTCTTTATTTTATATATTATTTACTCTCAGGAAGGAAAAGTCCTTTTTAATTTTTTTGGCTAGATTAAAAAATCAGCAGCAGAGTCACAGCTTAATCAAGCTTAGTTAAAAAGACATCTAATTACTGAAGACTTTACAGTTAATAGTGATGACATTAAAAGTGTCATTCTAGAGGAACTGCAAAAGAAAAAAAAATACTAATCTTAAGCAGTATCAGTCAATGACTAAGTGGTATTTGATATTCATTAAAGAGGGAGGTAGCTCATAATATTTAACTGATGAATGATTAAACTAACAATGAAATGTTAGATTGAATTTTCTGTGATTGGAAAACTGGAGGCAAACCAATTCACTATACAGTAAATTGAATGATCTAAGGGGAAAAATAATTGCTTTAATGGTCATTATATAAGGGATTTCATTGATCTTTTTGTTCTTGTTTTTGTTTTGAATACATACCTTATTTTTCTGACCAAGTCTGATATACTGAATAAGAGACCATCCTTCCATCTGTAAAATAAATATTGTGAAAAAGAAGCATGAATTTAAAGTGTATTCCACCATTGCCTTTTCTTGCTACTAAACAGGAATGAACAATGTCTTTCATCTTGAATATCATTGATCACTGCAGATACAAAAATAAACTCTGTGTTTCTCTTATATATCTCACAAGTTACCTAAGAAACATACAGAGTTCTTTACAAGAAGGAATGACTGCAGAGCTTTGACTGTCATGGTTATTATGTTTTCAGTACAACCTTCTCCTGGGAAATGGAAGAAAAGATCCCTGGCTGCAATATATGTTTATAGCATGCAGCATAGCATAATTTGCAACACTAAAGAAGAAAAAATAGAGGTGAAGATATTGTGCAAGATGACAGAATGAAAAAGAAGTTTGAAGCTATACATCCTTTAAAAGCAGGAAGGTAAAAGAACAAGCAATAAAACTGAGATTTCAGAATATCCTGATTTTGACCTAGTTCTATTTCCATCAAATTCTTTGCTGGAAGTCTGAATGACAATAGAAGTAAACAAATAATAAGCACTTAGAGTATAACATGGTGACTGACATGGAGAAAACATGGATCAACAGGGATCAATTGTTCTCTGTCTTTTCTAATCAAAAATCCATAAATATCAAATTGAGCCATTTTATTTCAGGCTTTAAAAAAAACTAAAAAGGTATTGTTCTTCATACAATTAATAGTTAAGTTATATTTTTACTACAGGATGCTGAAGAAGCAAAATTTTTATGACTAGCCAGCATCACAGCAGAAAGTATATCAGGACTATTAAGCACAAAAGCACCTCTCACTTCAAGAACTCAGTCTCACCCCTCTTATAAATTGGGGAAGTCTGGGAAATTATTTTAGTAAAATATTATCATCTGATTGCCTGTATCTTTTATCACTCACTACTATCACCCGCTATTCTTCCAGCATTTAGTATTTGCCAGTACTGGAGACAGAAGCCTAAGAAAGGAATTTCAGCCTGATTTATGTAACTGTCATATGCTTCTGAAAATAAATAAATATGTGTACATGAAGACAATGCCTTTCTCAGATGACAATTTTTTTTATTAAAAGTTATCAGAAATTTATTTAGAAGAGAATATATCCTCAAATGTCATTATTTTTTTAGTGCGTTTGGGCAACACAAAACACTTAATGCCTGTAATTCAAATTACTTTCAATCATATTTTAACAGACTGCAAACTGAAAATAAAAGACACTTCGTGTTCCTGCAGTCAGAAATAAGAATGAACTGCAATTTTATGTGCCCATAATGTCACCAAGTGCTTGAAGAATTAGGAAAAAAGAAAAAGGAACACCTTATTCCATCAACTTTGGGACAATCTATTCTGGAATGCAATAGATTTCTCTGGTCTGGGGAACTAAATTTTCCCTTTGTGTTTTAAGGGTACATATCACAAAAAAAATTGTTCCATTCCAGACATGTAGAGATAATGTAATTGAAATGGCTAGTGCCCTTGTAATACACATCAAATAATTCATTTGTTTTTACTTTATGACCCACAGTTTTGTCTGATGTAAGGTGTCAGAAATAATAGAATTACACTGTCAAACCATTATCAATAAAGTATTTGGACTTAGAACATGGAGAATAGCTTAATTGTGCTCTTGTCAGGAGATGCAAGTAAAAGCAGCTTGGTGAATTCACAGCAGCAGATCAGTTTTAGAAATGAATGCTTTGAGAAGTTATACTGTGCTGATGTAATGATAGATGAATGACTAATTTCAGATTTCAATGAAGATCTGCATAAAAATTTCAACTGATCTGAATTTTCTGATTATTTAGATTTTTTTAATTTAAAACATTTCAGCAAAACAATATCAATTATGAAAACCTTCTGAAGAAGCACAGGTAGAATATTTCCAAGCTTCTCCTTGTTTCGTGACAGCTCAACTACCATGCCACCAAAGAACTAAACCTAGTCAATTCTGCTAAATAGAAGATGACCAATCCATGACCCCGAAATCAAGTGGCAAGAACTGATTCCCATCCGTGCTTGTTAAAGCTGGTCTTGTGTAAGGCAAATTGCCCATGTGTGTCCTGAAAAGCATTCTGTCTTGAATCTCCCCTGGGTCCTTTGTGCTCTATTTTACAAAATTAGTATTTTTTTCTGGAAATGTGGGACATGAGGTTTTATGGGTTACTTGAGTATACAATGCTCTTGAGAGAGAGCTGGAGGGCTGCCTAAGGGAGAAAAAGCCAAGACTGGTGGCATTTTTTCAGTACTTGTCTGGGTAACCTGGGATCAAACTGCTGGGATGGAGACCTTGACAAACCTGCTCTAACTTACCAACTTGATATACTTTAGCCTTGGACCTGTCATGTCACTACAGATTTGTTCAGCTGTAGTGGGCTGACCCTGGCTGGATGCCAGACACCCATCAAAACTTCTCTATAACTCCCCTCCTCAGCTGGACAGGGGAGAGAAAATACAATGAGGGGTTCATGAGTTGAGACAAGGGCAGGGAGAGATTACTCACCAAATACCATCACAGGCAAATCAGACATAAATTAGAGATAGTGAAGTTGTTACCAACAAAATCTGAGCTGGATAATGAGTAGCAAAATCAGGCCTTAAAAACACCTTCCCCCCACCCCTCCCTCTTTCTCAGCTCTACCTCCTCTCCCCAGCAGTTCAGGGATGCAAGGAATGGAGGTTACAGTCAGTTCATCACAAGTTGTTTCTGCTGGTGCTCAGGGAGAGGAATCCTTCCCCTGCTCCAACATGGGGTCTCTCCCTTGGGAGACAGTTGAATTTCTCCAACATGAGTCCATCCCATGGGCAACAGTCCTCCCCAAAATGCTGCAGTGTGGGTCACTCTTCCATGAGGTGCAGTTCTTCAGACACAGCCTGCTCCAAAATGGGTCCCCCATGGCATCAAAAGTTCAACCATGAAACCTGCTCCACTGTGGGCTCCTTTCCCCATGGGTCTGTGGGTCTCTGCCAGGACCCTGCTCCAGCATGGACCTCCCACAGGTTCACAGTCTCCTCTGAGGTATCCACCTGCTCTGGTGTGGGTCTCCTCCATGGTATGCAGGTTGATCTCTGCATCCCTGTTGATCTCTATGGGCTGCACGGGCTCGACTGCCTCACCATGGGCTTCATGTCAGGCTGCAAAGGAATCTCAGCTCCAGTGCCTGGAACACCTCCTCGTCCTCCTTCTCCACTGACCTTGGTGTCTGCAGAGCTGTTCCTCTCCCATGTTCTCACTCCCCTCTCCTCTGGCTGCAATTACATCTGCACAATAATTTTTTTTCTTCTTCTTTTTAAATATGTTAGCACAGAGACTTTACCACCATTTCTGATTGGCCCAGTCTAGACCAGAGGCACATCATCTTGGACTTTGCAGGGGTTGGCTCTGTCACACATGGAGGAAGCTTCTGGCAGCTTCTCACAGAATCCATCCCTGTAACCCTGCCACTATCAAAACCGGGTCACACAAACTCAATACATTAGCAATCTAGGGTGCCTGGCCATCATTAACGTTGCTTTAATTTTCTTGCATGGGTACTGTGGGAGCAGACTCTGGTTGCCACTGTCCCATTTGCCTTGCTCTCACCCTTGGCTTCCCCTTCCCTTTCCCTTGCAGAGCAGATGACTCCTGCTGCTATTTGACAGTAGGTCCCTGTAGCCCCTCCACTGCTACCAGAACCTTGCCATGCAAACCCAATACATGACCCTTAACACGAGAGTAGGATGAAGCCAGTCCCGGCTATTTCTGACATTTTCAAGGTATCAGTTCCTGGATATATAGCAAGAAATGTAGAAGCTGTTAGGGCACAGATCTGAATTAGGGATACACAGGTTTCTAATTTTTATCACTAAGGTGATATTCTAAGGTGATCATTTACCATGGTGAATCCCATCACCAGGATTCTAAAGGTTTTAGTTTTTTGAGTGATCTGAGGCTCCAAAAGTGTTCATCTCCCAGTTCTCCTTTGCTTTGGTGGTGCTGATATTGAACTAAGAGTCTGGAAGGCCCTGAATAGATTGAAAACACACTGAGATCTTCCCACTGAGTGATTCCTTATACAGAAGAATATTTGTATAGAGCAAAATGCTGGATGAGTGCCACTGATCAGTCAGTCCTATCATCGTAGCTGATTACTAGGTAGGTGAAATTAGGTTTGACTACCTACAGCACTGTAGATGAACTTGGAATAAATCCATAATAAACATGATAATTTCTTTCTTAAATAAAAATTAATTAATTCTTTGAATAAATTATTTGGAAAACATTATTACCACATTTCTAACTAAGGTTATAGAGATTTTTCAGCACAATTCTTTCTCTTTGGCTAATAGGCATTATTTAGTCAGAGAATAATGATTTTCATTTACATATATACTAATATGCTATTATATGTAAATATAATATTCATTTTATATATATACTGAAAAGATTAAATGGGATACAGAGAGTTGAACAGCTATTGGATCTCGAATCAAGATATAAATTAAAACTGAAGTCCAAAATCTGGTTTTGTTTCATAAAAAAACATGGCAGAGAGAAAACATTGGGTGTTGGACTCAGACTTGTAGGTCCCTTCCAACTCAAGATATTCTATGATTCTGTGGCTTCACACCACAACTTTGAGAACATTTACATTATATAGTATTTAGCCTAACTATTATGCAGAAATAACATTTTACTGCTATTTTTAAATGTCATTGACTTTGTAGTACAAAAATCACTAGTTGTCTTAAGATAACCTTTCTTAATTAGTCTGTAAATAACACTTTAATAGCAGTAATCTAATTTAAAATTACATTTTTAAACAGTTAAGAAAAAGCACACCATTATTCAAAGTAACAATATAAAAGCCACAATTACCTAATTCCAGGTAAAGTGAAGAAAAAAATGTCTAAAGCCTAATAATATCTAAAGCAAAAAGCCTCTGTGGTCATTACCTGAAGAGTACTGGGGTACACTTTTACACTTGACTGAACTAAGGCTTCACTCACATTAAGAGTCGTAATATAGTAAGCATATTCCAACAAATGAAGACGTTTAGAGACGTTTAGTACAGCAGGCAGTGCAAGATTTTGAAAAGAGCCATGATACAATAGGGAAAATGTGGGGGTTTTGTGCAGACGGAGCTTTTATCACATCTATATTGCGTTGTAGAGTTTAGTCAGTTCGGAGATGCAGACAGTCACTAAGAATGCACAGAACTGCTACCAAGATACCAGTGCACTGAATTCACATGACACAACTTTACAAATGCCATGTGTCAGAAGAAAGAAACACATTACTTTTTTTCTGCTGTAATATTTTCCATCAGAAAATGCCATTCCAGCAAAACCAATTCATTCTACAAAGGTATCTATTTCATTGATGCTAATATCAAAGAACTGTATAAATAATCCATTTCAATAAGGTCAAAGAAATAGATAATTTTGACTTCTATATTAATATATGCAATCATTTTGTCAATAAAATCAAAACAAAATATTTCAGCCCTACCAAAGCAAACTTATTTTAAATATTCCTAAGCAGAACGTTCTTATAAAGCCAAATGAAATGTTTTCAGTTTTCCAGATTGCTGCTTTTGAATTCTGTATTTTTAATGCCTTCTGGTTCAGCAAATGCAACTGTCAAATATTAGAAGTGTTGTACTTTAAGAAAACATTACTCTGATGAACTATGTCTAGAGCAGAAAAAATTAAGACTGTAAGAGACCAGTAATAGGATCACAACTGTTTATAAGGTTTTATAATGAATTGTGATTCTGACTGTTTGATTGGCTTTGAAAGAGTTTCTTAGAAAGTGATTTCTCTTTAACATGTGATTTGTGAATTTCTTCAGGACCTCCACAACTGAGAGGACTAAAATATCTTATCTTACTTAAGAGATAACGTTAAACAAAGCAGTAAACTTAAGTAAAGTCTATCTGTTAGTTAAGAAGTAAAATCTTTTACCTCTTAGCCTATGAATAAGAAGCACTTGGAAAGGCAGTACAGAGAATTGCTCTACTGCTGTTCCTTCTGGAAATTAAACAGGGTTTTAAGACCCATTAACTGTTTTTCAACCCTGGTGAAAAAGGTGATTACTGGTTCACCTTCCTTTTTCTCTCTCCCTCAGTGGATTTGGAGACAATTTCAGAAGTTCTGTCCATAAATTACATCATATTTGTAAGTTTATTTTTCTCAATTATCATTCACAGAACCCTTTGAATCAGCATATAAAACCCCTATATTTTAAAGCATTGAACACCAAGTCAATATTCACTGAAGGCAACAGTGATGTACTCCATAAACAACTTCTACAGATTTTGCTGCTTTTTTCAGAATGGGAGCTTTCATGTAAAAATAAATTCTCATGCCCTTTCACTGTGAAAATAGCCTTCATTCCCTAAATCAATAGATTTCTGTCTTGTTCACTCTGCAGTCAAGACAGACTGAACGATGTAACACCTGCAGAAGTGTAGATGTCTTTCATCTGGATAGGATTTTAACTTCAAGGTCAGTATTTGACTCTTTAAATGGTTAGGGCCCAATTTTCAGTTTGTAACCAAGTGCAGAGACTTTGTAACCCAAATCACAGTTTAGTTTCCAGTTATTCCTGCTTCAGCAGAGGTAAATCTGATATTGCCTACTTCCCAAAGCAACTGCAGGGAACAACAGTCTCACCACCTTGAGCAGCAGCCCAGGGAGCAGCTTTTTGCAGAGCTTGTACTGCTCCTGCATTAGGGCCAGTCTGGCAGGGAGAGACCCAGTTTAGCCTTTTTGCTGCACAGGTCTGACAAGGGAATTACAGCCTTGTCCCAAGCTTATCAAGACAGTTTAACAAATAGATTCCAGATGGCCACACCTGTATTTTTACACACAGCATCTGACACCTACATGGGATGTTATACAATCCTCCTTTTACCAGATAATAAAATAGTATCTTTTTTGTTTGTTTTACACAGGTAAGTGACAACCAAATCAAACTGAACTGCATGAAATTAATTTTGTCCTTCGTTCTATGCAGTTCTTAAGTCCCAGCCACAGCTGTCAAATGTCAAAACCATTTGAACACTGGTTTTACAGTGTTCAAAACTCACTGACCTCTCATGGAAAATATTGACAGACATTCAATAGTGGGAAACAATCTGCCCCCTCATGAATTATAATGACAAACAGCTTCCACTCCACACTGATTAATAGTATTTTGCTTATGTTTCACATTTGGGATAAAAATCTTTTGTATAGATTTTCCTGTAAAAGAAGAGAAGCTATATTGGAAAAGGTGAGTATCTAATATTATTGGAAGACCTCTGAAAGCACATAAAGTAGAAAAAATTTGAGAAAAAAAAAATGCACTAATAAAATTGTAGAGGAACTCTCTGAGAACACTGTAAAATCAAATAATGCTGAGATTTTCTCTTGGATTCCATGTGACGCAGGTAAGTATCTGAAGTGTAATGCAGCACCTCCAAAATTAGCATGTGCTTATTCTGTATGAGTGCTTGGGACCCATTTATTCCCATTTTCCAGGAGTGTTTACATCTTGTGGACCTTAATTTTTTTAGGCAAATTAACCTAAATTTTTATGGACTAGTGATGCAGATAGACTTAGGGAAGTGCTCCTGCCCTACAATGGAAAGCATTTACCCCCATATTGCTGTGCACAGTAAGTCAGTTTTGCTGAAAACTGTGAGAGATGCCAGAGGGATCACTGTGGTAGAAAAAGCACTTGTACACTTAAAAATTTGAACATGTTGAGATTTTAGATATAAAAATTCATATTGAATATTGTGTCCCATAATAATAACAATAACAATAATAATAATAGTAATAATAAATAATAAAACAACTCCTTTTTGCATGAAGTTATGCTTTTAAGTAAAAGAAGGTATTTTTGTTTCAAGAATTTCATAACATAGTTTTGAAAACCTGTTTTGTTACTGTGTTGGGTTGACCTTGGCCAATGGCCACACACCCACGCAGCCACTCTCTCACTCCTCCTCTTCAACAGGACAGGGGGAGAAAAGTGGATGAAAAACCTCACGGTTTGAGGCAAAGACAGAGAGATCCTGTACCAATTAGGGTCACAGATAAAACAGACTTGACTTGAGAAAATTAATTTTAATTCTTTAAAAGTAAAATAGATATGGATGGTGAGATACAAAGAAAAATTCCCCCCACCCTTTATTGTCACGCTTTTCTTCACTTCTTCATAACTCTCTGACCTTGCCCCATCCTGAGCAGCACAAGGGGGATGGGGAATGGGAGTTATGGTCAGTTTATAACAGTTCCTCTCTGTCACTCCTTCCTCACACTCCCTGCTCCTGCATGAGCTCCTTTCCAACAGCTCTATCTCTATCCAGGAGCCTGCTCCAGTGAGGTCTCTCCACTGAGCTGCCCCTTCCTTCAGGGAATACCCATCTGCCACAGCATGGGGTCCTCCACAGGCTGCAATGGGGATATCTTCTTCACCATCATCCTCCACGGGCTGCAGGGCGACAGCCTGCTTCCCTTCAGCCACTCCATGGACTACAGGAATATCTTGGCTCTGGCACCTGAAACACTTCCTTCCCTCCTTCTTTACTGACCTTGGTGTCTGTGGGATGGTTTGCTACCCTTTTACTTTTTTCTTGCTCCTTTCTCTCATAGATTCTACCATAAAACATTTTGCCCTTAAATATGTTTCCCAAAGGCATCACCAGCACCATTGGTGGAACTGCCTGGAGTGTCCAGCATGGGGCAGCCCCTGGCCTTTCCTCACAGAGACCAGCACTGCAGTTCTCCCCTCTACTACCAACTCATGGACACCTATGCCCAATACAAAATCTGACACCTCCTTCCTGAGAAATGGAAAGTAGTTTTCAATTAGTGTTTTCAATTAGAATTTCACTTTTTCAGTTAAAACTTCCCAGAAAAAAGTGAGCTGCTTTTATATCATGCTATAACTTCCTTCCTTGCATTTTAATGTTCAAAAGATTGCTTTCTTCTTTTTCCATCTGCCAAATGAAAAAGCAGATTTTTCCTCTCTGTGATTAAAAGAATCATAAAGTTGTAGCTTAAACCCTCCTATGTATTCTGTTCTGTATTCTGCAAATGTTTCTAATTAGCTCACTGGCTGAACTGGCAAAGTTCATTAAAAGACTGGGATTTTTGGTGTTTTGTTTTCTTAATTGGAGGTCAAAAATCCTTGCAACTGTAACAAACAGAAATAGATGTAGGACATACCTATGAGGCACAAGTACACAGCTCAGAGCCGTTGGAATATGTGAATGGAAAAAAAATTTAAAAATGCATTTTTAGAAGAAGGAGCCATTAGAGGCTGTTAGAAACAAGGATTTCACTCTGGCTTAATCAGCAGATAACATAATTCTAATAGCACATAAGTGATTTTTTCTAAGTGCAAGAATAATTAATAGGCTAGGACTGAACAGAAAATAAAGAGTACCTGCTGTTCTGTTTATTTTTGTGTCACTAATAACTCTAAAAGTGCCCCATTTTGTAGGACTTAATTCACATACACACTGTTTTACCATTTATGCAATTAAGAAAATTAATTTCAGTAGAGAATGACCCACAAAATAACTCTGCTCTCAGGAATAAAAAGGAGAAAATATCTATACATAAGGAAAAGAAAGATAGAGACTAATGGAGGAAGTTTAAAAATTATGAATAAAAAAGAATTCACCTTTCTGTCTCCTCCTGTGCCTGATGGTGCATTACAGACAGATTTTAGAGGTGAAGAGCTGCAGTAAATGACCTTGAAAACCTAAAGAAAAGTCGTATCAGTTTTTCTTTTTAACCATGTGTCAAATAGAATCCGTTCCTAATTACAGACCAGGTAAGGAAGTTGCTGTGGCTACAGTATATGAAGAGTCATTAATTTGGGAAGAGATGGTAGCATTTTTTCTGTACTTTTAGTGTGTCTGGAAGATTGCACAGAGGAACTGTAGTCTACAACTACAGCCTCTGCTGTAATAATGCAGCTAATTAATAGCAATCCATTATGTCATTTATACTATATAAAACTTTTCTTTCAGGAGCCAGATGCACTGTTCAATAATCACTCAGAGCAAAAGAGTTTTACACTTTTAAACTTCAGTGCCTAAGTTCTAGCTGATCAGCATTGTATAACTTCAACATCTGTGCACTCCAACTGGGTCCAAATGCCTTTTTTAAAAAGTTGCAGTTTTTTAAACTGCATTTATTTAATTGGGGTTGTAGAGGCAGTTTAGCAGCCACCTTACACTGCTATTTTTAGTCTCACTTTAGATTAAAACTAACCTTCTTATTCATTCAAGCAAATATATACCACTGGATTGATTATAAATTGGATTGGTGACAGTAGCTACTGCTTCACTGGCAATGCTGAAGGACTAGAACAGCACAAAGGGCAAAATTTGCAAAGCAGACTTGGATGTGTATTTGTCTTGTTAGGTGCCACTAGCAATTAAAAAATCCAACTTATTTACCCCTACAATCCAAAATTTCTCTTTGTCTAGGGAACAACTGAACTGATTTTTGCTTAGTTTACAACTAAGTTTTTGATTTATTTGCAAAATTATTTCACTTACCCACATGCTCTGATTCAGTAGGCATGCTCAGAGCTTCTGATTCTGCATAAATAATGCTAATAAACTACTTCTCAATAAATAATTAGGGTTTGTATAAGAAATACAGGAGATCAGATGAAATTCCTTTCTTTGATCTGGAGTATGAATTTGTACTTTAGTTTCTCATATTCCCCTTCCTTGTAGGCAGCACAGGCAACAACTAATTTATTTTTTCTCTGGTCTGCTTTATGCACGCTAAAACAATGGGTTTTCTGGAAAATAACAGTGACTCTGTGGACAGATTATTAGCACAATCGCCAGGGCTCCAGATCCTCATTAACATCCTTCTTGCTGCAGAGAAGTTTAGCAAGAGAGAGTTTGCCACACCATAATACACCTCAAAGAGACATACAGAGTCAACTCATGCATAAAAACATGTTTCATACATTCAGCTATACATAGCTGAAATAAAGATTAAAATTAAAAGAATATAGAAAAAAAAAATTTTATTAGGAGAAATGTCTGCCAAGACTATCCAGCATCTGAAGTGGGACAACTGCTCTGCAGCCAGAAAGTTAGATGTCAAGTTGTTGGATTAATCAGTTCAGCTGCGGTTGAAGTGGTCCATGATATTTCCTAGTAGCTGGCCTCAGACAGATGACTCCCTAGTAAGCACATGGATTTACCTGAGACTTAAACCTAGGTGTCTGCCTCCTTCTGTGTTTGTAATGCATGTACCCCCATACATTTATGGACCTTGTACACATCCATATAGATATATCACCAGGTCCCTGAGGGCACTACCAGGCCTTATTGTCCTTGCCCAGCTCCACCTGCTCCCTACCCCACCCATGGGTCCAGGAGCCCCCTTTCAGCCCACAGAGGGGTCATCAGTCCCTGCCCCAGTTGGGGTGTTATTCTGCAGTCCTCTCTCTGGCCCTGCCATTCAGAAGAACTTTGAGTTTTCTCTGCACATAATTCATCTCCTGGGTGGACCCTCAGGACCCCACCTCCTTTTCCCCCTTTCTGGTGCCCCTGGCTGGCCTCTTGCCCTGGCTCTTCATTTGCCATGCCTGAGGTTGTCGATGATGCTGTTACTGGTACCTGCTGTTGCCCACCCTACAGGCCTCCCTGCTTGGAGAGGGCACAGCCTGCGATATGGTCACCCTTGGCCCCTGCCCCTCAGGCACCAGCAGTCCCTTGCTGCCATCTTATATAGATATATTTACATATATTTACATCTTACATATGTATACTATGAGCTAAATTGAGAGTTGTGTAATTCACTAGGGAATTAAGATTATATTATGACACTTAGTAAGGTTGGACTAAATTCCTGTTAGAATTATAGATCCAGCTGCTTGCTGAACAATAAGTCCACCAAAGTTCCTCAGGGAGAGCAGAAGAAACTCAACTGAACCTAGGTCTGGTCAAAGACAATAGCTGGAAGCAGACTGGAACGAGATTCTTCATTAGGGAAACAATTCACCTGTATGTCAGCAGAGCCTTTTTTGGAGAAGAAGCAAAACAGAAAACTCCTTACTCTTGAACTGACAGCATCCAGGCTTATACCCGGGAAAATTGTTTGCGTATTTGTGATACATATCTAAAAGGCAGAAGGTTGTAGGCTTCTATCCAGGCTATACAGCAATGTCTGTTACATTCCCTCACTCCTTAGTTATCTAAGTGTAAAACCATGTGTTTCAAAGGTCAACTGACAACCCACAACTTTTTATTTCTTCTGTTTTTTCCTGAAAAGAGCACTTAGACTCAAAACCTGTGCAAATATTTATCTTGAGCTGTATTTGGGATGTGTGGCCAGCTAACCATGCCCTGGGCTTCAGGACTTATGAACACTGTGCTAACATCAAGAACAACAGTGAAGTTCCTTGTCTTTGGATAGCTGTCCCTGAAGCTTTGCAGTCAGCTCTAAAAACATCTTGTTTTTCTCTCAGGTATTGTATTTCTGTCAGGTATCAATGATAGTTACTCAACCAAACATTTATCCCTTCCCTTCCCTTCCCTT
>VXAZ01001045.1:788660-868321 GCA_013399875.1 Gymnorhina tibicen | reverse complement strand
CCCCTCCCCTCCTTTCACTTTTATGTGTGGCACTAGAAGGATTCTTTCAGCATATTAAATTGGTTTGACCATTTTGGTATGTTAAGGTTGTATTTCATGAGAGGTGCATCCTTTACAATAAAAGCAGTAGAACTGGCAGTTAAACGAAGCCTGTTCCTCTAGAATGTTTGGTTGTCCCCTTAGTAACTAAGACAGCAATCTCGCAGTAGCCTCACTAAAGTCACTAGAAGTGGCAAAAAGTACCAACTAGAAAAAAAAATTCCCTGTGGACTAAAATCTCAGACATATTCAGGCATACACCTACCTAAAGGTCAAGTTTTACTACAATTCTTATAATCAGTGCCACTTATTTCTGTTTGAAATCACATTTCTGCTGCCAGACATATGCAAAGCCAGTGCTGTCTTCAGTCAGTAGGCAGCTCAGAGCTCAGCTGAACCTGACGCTTACACAATCCTCCAAACCATTTTTGCCAATATGGTGAATGAACAGCAGGTATTGAATACCTGCTAAAGACAGAATCTTCCTAAAGCACTGTCAGATATCTGATTGTGTTACCCCAGAAAAGTTATATATCTAAAACATAAAAACTTTCCACTGCAATTGTGAGAACAAGGGAAGATTCCTGCCTAACCAGAGCTAGTCAAACGATGGAACTGCTCTTTCCCTTCAGTTCAACACTGGCTTGTGTACGGCAATTGCCTTCTGAAAAATCTTGGTTAATGTATGTACTTTGTGGCAACAAGACATCTAGGTCATTGCAAAGCCAAAATGCCCTCAAAGACCTGGACCTACAATATTATTTCCCCATAACTTTTTTTCTTCAGGTACACGTTTCACTCGTTATCCAAGCTTCACTTGGGAGCACAGGAAATTATCATGTCCATTGAAGTTTCTGAAGCTTGAGACTTTTGTTACAATATACTCCAAAATTTGGTTCAGAACTATGTTTTGTGATCTCCATTGACCATAAACTGCATCCTGACTGACAAATGGAGCAGCTACTGTTATGTTCAAACCCAGCTAGCAAGTAAGCCCCATGCAGCCACTCATTCCCTCCAACACCAGTGAAATGGGGGAGAGAATCAAAAAAGTGAGAAAATTCATGGGTTGATATAAAGACAATTTAATCGGTCAAGCAAAAGCCACACGAGCTAGAATAGAAAAACAAGGAATTAACCCAACACCTCCCACTGGCAGAGGGGTGTTCAGCCACCTCCAGGAAAGTCAGTCTCTGTCACACATAATGGTGAATTGGGAAGACAAATGCCATCACTCCAACCATGCTCCCTCCCACTTAATTTTTCTTTACACAGCTTTATATGCTGAGCATGATGCCATATGGTATGGAATATTCCTTTGGTCATTTGGGTCAGGCTGTCCTGGCTGTGTCCCCTCCCAGCTCCTTGTGCACCCCCAGCCCTCAGTGGTGGGGTGAGGTGAGAGGTAGAAAAGGCTTTGATGCTTTGTAAGTGCTGCTCAGGAATAATGAAAACATCCCTGTGTTATCAACACTGTTTCCATCATAAATCAAGAACAGAGCCCCATACTAGCTACTATGAATAAAATTAACTTTATTCCAACCAAAACTAGCACAGTTACATATGTTAAATATTTTAAAAGTCTCTGTCATTCTACTCAGTTTTTGCAGTGAACATAGGTCTACAGATCTTCCGGTTCTCCTCTACTCAAATATAAAACATGTACATTCTGATGCTAAAAATACACTGCAGTCTGTTGTGGCACTCCAGTTAGGTAAAGAGAACACAGTGGCCCTTATTGTCATTTACTGCTGTTTGTTTGAAACTTTCCTGGCATTTTACAGGCAAGAGAGAAAGTAATGAAACTTATTTCCTGACAGATCTGCAGTTTTAGGGGATTTTTTGTTTAAAAGAAATGTTTGTCCTTTGTAAAAGAAATTATAATCATACATCTTTTCTACTGTGCTTTGACTATTGGTTTCAACATAGACAATGAAGAATACAGATGTGGCAGCAACTTGCAAGTTATTAAAATTTTCTTTTCATTTAAAGCTTTCATTTTTATAGATCAGTCCTTAATGAAACTCAGGAACTGCTTGTCAATCAATAGATGCATCATATCAAGAAGGAAACATTTTAAGGAATGCTGAACACTAATAAAGTCATGGGTTGCATAAGTTTCCAGAAAAGATTGGAATCAGAAGAAAATGCTGTTCTGCAAGCAAGTCTCAAAATAGTCTTAACTTACCAGATGTCCTCCATGAAATGTGAATATTTAAAACTCCTTTAGAAATCTAGGGGTTTTTTTCATCTGGGGACTGGGTAAATTACAGAGTAGAATACTCTCAATTTACTAAATATCTGATAATTGTATCTCATCTGATTAAGTACCATCGTTTCATGGTTTTGTTTCCCATTTTCAATGTATAACATGATCAATGAATTCCTCTTGTAAAATCATTTGTTACATTGACAAAAAATTGAAAAATACTTTGCTTTAAAACTGGATGCTAATATATAAGTTTAAACAGACAGAGAATATCAGAAGAGAGGGTGGAGGAGTGGCAAAGTTGACCAGGCACAGTTTGGTTTTTGATGTTGTGTTTAATAGCACTCTCAGCTATTAAATTCTGACAACCAAAGATTCTGCCTGTAAGTCACTCATGATTTTTAACATGAACAAATATAAACAAGACAGTCTAAGTTCAAAAGGAGGTCAGTGCTATTTACCTGTAGGTGGCAGAAAATGGTATCATAAATCTTATACTTTAGTTGACTTAGCATGATGACTTTCTTTGTGTTGAAATGTAATGGGTTTTGTGAGCTACTTGGATTTTAAGGTATTTGTTCATAAGCTTTGTTTCCCTGTTTTTGCTTTGTCCTCAGAAAAAGTTTTACTGTGTGTGTGAGTGTCTCCATATGAAGTCAGGCAGAAAGTACAAATCAATGACTTTGAAACAGCAGCAGTCTCTCCTGAAAACAACAGGACCTGGGGACATATAAGTCTCTAAAGACACACAATCATATTCAAGCACTGCACAGAATTCTTTAATGCTTGTTCACTGCAGTTATACACTTCATAGGATGACTGAAAAGAATGATTTGGTGAATGGAGATGTAGACTCACTAAACAGACTGGTAAAACCAGAAAATTTAAGTTCTTATAGATGGTAATGTCAGAAAATTGTTAAGTTCCTAGGCAGAATGTATAAAATTGACTTGAAGGTTATTTGGCATGCTTCCTAGTACCATGCACTCCTGCAGGATATTAAAGAAATTAAAACTAAGTCATTAATAAAATAGATTGCAAATTTAAAAAAATAAACCCACAGAACGGTCATTATTCTAGACATTATGAAATCAATGTAAAGTATTCCAACACAAACCTGCCCCGAACCTTTCAAACTCAGAGTGTTTTGTGGGTGTTCCCAGAGCATCCACTGAGACTTTACCTTCTTAATAAATTAAAACATTATTAAAGCTGCACTAATTATCTGTGTGCTTTCCACTGCAAATCAAGAGATTATACTCTTTAAAGCAAAATAGCAAAATGTCACTTTGCTGTGTCAGGATAATAAAGTCTTCATTACATTCTAGCCCAATTTTTTTTTTTTTAAATGGGAAGCTATAGCAAATTTTGTTAATGTTAATAGGCAGTGGAGAGACTTAAAATAAGCATGTACCCTAAGGACATGGATTAAAGAACAAGCTCATGCATTTTTCACCCTGGAGGAGGTGTTCGGTTTGTGGGTCACTGATTCAGCAAGACTGAGGTAGAAAGAGGTGACCTGAGCACCACGTCTTTCAGTAGGTATAGAGAGAGGTTGAAGGGGGGCTGTAACCTTTACAACACTAGCTCCTATATACAAATTGCATTAACAAAACTTCTTCCTGCAGCTGATGGCATTCAGTGTCTTTGCCGTGTCAGCGCGCTCTCCTCCCAAAATAGCTGGAATTTTGGTCTCTAGCAATGAACCAGACTTTATGGTTGGGTTTTTTTCTGCCCAAAGGATGGTTTAAAAGGCTAACAAGAGGGAACAACTGCCACATTGCTGCCAAGAATATTAATTTACTATGGCTGAAGTGAGCACTGGGGCCTTCATGTCCTGGGCATGCTTCCCACAGTTCTCTTCTAGGAGCAAGAGTAGGGTTTTACTCACACGTGTCTTAAAGATTTCTACAGACTTCAGTGAGGATAAAGTTAAAAGCTTTTCTTTTTGCCACCTTTTAAATTAAGCTTTTTTCCAACTTGGGAAATTGGCATTTCTTCCCTTGTCCATTAACTTGCTCGGGTTTCTGAAAAGCTGCTTGTGAAAATATGACCATAAGCTCTCCTCTTGTTCCCTTATGGGCTCACGTGATATAAGAGAAAGTCTGTGACTGGTCTTGTGAGATATTCCTTCCTTAATAACTCTGCTTTGGGAGCAGACAGGCAATAAATAAAATTGAAACTTACCTATAGCCATTTTAGATTTCTGGAGCCTCTAAATCAAGACACATAACTATCTTTTTAAGAAAAACTGATAATTTATTCATTATGATCTTCATTTTTTTCAGAGGAGAAAAATGGCTGGAAAACAAGGGAAGCCAAATCCCAGAATCACAGAACCAGAGAATATTCTGATTTGGAAGAGACCCACAAGGATCCCCCCCAAGAATCACACCATGTGCCCAAGAGTATTGTCCAAACGCTTCCCGAACTGTGTCAGGTGCTGTGACCGCTTCCCTGGAGACCCTATTCCAGTGCTCAACCACCCTCTTTGTGAAGAACCTCTTTCTAATATCCAACCTAAACCTCCCCTGACACAACCTCATGCAATTCCCTGATCACCAGAGAGAAGATATCAGTGTCTGCTCCTTCTCTTCCCCTCATGAGGAAGCTGTAACTGTGATGAGGCCTCCCCTCAGTCTCCTCTTCTCCAGGCTGAACAGACCAAATGACCTCAGCTGCTGCTCATACGGCTTCTCTTCAAGGCCCTTCACCATCCTTGTTGCCCTCCTTTAGATGCTCGCTAAAGTCTTTCTTACATTGCAGCACCCAAAACTGCCCCCAGCACTCGAGGTGAGGCCGCCCCAGTGCAGAGCAGAGCGGGACAATCCCCTCCCTTGCCCGGCTGGTGATGCTGTGCCTGATGCCCCCAGGACACACTTGGCCCTCCTGGCTGCCAGGGCACTGCTGACTCATGTTCAACTTGCCATTGACCAGGACCCCCAGGTCCCTTTCCACAGCACCGCTCTCCAGCCTCTCATTCCCCAGTCTGTACATCCAGGGTTGCCCCATCCCAGGTGCAGAATCTGGCACTTTCCCTTGTTGAACTTCATACAGTTGGTGATGGCCCATCTCTCTAAATTGTTGAGGTCTCTCTGCAGGGCCTCCATGCCTTCAAGGAAGTCAACAGCTCCTCCCAATTTACTATCACCAGCAAACTTAATATCCCTTCAAGTCCTGCATCCAAGTAATTTATGAATCTTGCTGTCTTTTCCTAATCTTGACAACATAATACTAGGGGTGCTAACTTACCTCTTCTACAGTAGAAACAGTGGTTCATGTAGCATTTTGGAAGTCATCACCTCAGCAATACCGGAGATCTCCCTCCAGAACCACTACAACTGAGACTCTGAAGCCCCTTGAGTACAGTCATCAGCAAAATAGTGGTTGACAGAGCTTATTCTGGAACACTGGTTAGAAAGACCCAAATCAAACCACAACATCCTGCTAGTTATGAGGAATTCAAGCAACAGTTTTTGGGCACTAAAAGATAAAAGAATAAAAAATGAAATATTGAAGTTAATAGTTGTAGCTGCAAAACATTGGGTTTTTATTCACGTGGAATTGGAATTACTTTGATGAACAGAAGTAGCCCTAGAAAACTTAATTAAGCAATCTAGTCTCATCTTCTCCACTTATCTAATTCAAAATTTGACCAATTTTTCTCATTGTCTCAGTAATTTCTTTTAATATTAGTCTATAAATAATTTTACATGAGGTAAATCAGTTTCAGCATAAGTTATGCAAACAACTCAGTATCTCTTACAGCCCAGTTGGTAGCTGCTGTAAGGAAGCAATCGGTAGCTGCTGTAAGGAAGAAAAAGGCTTCACAGATGAGACAAAGATAATCTTTGTACTGGGTCTCCAACATCCCATTCTAGTAAGATAACAACTAAGTTGGAAGTGGAAGGGGAGATCAGCTCCATATTTCTGGTGTGGCATGGGGGTCTATAACATTAAAACTTAACCTTGTAGACCTAAACTTTTGCTTTTGCTAGAAATGTCATGGGAGAAGAAAAAAAAAAGTCATAGACCATTAGATTTTAAATGAGTTAATGATCAAGAAACAAAGTTTGGAGTGAACCTGAACTTTTTTTTTCCTTTCATTCTTTTTAGGTCTTCCTGAAAATTTTTTACACAAACCTAACTTATATTGCCAGTAGCCATCATTCTCATTTTCCAGAGGGAGAAAAAATCCATTATTTTCCTGTATTACATTAACATTCATAAAATCTGGTATTTTTAGGTCAATTTTACTTTAATATTTATATAGTTTCAACTTCTTTTTCACAGGAAACCTCAAAGTACTGTGCTTTACATTTGGACTAGAAAGTGGTGAATATTATGGTCTTTTTCTGTGTCTCAAATCAATGAATTCCATTATTTTATTTTAATCTCAAAAAATGTGATGACTTACCAACTTCCTCATGAAGATAGGTAGTTAAATTCTGAAGGTCAGAGTAACTATGACCCTGCTCAGTCAACAACTGGAAAACACAAGATGAAACATTAAATACGAGTCATTGTTCTTCCTACAAGGAGCTGTTGCCAAGAGCACAACCACGGGTGTAGGTATTTATTGTGTTCAGGCTTCAGTAAGCTTCGTCATGATAATTAATTCATGAGATAAGGAAGGTATACATGATTAAGGTCATTTCATCACCAAACAAAAAGTGAGAAGTTGTCTCTTAGCCCTGGTGTTTGTGCTATTTATAACTCCAAGTTCAGAGGGGAGTCTAGAAACCAAAGGCTGCTTTGATGATTTGTGCGACATGTCTTCAAATGAAGAAGCAAATATGATGGAAAGCTCCCTAGGGGGTTTCTTCTGCCTTCAGGCATAACCTCTTTTTTCCTTGGATTTAGTTTCAATTAACTCCTCGTCAGCTATGTGCTGAGCTCAGCAAGGCACCAGACCAGTCAGCAGTCTTCATAAATTGTGACAAATAAATATATTTGAATATAATCTGAATAATTTATCAGAGTCCATCATATCCTAGCCTTTCTTCCACGCTGGTTTGTTAACCATGGGTATGATGATTCAGTAGTACCTTGCATTTTTGTATGGTTATTTATGGTCTCACACAGTGTCTGCAAAAAGATACTTTCTTTAATGTGACCATATTTTGCATCTCTTTTTTCAGTCACAGTAAATAGATCTCTAGATACTTGGTTTATATGTTTTTATGGTCTACATTGTTTTATTTTCTACCTTTCTTTAGGTTTCCTAAGTAACATCTAAACCAGTGTATCCCCAAGACATGTAAATCACTTATTACAGGTAGAATCAGCAACTATATCTGTATTTATTATTACAAAAGGGTTTGACCCAGATGGCTAATTTAATGGAGCCATAAAAAAATGTTTATCCAGAACAAGGTACATTTTAGAATGCATTTGAAAGCTGTCTGGAGCTGACTGACAAAAGGAACATCTTTAAATGTTACCTCTAGCCATGATCTGATATTAGAACACATTTTATGTACTATACCTTGAAAGCCAGCTTCTGTTCTGCTTTCACAGGGTTGTTTGGTATATCAGAAACTGTGACAAATGACACTGTCTAGGCTGAAAATTTCTACAAAAAAAATCATCATCTCATCCAAGAATGTGATGATGAGACAAACTTTTTATAAACAAGACCAAAACTAATCAGAAGGGTGTCGGGGTACCTGGTGATCTGAATTTATCCTAGCTGCTTAATGGAGTGAGAACTTTGATAAGTACTCATAGTATAGGAAAGAGATCTACCTGAGAAATTACTTCAGAAGTCCTTTTATAGACCTGTCATGTTCCTATAGGCAATGTCCACTCATGAATTTTCCAGAAGTCTGTTAGAAATCATTATGGAATTCCTCAGTATGTGTAGGTTTGGTTTTCTTTCACTGGTTAACACCTGGGAAGGTCCTAAGGAACCTAAGTGGTAATCAGCTTCTGCTTACATACCAGCAGGATATAGGGAAGTTACTGAGTTAGTTGCAGAGGTATATTATATAGGTAGTCCTTTTAAAAAAGACCAAAATGGAAGATGGGAATGACATCTCTCCATTCAATAACACTTCATTTTAGTAAGTAGTCTAAAATACCACTTCCCTCCAAACATTAATTTCCTTTCATTATATTCACTGCACAAGTTAACAAAAACCTAATATTGTAATAAGATTAATAATTTCCAGGCGTATTTGTTACTATGTGTGCTTGTTACTGCTCAAAAGGTTGAAGGTTTTCCTTCATTTTAAGTATTACAGAAGAACACAAACAAATAAAGACTGAATTTTTTACTGGTGGTGTGGTTTAAGCCCAGCTGAAATTAAGCATGGCTGCTCATTCGACCCTCCTCTCTTCCCTCCACTCCTGTGGAATGGGGAGGAGAATCAAAAGTAAAACTTATAGGCTGAGATAAGAACAGCTTAATAATTAAAAACAAAGTAAAACACAATAATAATGGTAAATATTAATAATATTAATAATACTAATAATAATGGAAATAATAATAATGGTAAATAATATTAATAATAGTAATAATAATAATGATGGAAAAAATCCCCAAACAAGTGATGCACCATACAATCGCTCACCATCCACTGACCAGTGCCAGGCTTCTCTTCCCGAACTTGGATCAGTCCCCCCTTCGGGGTAACTCCCCCCAGTTTATCTAAAGAGTATGACATTCTATGGTGTGGAATTTCCCTTTGGTCAGTTCAGATCACCTGCCCCAACTATACTTCCTCTCAGCTTCTTTTGTGTATCTTCTCACTGGAAGAGCATGAGACACTCACATACAAACATCCTTGACTTAGGATAAACACAACTTAGCAAAACCCAAAAGAACAGTGTGTCATCAACATTATTCTCATTTTGAATCCAAAACACAGCACTGTACCAGCTACTGGGAAGAAATTAACTCTATCGCACCAAAGAACAGGACAACTGGCTTTTGTCTAACATAGCAATGAGGATATCGCATGATAAAGCAAGCACTGAATGTTACAGCTTGTCTTTGAGAATGTCTGCAGACCTGGTGACACCTCAGAATCCTGCAGAAAGTGCCCTAAGGATGATCCCCATTGATTTCCTATTAAAGGGTCATTTTCTAAGAGAAGTGTAGCAACTCAATGCACTTCTACAATAAGGGGAAGGAAAGAAGCAGTAAAGCTTCAAGATACTATTATTATTATTATTATTATTATTATTATTATTATTATTATTATTAGCAGCAGCAGCAGCAGCAGCAGCAGCAGCAGCAGCAGCAGCAGCAGCAGCAGCAATGGGGAAAATAGATCAAATTGGCTAAGACCACATACAGCATCTACTAAAAGTGATAAATACTGGTAGCCAAGTGGCAGAGTAGGATCTAGCTATTGCAGGACTATGGATGTACTTTCTTTTGTAAGTCTGGTAGGGCTCAGTATTTTCATTAAAAACCAGGATGATGGAATGAAATTATGAGAAAATGTTAAAATTACATTGGTCAGAAAGGGAACTCATAAGGGAAGACATCCTTGGAGTTCAAAATGGTCCTTTGCAACTCGCCATGATCATCAGTTTTCTTGATACTAATGGTGCCACCAAACAGCTAGGTAGGCAAGCTGCTTAACATTGTGTATTCCACAAGCCCACAATAATTTTTCGTGTTCAAAACATCACATCCAGATTATCAAACAATCTGGGAACTATTAGGCTTATAGAAAATACCCATTATCTTGCTTAGCTGTTCTTGACACAGCAGTAATAATGAAGCCAATATGCTAAACCAGGTTTCTGCTAGATCAGCTACATGCAATCACTAATGCATAGAAAGATTCTAAATAAAATTATTAAAATAAATCATACAGATGATAAATTGTAGAAATGGGACAAAAATTACATTACTAGTATATTAAACTCATTAACGAGAATCTTAGAGAAAAGATGATGTAGGGCTATGTGAAAAAGCTTTAGAAAAATATTTTGAAACCCCATAAAAGCTACAGAACAAAAGATGTCAGCCTTTGAAACAATACCTGAGGAGGAATTATATAGCCAGAACATCATGTTGCCAAAATCCGAAGGACATATTCAAGAAGGAAATAAGCAAGCTTTAGAACTACATGCAACTCTTACTTAAACCATGGGCCATGGTAAAGCTCTTGGAGACATAGGAAGAAAATGCAGACGAAGAAACTATGAGTCTTCCATAATGAAAGGAACAAAGTGATCCAGCTTCTGAAAAATACCCCACAGTTTCAAGTAAGTGAAGGGGTTGAGCCAGAGACAATGACTTAGAAAGATACCCTGAGATAAAGCATTAGAGCAAATCATTGTGATTATGGGAAAAGAGCATGTCATATCCACCTGTAAATCTTTAGTTGAATAGGAGTTGAGCAATAAAACTGCCTATATCAGTTTAGTCATATAATAACTCAGCAGATCTTACTAGCTAAGAAGAGCTATTACTGTTTTGTCCAAGAAATTAGTGGTGCTGCCTCTTTTTAAGTTTCTATGAATCACAGGAAAAAGAAAGATTAGATACTTTACTAATGCTTATAATTCCTTTTGAGATCAAAATGTTGTTTTATCCAGATTCCAATTCATTTGTAATATGAGGGTGATGAAAAAGTTTGCAGTCTACTCTTCTGATATATATAAGGCTAACTTCTTCCAGAGGACCTATGCTACAACTCATGTTGGTAATATTAATTGCATAAAACTAGGCTGATGAATGAGAAGATAGTCGGAATGACTGTGAGAAGGGAAAAGCTGAAAGAAATAATCATAAATTCAGGGAAAACAATTTAAAAATTGCAAAACCTGAGTAGGAAGTAGGTTTCCGGAGAATGACATAGTGACAATGTTAGACTCATCTCATATTTCTAGCCAAATTCCTTCAGGAATGAGTATTCAGAAGTCTAGTCAATGTAATGAAAGAAAGAAAGAAAGACTACTCAGATAATATTGCCAAATATGAAGCTTATGGAAGTTAGCATTACAATAATTACATACAAATCTGTCCCATGGTTGCTTTTTCATACAAGTTTTTCCTATTAATACAAACTGTAGTCCTCCTGTATTCTCAATCTTTTAAGTTTACCATTTGACATCACTGAAATTCAATATGTAAATGAAAGGTTTTAGCCACAGGAGAAAACATGGACTTAGACCTTGAGGGAAAGAACTGGAAATTCTGAACTTCATACTTCTATAGGGCCTAATATGTTCAAACTGCTGTATGAGCATTCATTAGAGAAAAATGTCTCCTTTCATCATCTCATGCTAATTATTGAGAGAAGAAGCAAAATGTTAGTAGCACTAATGTACACTGCACAAGATAGTACCCTGCCATGTATTAATTAGCATGAGAGTAGGAATGAAAACTGTCTTTAGGAAATATCCCAGAAATGCAAAAAGTGCAGGAAGGGAAAATCCTGTTTCAAAGTGCTTGAAGGTAACAAGAAAAAAAGCCAAACAAAATAAGCAAATCTGAAAAAAGGAACTGACTGCAATGTTTTGTTGTTTTTTTCTTTTTCAAATTGTCATAGTGAACCGGGAAGTATCCTTTTAATGATGAATCTTCATTCATTCTCATTTAGCTTGTTGCCTGCATTCAGATAAAAGAGTAACTGTCTGCACCTCAATTAAGTATTATTACTAAGTCATCTTTGATTATAACCCTGTTTGTTCCTCATAGTGAGCTTGTAAATCACACAAGTTGAGCACTGTGCCTTCCTCAGATACCCTGCAGGGTGAAGACTGATTTCTCAAACATTTCTTGGAATCTCTCTCTTCCCCTAGGCATTCTCTTACTGGAATTTTAATGTGATTTTCCACTGGTTTGTTCTGTTTTAGAAGTCTGTGGCAACATTTCCTTTTTGTTTTAATCAATTTTCCCAATGATTTTCTTTTTCAATGAGAAATGCAAAACTTCGTAATACTTTGAAGAACAACATCTGTTCATTTGCATGGAGAAAATTTTATTTTGTCTGTTATTTTTCATTCCACTAGTAACTGACAAGCGAGGAAAATTGAAGTATCTTCTGGCAGAAGGAAGAGAAATAAGAATTAATTTTTCTCACATGGATATAAAGTGAAAGCTATACAGCTGTTTAAAATTATACCAAAGATGTATTTAAAAACTTTGAAACAACCAAAGCCAAGATATGACTGTTCAAAGACAATTTGCTCCAGAACAGGCATTTTCATTAAATAAAAATAGCCATTTCTGTACGTCAGGCTTACGCCCCTCAAAGCCATATGTGGAAAGGGCTGTTAAATTTTTCAATAACATGAAAGCTTAGTCCAGTAGGAAGTGGCTTTTTCTCCCATCACCTCTTTGAGTTTTGAAATCTTTATGGTATGGGATACTGTTTAAAAATGTAATTCACATCTGGTTTCTGAAGTTTTTAGGCACATGAGGAAAGACAGAATATCCTGGCAAAATTCAGAGCTGCTTAAGAGAGGGCTTCAGCCATGTGGAAAATCATTTTACCACATGTGATTTAAAAACATAGACGAGGACTTAAACAAATAGAGTAATAATTTGATGTTGGTTTACCCACAGATTCAAGGGTATGCTTGAACACTGCAAAATTACCCACAGATTCAAGGGTATGCTTGAACACTGCAAACTAATTCAAGGGACTAATACTGTATGTATTAGTTATGGACATTCCTTCTTAACTGATTTTCACAGAGCTTCTTCCCTGACAAAAAAACTTTTTTCATTTTTTTTCAAGAGACCATTACAGCCTCCTTCATATCTTTGTTAGCAAAAGGGTTAATTTGATGCTAATTGCTGAGATACATTTTTTTCCATAAGTCCTTCATAATGTGCCATTTAAGGGCTTCCTAGCACAAATATTTTGCAAACCAAAGCAAAAGCAAGCACAGAGAGTTCTTTGTAAAGCCACAGTACATATCTATGATATTAGACAAACGAACGATGAAAAGCAGGTATCATTAATAAATGGTGTTGATCAATATCTCTATGCATTTCAAATAACTGAATTCAAATAATTCAAATAACTGAATTTTGGATGAAGGTCTCTGTGTTTTACCATAAATCTACAGGCTGTGGAAATAGCTGTGCTAATTTTTTTTCACTGTTAATTATCTGTTTTTCCCACTGTTAATTACCTGTTTTTCCTGGGAGAATCAAAAAATCAACTCCACTGTAGAAAAATATGAGATTATGTGGAAGAAAATTACAATGAATTTAGAATTCAATATTCAGCTTTTAAATTTACTTTATTGCACAAACCTTACACATTTTGACTTCATTAATTAAAGAAAAAAAAAAGAAGTTCCAGTAGGGATACTTATTTCAGGTAGCAAATACTGAATCATATTTGAATGCAGAATTAAAATCTCAATAAAAACAACAACAACAAAGTCAATTTGCAAGTATTTTTTCCATATACGTAATTAAAATCGTGAACAATTTGTGAATATATTTTATTCTGACATATTCAAAAACTAATTATAAACTTCTGAAATCTTGGGTTTGTAAGTTTCAGTTTTCTGCTTGTAAAATATACTGGTATACTTGTCTGAGTCCTCCTACTACTTTAGCTAAGTTCTATTTTGCATGCAAGTGAAATTACTTATTTTCAATATTTCAGTAACTTTGTCAACAGTGAAAATTTAGAGCTTGGACGACAGCAAAAGAAACAAGTAAATGTATAAATTTAGAGGATATAATCTTCTTTGTTTACACTATATATAGCAGTCTCACTTGTATCTTATAGATGCTGGTGGTATGGCAAAGCTCCAAATAATTTTCTTACCTGAAAGTGGACATTAAAATGTGTCAGTCATAAATCAGGTGAAACACTGAAGATTTTTTCATTGTTCATATATTCAGAGAACTGTACGATTTAACTCCCTTGTAGAGGCGTTGTTGGTTTGCTGTTCGTTGGTTTGGGGTTTCTTTTCTCTTTTGGTACCTTAAGGGCATTATTTCAAAGCAATGAAGTCATAAAATAGATATTTTTTTTTCTTCTAGAATCTTCAGAATTTTTTATTAAAAAGTATATACATATATGAGGATATGGACACTATTTTAAGAAGACTCAAGCGACACATTTAGGACTTCATGTAACCTTCAGTCTTACTGTCCGGAGTATTAAAAATGGATACTTTTATATTTTGAACTTGATTTTACTTTCACTGTTTCCACATTGACTTTCTTGGACTACAGCACTTATTCTATATGGAAAATTTTGAGAAATATTAGCTTAAAATAAATGCAAGGCATTGATAAACAGATAAAAACAGACGCCATCTGAAATAAGCATCACCCATAATAAGCTGTCAGACAGAATATATCCATTGGAAAGTAATATCATAAAAATCCATAGCATTTTTATCACAAAGCCATTGAGATTTTCCATGCATCATCCTTGGTATTCCAGCATCCGGAATAAAGCCAGTGAAAGAATCCACAGCCCTGGAAATCTTCAAAGTATTTTCCCTTACTGAAGACAGTAGCTAGCAGTGACTTTGCTCCAGTACTGTGCTGTGCATTGTGCCAGGGTTTCTTTACTCTGTTTATTAAGCTGGTGACACAGACAACGCTAACTCTGGCATTGCAATTCTGTTTGCACTCAAAATTGGTTGTTTCAGCCAGAAAAGCCAAGCTGAGAAAGTGGCAGCATACTGATCATCTCTCAATAACTTTTCATCCAAACTTCCTCAGGGAATGTGAGGGAGGAAGGGGACTTTGATCAGAAAGCCAGTGCCTGAACAGTTGAACCTGAAAAGCAAGTTTTCACTCAGCTCAGTCGTGTCATCTCCTTTTAGATTAAAGCATCTGGGCATCTGGTGGGTCCAGTGTGTTGGACTAAAAAGAAGTGGCAATGGAAAACTGCATGTGGTGGTGAGGATGCTCAAAAGAACAAGACTGAGATCCTTGTTGCTATTGGGTTTCTATGTCTCGTTACACCATATGCAACTATGCAGAGAACCAAGACATTGCTTAAGATCCACTCAAGCTGTTCTAGGCAGGAGCAGTACTTTATTTAGAGTTATAGAAAACGTTAATAAAGATCTCTGGATGTCAACTAGCCCATTCCCTAGCCCAAAAGCAGGGTCCATTGAGAGGATGCAACAGGTGGAGCTGGTGTAGGCCGTACTCACCTGCAACCCGCCCAGCATGTCAACATCTGCTCTGATTTGAAGAGCTGAGACATAAAGGTCTAATTAAAAAAAAAATAAAAATCCTCCCTGCTGTTCCTACATTTTGTTCTTTCTTGAGAAGTACAGTCCCTCATCATATTGGTTAAACCTTACTGTCACTGCAGTTCATTGTTAGTTACATCCATCCTAGGAAATTAAATCTGGCAGAAGCACGGTCTGAAGTACAGGCATGAGAGCATCTCATGCAGAGGTCAGCTTGCTTTCAGGCATGGCTGCAGCTTGTGCCAAATAACCTCTGCCTGGCTTCAGTTCAAAAGATAGCACAAGCCAGAGATGCTTCCCAGTATGCAAACAGTGAAACCTGAGGAAACGTGAGGGTTTAGTTACACAGACAAACTCTGCTGTGCCAGGGCAACAGAACAGGATCTGGTCAGGTTTTCTTATATTAGTACAGTTATAGTCACTAAGAAAATGAGCCAAAAATCTAATTTTCCTTCAACTTTTCTTATCTTTGGTGATCTGGGATTGATAATTTCTTACTTTTGGATCATATTTCTGTATTTACTGTTGAAGAAACAGGGATACTTCCTTGTCCCTCTACCAACACTTATTTCTGCCTTCACAGAATTCAACAGCCACAAGTTTTCAGTACTTAGACCAGAAGAAAAGGAGGTTCACAGCAGAACCTGAAGCTGGGTCCATATTTTTGGAATTCTATCCCAATAACTGAATCTCAGGACTGTCCTTTATGTTACCTAGCAAGTGTTTACTGCTTGACTCTGTCTTCATGGCATTTTGTTACAAAGGTGATGTTGCATTTGTATCCCAAATCCCTTCTGAAGTCTGTCAAATCAATCATGTTTCAATCATGTAACATTCATAGCATGTTACAAACAACCCAGGCCAGCTCGATGAATTACATGCCAAAAAGGCACAGTATAGTCACCATAATATGAACATAACATTGCTCACAAAACTGACTGTAAACTGGATGCAAGCATAGGGAGGTGCTTATTGGTTTCTCAGGAGAAAAGAAAATTATGCATCAGGATAAGGAGATTGTGCATTACACATATGATGTGCAGCAGTTATGTTACCATTTGAATCTGTTCCAAGATCTGTTCAATTTTACACTTGAAAAAGTCCTTTAAGTCTGCCATAGGCCCTCTGAATTCTTCATAATGTTGACTTCTTTCTACTCAATAATGACATAAGACACACCACCATCAAAATACAATTATATAACATTCCTGTGGCAAATAAAACTGCTTACATGGAAAATTAATATCAGGAGAGTAACAAATTTTTTGCCGTCTTCTAATACAGTTTTGCTGCTGGAAATCTCAGAGGAAAGGTACCACCGTGAGATGGTGCAGCTCCTTGTGGCACAGCAAGGACTGCTCTTTGAAACAGAAGACGGCTATGTTAAGTGGCCACTAAGAGCCTAATTAACATTTTCACTCGGTACTGCTTTCTTAATCTGAGAGCCAAATCAGATTTGTATTCCAAGGCATTGCTTCTAAAACAATAAATCAAACTGAAATATTGCTTGGCCATCTTCCAATGGGCTGCTAAATGCTAGTTCCTTCAAAAATTAGAGATCAGAATCACTATCAATGTAGGAAAAAAAAAAGTATAAGCTTTGATCTGTGGGTATATTGTCTCTACCTATCTGCATTTTCCATTCTTTCTTACTGTCATAGCCATTTTAAAATGTCTTGAAGCACTGCTGAAGAACAAGCAACAGATAAAGATGCCGAGTAATCTTAATCTAAAAAAAAAACCTCACTATTTATCAGTGATTTCAAGACTTTAGTCCTCACACAAAACCCTCTAACTGTAACCAACCAGACTCTGTATGTGCTGCTTTGGCAGCATTGTGCCAATTTGCACTGACATCTAATGCATTACACTTGGCAAAATTTGGGGTGTGTGCTGGCCCTGATGGTGAATAGGCAAGTATATGTTCCATATAACAAATTGTTGTCTGACTGTATTATTGTTGGTTTTGTGGGTTTTTTTGTTACCTAGTAGTTAGGCCACTCAGAAACTCAACCATTTCCTTTATCATTTAGGAACAGCTTTTGCATTTGCTACAGTCCCTAGAGGATTTGGGGTCTTCTAAACTAATCAAATATTTATGATAAATAAATAGTATATTATGACTGTGATGAATTTTTCTCCCCACTAATGATCCTCTGGCCAGTCTAGGAACTAAGTACTGCTGTTGGATGAAAAATAGATATTGCAGTACGTTGCCTGAAGGCGGTTACACCAGAAAACGAAAAGAAGGAGGACCTTTTCCATGGGTAGTCATACAACTGTAAAATTCTTTTTTGCATATTCTCATTGAGGGAGGTTATTTGGTTTTGAATGTTATTTGGATTTAAATGAATATTAAGAACATTTTTTCTTCCTTAACTTACTTACTTGCACAAAATTCTACATTCCATAGAATATTTAAGGAAAATATTAAAATCCTAAATTAATATAAAAAAGCTCAGTGCCACGGATGAAGTCACAGCGGTTGACATCAACTGAGAATCTATCACAGAAATGAGATGTGGCTAATGGTTGTGAAGTGCACTTCTCTTTGCAAATTGTGGAAGACAAAAATGTGATATTTTTAGAAGCAATATTGTAAGAGACAACTTATGCATGCATGATATTAATGGCAGAAGACATTAAGCTCTGAATGATTGCTTTTCCTTGCTTGCATACCAATGCATTTTTTTATATTTAACTGATATCTCAGATGGCTATCTCTTCTTCCACCTCCTTTATTTATATAAGATGTTTTCCCCTTCTTCTCTCTTGCACATTTTGTTTGTCTTGTTATTTTTAGGGTCCGCACATTTATTCTGGGAATAGGTTTTGTCTGTTAGAATGAGTCATGCCCTACCTCCTTCTCTCATCCATACAAGCACACAGGCGGAACTGAAATGTCCCTTACATCTTCAGAGCGGGAAGAGAGTCCCTTGGTAGCAGGTAATTTATTTCATATAATAGAGCTCTTATCACGGGTGTACAGTGAACAACAGCGACTTTTGACTTGTTTACAGATGATTTTTGTTTTGTTTTTTTTTCTTTTAAATCCCTATGGAGATAATCTCTACCAGATCCACACTTCTTTTATGACCTGCAGACTAATGCAAAATTGTTGGGTTCCTTACTGTTTAGTAAAACACATACTTAATTATTCTTATATAATTTTCCCCTGTTTCTCATATTGTGATGTCAACATTCAGTGCATGGCCATACATTATTTTATAGATAGTTTGTTTTATGTCTCCACTGAGAACTTATGATTTTTGTTATAACAGTGAAGTTTTTGGTACTATTGTGCATTTCCTTTGTAGGCAAGTAATATTTCATTCAGTTACATCCCTGTATTTCCCATGAGCTGAGATGTGTTCATGACGGCCATTAGTTATGGTAATTGTATTACCTCTTGCACTTAGGATTGTGATCCTTCTTCTTCCTTGACACATGCACACACGTGATGCATACATATGTCATACATACAGGGAAGTGCAATTCCAAAAGACAATTTATTGGAGTATATTGTATATACTTTATAAGTAAGTCTAGCTACCTTAATCAGCAACTTTGCCTTTTTTTAAAGATATATTTATGGATAAAACCTCACATTAAAACTGGAGCTATTGAGAAGAATTAGAAAGTAGGTTTCTTTGGATAATTACATCAGCCTAAGCACTGTAAGGATAACTTACTGTTTTTTTAAATTTCAGTCATGGCCACAGTGTGTAAGATAACCTTTTTTGTTCCACTTTCAACTCCCACACTTCACTCAATTTTTCTTCTTAAATTGGATTAGAATCTCTTGAGTAGAAGCAATTACCTTGATTCTTTAAATTCTCTGTCAAAGAAAGAAGGTCTCTGAAACATAAGGAAGGAACAATCTTCAGGATTGTTTTCCCTTTGTTGTAAAATCTGCCAATCACTTTCCGGGGAGGAACTGAAAAGAAGAGGAGAAGATGAGCAGGGAAACAAAAAAAAATGTCAGAAACAGTATATGCACTTCTATTTGTATTTTACATTTTTACCTTAATGGTGATAGGTCAAAAACTATGATTATTTTAAATTTGAAAAATTTGTAACCTTTTCATCCTTTTACTTTGTCTGCACGGATCTTTGTGAGGTAGACTCACGAGAGTCTATTATGCTCAGCCTGTGTAAATTAAAACAGTGCCACAGTGGATGTATGAAGTTTGTAAACAATTATATTTTTGGACCTTAGAGTCACAGATATACACTGAAATAACAATCATGCAGGGAAATACAGTTTGTAGATTTCTTATAATATACAGATCTGTCCAGTGATTCTAACTGAACTTGAGACTAAGTTTGCATGAATTGCATATAGAAGGATCAAGAGAGAGAGATGTGGAAGGGAAAGCAAATGTATAATGCATATGCAGCAGTTCAATGCACAAAAGGAATCTGATGAATACTTTATAAGCCTAATTTATAAGTGCACCCTGACTCCCTCAGTGTGCGCTGTTTAAATTAGAAGTTTGTACATCCTGTATGGCATTCTCAGATTGTATCAACACCTCAGAGCGCTTTGTCTCATTCCTAGCAATGGAATGGGGGTTTTGTGCACATTTTGCAGAGTAAAATGAACCCCAGTACTAAGACACACAAAGAGGATATGGCTGTGAACTTCCAAAGTGTGTTGGCTCATTTCCTTCAATTCTTCTAATTGCTTAAAAATCTAATACATATGGGAATTTTTTGTCAACTTGGTTATAACGCTAGTGCTAAACACTTGATGACTAAGTTGCAGATCTCACACACAGCTCACGCAGGCCAAGACAGAGCAGTTGAGTTAAAAAGACTACATCAGTGGACGTATGATAATTTAGATTTCCACTGCCTTCTCAAACAATTGTTCCTGCAAAGTAAGGAGAAGGATAGAGATGATTTGCTTTCTCTAAGAAGTGACAGGATGGACATCTGTCTTTATGGAAGAGTGATACTTCCAAAAGCTTAGCTTTAGAACACCTCCATTAGAAATGGCATGTTCTAAAATCAGAGCAAGTGAGTTCTAAACTCCTCATCCAACAAAAAAAAGCTTAAGTAGTGCCTGGAAACTTACAGGTACAAAGCCTTTAGCAGGCATGAGATTAAAGGAATCAGTTACATTAACTTTCAGGTCAAAAAGAATTAACTATGTGTTGAGAAGGATTCTTGTCTTCTCAAGCTGAATCATTAACTACCATCTTCCAAAACGCCTGAAATGTACTGGTAAGTGTACACAGTATTATGGGCAAGTCCATAGATCTGCACATTTATCAAATGCCTGACTTTAGGTCCAGATAAGTGATGAAGGAAAAAAGGACCATGAAAACTATGGACTATCAGTGAAGGTAACTAGTGTGTTTACAAAAGCAAGGACTCCATCTATCATACTAACATGACATTCTGTCAACAAGAACTACCAATGGAAGTTATCCCTTGTATGCATTGAAGAACATATTTTCCCAGATCTTTTCCAACTGCAACATACTATTATAAATACTTTTAGATTTAATTTCTCTAAACTTGGGCATACCAAAAACTAATTTACTTTAGCTTTCCAGTCAAATTACTTTTTAAAGTTTTCATGCCTTTTTTCACTATAAATTTTAAAATAAAATTTTTATCCTAAGAAAATTTCAAACCCTGGTTATCTTTTTTACATTATTAAAACAGTTTCATAGAGGGCTGTTTTATCCTGTTTTCCAGTGTCTGCATCTTCTACCAAATTTGGCACTATAGCCTCTTTTCTAAGCAAACACTGAAGAATTAAATGCTTCATGGGTATGATACTACAAACTCAAGCTCATATAATTAAAATAAAGTATATTTGATTGTGAATCTGTATTATTTCAGTGACATAAATCAGCAGTAACACTGATTTTTTTTCTCTTTCTTCACTTTTAAGAAATGAACAGTATTGAAATAAATGAGGGTATGTTTACTTAGGAAGTGTGGTATCAGAAGATGATATAATTATTTTAATCACTGAAGCACTGTCTGACTAGTAGAAATTTAACTGAAGATTTAGGCAAATCTGGGTTATCCATCAGCAGGAAGGGTGAATCTAGAGGTGGTGCCTCTAAAAGAATAAGCTAAGTAATGTCTGTAGGTAAAGGGAATAACAAACAAGAGGCAAATGTACAGAGATTTGACGTCAAGTAAACACTGTGATTACGAGTATTAAAAGCCTCTAAAGAGAGATATTTCACAGTAGTCTTTGGCCATGTTTTGTATAACACTGAAAATAAAGTAAGCCCAGAGCAGTGAGGTGATAAAGCTCCCACAGAGCAAAGATACAGCCTGGGTCCTCACACCTATGCAAACTAAGTCACATCATTCCCAACACACAGATTCAGACCTCAGCTCTCTCAGCTTAGGGAGCTGCCAGCAATGAGGATCCTGTAACTGGTTTGGACCTATGAATATTAAAGCTGCAAATTGCAAGCACCTGAAAAACTGTAGATCTTAGAAGATCCACTAGAGAAGGTTATATTTTGTGCTTCTATTGGTGAGAGTAAAACCAATACTTTCTATTTCATCAAAATGAGGAGAAAGATCCCTCAGCTGAACGTTTTTGAGTCCATAACCCTTTGGAGGAAGATGACATTTTCTATGGAAATCTGTGCTACACTATTAGATTAAAATACATGAGGCAGGTACGTACTGAAGGACATAATATATGCATGATGGAATAAAAGAGAAATGTCACTGTAGCACAAAGAGGTTACTAGAGGTTATTCTCTTAAAATCTTTCAATCTGGGAGAGGTGGAGAGGGAGGCAACTTTTATATCAAAAGGTCATTTTGGTCTAGCAGTCTAGAGCTATTCAGCTAGGCAATCTGTTTTTCTCTCTGTTTGTTCCATTCTTTCAAGTCAATGTCTTTAGAACTCAAAACCATCTGGAATGAAATGTTTACTTTTGAATGTCAAATAATTGCTTTCCCCTCTTTAATTTAAAAAAAAAGCAAAAATAGCTATATTATGAAAACATTCATGTATATAAAGCGTGCATGTATACGTAGAATCACTTATGTTGGAAAAGACCCTTAAGATCATTGAGTAAACCCAGAAATGGCAAGTCCACCACTAAGTCATGTCCCTAAGTGCCACATGTCTTTGAAATACCTCCAGGGATGGTGATTCCACCACTGCCCTGGGCAGCCTGTTCAGTGAAGGGCTGGACAACCCTTCACTGAAAGTGAAGAAATTTTTCCCAATATACAATCTAGAGCTCCCCTGGCTCAAACTGAGGTTGTTTCCTCTTGTGTTATCACTTATTATCTGGGACAAGAGACTGACCCCCACTTCAGCATTACCTCCTCTTAAGTAGTTGCAGGGAGCAATAAGGCCTCCCCTGAGCTTTCTTTTCTCCAGGCTAAAAAAACCCCAGCTTCCTCAGCCACTCCCTATAAGATTTGTGCTCAAGATCCTTCTCCACCTCCAGTGAACTTTTCTGGATGCAGTCCCAGGCCTCAATGTCTTTCTTGTAATGAGGGGCCCAAAACTGAACACAGCACTCAAGGTATGGCTCCAGCATTGCCAAGTACAAGGGGACGATCACTGCCTTGGTCCTGCTGGCCATCCTGATTTGATGCAGACCAGGATGCCATTGGCCTTCTTGCCCACCTGGGCACATGCTGGGTCATGTTCAGCCACTGTCAAATAGCACCCCCAGGTCCTTTTCCACTGAGCATCTTTCCAGCCACTCTTCCCCCAGCCTATAGCGCTGCATGGGGTTATTGTGACTCAGTGGCAGGACCTGGCTTTTGGCCTTGTTGAACCTCACACAACTGGCCTTAGCCCACTGACTCATCCTGTCCAGATCCCTCTATACCACTTTCCTGCCCTCTGGCAGATCAACAAACTTCCTGCCCAACTTGGTGTCATCTTGGTGTCTCATCCAGATCATTGATGAAGATGTTAGACAGGACTGGCCCCAACACTGAGCCCTGGAGAACCTTCACCATGACTCTCTGGGCCTGAACATCCAGCCAGTTCTTTACTCAGCAAAAAGTATGCCTGCCTAAGCTGTGGGCTGCCAGCTTCTCCAGCGAAATGCTGTGGGAATAAAATGCTTCACTAAAGTCTATGTAGACAGCATCCACAGCCTTCCCCTCATCTATTAAGCAAGTCATTTTATTGTAGAAGAAGATCAGGTTGTTCAAGCAGGACCTGCTTGTCTTAAACCCGTACTTACTGGGCCTGATCCCCTGGTTGTGCTGTACGTGCCATGTGACGACACTCAAGATAATCTCCTCCATGACCTTCCCTGGCACCAAGGTCAGGCCTTTTTTTCCCAGGATCCTCCTTTCAACCCTTACTGGAGGCTGGTGTCACATTTTTTAACCTCCAGTCAACTGAGACCTCCCCAGTCAAGCAGGACTCCTGGTAAATAATGGAAAGTGGCTCAGTGCCACTTGCACCAGCTTCCTCAGTACCTCAGAGTGGATGTATCACATCCAGTCCCATAGACTTCTTGGATTATGGGGGTTTCATGCTGGTCCCCATGCATGTCTTCCAGCTCAGGGGCAGGGTAAGCCAAGAACAATTGGTCTTACTGTTAAAGATTGAGGCAAAGAAGCATTAATTAACTAGAGCCTTTCCTCCTTTTCCTTATTCTTTGTCACTATGTTTTCCCCCACATCCAATAAAAGAGGGAGATTTTCCTTAGCCCTCCTTTTTTTTTCTGATGCATTTATAGAAATGTTTTTTATTGCCTTTTATACCAATAGTGATATTAAGTTCTAGTTCAGCTTGGGCCCTTTTTATTTTCTCCCTGCATAACCTCTCGATACCCTTGTAGTCCTTCCAAGTTGCCTGCCTCTTCTTCTAAAGGTCATAAACTCCACTTTTTTCCCCGAGTACATACATAGTATTTCTTATGTTGAATTATGAATTATTTATTTAATTTATGAATTATTATTTAATGTTATATTAACCTAATTTGAATACAATACCGTGAATTTGATAATGTTGAGAAACAGAAGTCCACATTCATCAAGATTTTAAATATCATTATGGATGAGCTAGACAAAATATTTTCCTCTTCTCAAAAACTATGGTATGACCTTGTAATGCATTTTTAAATTATATCTACTGTAATAGAAATAAATAAGAGCTTCAGAATATTTTTGCTTTTCAGCAAAATAAGAAAATTATCCCTGGAGTCCTTGCCTTCCCTCCCTCTGGTCACACTTTTCAGTTTTTGTTAGTATCCTATTAAAAGCAACAGCAAAAGGATTAATATTTTCATAGCGCTTTTATGTTAGTGCTTGCATGAGATCACTATGGGGGTGACCCTTTCATTTACCTTTTTATTTCTTTCTCTGAACTGAAAAAATAATGTCTTGTTTTTCTCTAGGAAGGCAAATGTGAGGGTTACGTTGCCATCAGTGTTCTCAGCATCCTTGTGAGAAGGGGTGTTTCTGAAATTCCTATTTAGACAAAGAAAACCCACAAAACCCAAAACTATGAAAATTCATTGTCAAGGCATTTCCCAAGAGAGTATGTTTGACATATTATACATTTCTACCTTAGGAGATTTAAAGCTGGGTCAAATTTGGAAAAGTGAGGTTGTAGTTTATAGTGAAAATTTCACAATACAGCTATGTGTCCCTAAAGTCCTTAAAGAATGATAGTTGTCCTGATAGCTATCTTATGGTTCCTAAAAAATGATGAATTGCTTTTGAGATTTATACATGTGGTACTAAAAATGCATGAAACATTATGTCTGGCTGCTTTTTGCTAGAAAAAACCCCTTCACTTAGCAGACCAGGACACGATGTAAAAGGATGCTGCAACTCAATGTTTCAATGGCAGGAAAGATTGGAAGCATTTTTCAGCTAGGACCTAACAGCTCCTAAAGCTTGTTTTCACAAAGTATAAAGCAATGTAAAATTACTATAGTTTTCACATCCAAACTACTTTTTGACAGACAATGAAATATTTCCCTGAATTAGGTCTTCCATGAATTAAGCATTAATTAAAAACAACAACAACAACCATACAAAAAAACCCCAACCCAAAACCAACCCAAAAAACCTTCTAGTTTTGATTTCAACATTTTGAAAACAAATTAATTCACTACATCAATTGACAAGTTGTCCTAGCAACAAGATTTCATTCCAAACATGCACACTTTCTCATTTGAATTTATTTAGCTTGAAATTTAAGACTTCTAGATTACAAAAACCCTGCTAAACTGAAGAGCTTCTGAAAATTTCCTTTCTCACAGAGGTGGCACCAGAACCAGAGCTAGAGGTTACTCTCGGCTTCTACTTGGCATCCCTCTAAACAGGTGCACAAGACTGGTTCTCATACAAGAACAGTACACAAGGGAGACCCTCAAGAACAGGTGCCTTTCTGTACACTGGGAGAGCTAACATGGCGAGTGCTTTCCAGCCCGGGGACCAAGGATACATCTGCTGGAAATGGGGACACGGGTCATTACCTTGAGTCCTGTCACTGGTCACCAGAGAGAAGAGATCAGTGGTGCTCCTCTGCTTCCCCTCATGAGGAAGTTGTAGACTGCTACCATGGTGTGTTCCTAGTTCTGGCTCAAAAATTAACATGTCAAAAATTAACATGTCCAGACTCAGGAAACTGTCTGGGTATGTGATAAAAAGTCTTGTGCGCAGCCTGGCTAAGCACAGCTGTGAGAAAGATCCTCAATGATGACATGTATTTATATATTCTCTGTAGCCAACCTTCACCCTGCTCAGGCAGAGCGGGACAGGCAGGATGAGTCCTTTGACACTGCCTACGTTTGTGTGAGGGCTCTGTGTGTCTGTCAGCATTACCTATGCAGCTGGCAGTTTACTGAACAATAATGTACTGAACAAAGAATGTGGTGTGTATGTGAGCTCTGTGGGCATGCCCACTGCTGGTTGGAATAGGGAGCACGGAGCTTCAGCTGCCTCCTGTCTGCAAGATTTGCTGTCTCAAATCCAGTATGTTTGCTTCTGCACCAGAAACTCATGTCCTGAGGACCCGTCTCATATGATCCCAAGTGTTTTCAAAGCTGTGGCTTCCCAGGACAGTTCATTCTGTGTGAAAAGACTCTTTATGTTTAGATGGCACTTAAGTCACTGAAGTCACTTTTGTTACTGATTGGTGCAAAATTCTCCCACCTTGCTCTTAAAGAAATAGTCAATAAAATACAGAGCACATGTCCAGTGAGGGGGGTGGTCGTACCCTGGAGGGCGGTAACCTTCGGATGGAGGTGTGCCTTGATATTACAATTAGGTTATAGTGAACCAAGCTCATCAGAGGAGAGTGATTTCACCACAGCTGCAGGCTCACCAGCAGGACATCTTCCCCTCTCTGCCCTGGCTGACAGGTGCTGTGTGGTCTCTCAGCTGCAAAGTACCATTGAGTTCCCCTCCCTGCAAGGATTTCAACAGAGCCTGGCCACGGTGTCTCCACTCTGCTCTCCTCTCTGTTCCATCCCCCTTAGCAGGTGCTATGGATGCAGACTGTGTGTGTGGGGAATCATCGTGGAATAGCTTTTGAGCATGCCAACCATATTCCATCCAGGGATTAGTATTTTGCCCTGTAATCCCTGTACCATTATAACTTCTGTTAGGATGCAAATATAACTTCTCAGTTTCCTCTAATTTTATCCCCAGTCCTATACTAGGAATTCAATTTTTTTTCTAAGTCTTATTTTATTATGACAAGGTTACAACTAAATACGTTATTCTATTTAGTCTTTTTTATATGTTGGCACAACATTAATTTTTGCTCCAGATGTTTCCTGAATGTCCTCCCTGTTTCAAGACTTTTGAAAATCAACCTTGACGGTGTAGAGAACTCCTCTGACACTTCTGTTATAATTCTTTGATGCAAATTACATAGACATGCTGATGGTACATCCAAGTGAGAGGGAGAGGGAGAGTATAAAATCCTTTAGAGTAACTTTTGTAATGGAAATTTTTATTGTGAACTATGAAAGGACTATATTGTTTCCCAATAGAAGAAACAGAGATACTGAAGGAAACCTTTTACTTTGTCCAGTGATAATAGTTGTGGATTCATTATATTTTATTTTATTCCACATTCAAACACAAAGAAGCCATGCCCCAAACAGAAAACGAACCACATATTTTCCTTGCTTATTTGCTACCCTGGAAGCTTTGGGTCCATGACTTAGGACAGTGTGTTGAAACAGCATTTCCATGATGGGCATGGATGGGAGAATTCTTAGGACGCCTCCTGATGCTCTACAGTCACATTAACCCACAGACAATGCCTAGCAGGAAAAGGCACAGAGTTGTTAATTTAACTAAGCAGCTGAAAGGTTACAATTACATTTTACATTTTACTATGTTGTGGTGTATCCCTATTCATATCCCTGCCTGCCTTTCCATGTGGCTTCCCCTTCCCCCATCTCCAGTCCAAACCACTCCCTCAGGTTCTCCCTATTGGCTCTGTTATCCTAACTCCGCCCTTGTACCGCCCCCCTGTTCCCCAAGATAGGGACTGTGAATCCCAGGCTTACTCTCTTTGCCTTGGGGTTCAGCAGCCACCAGCTTCTCTCTCTCTGGGCTCTAGCCATGTGCCAGCCCCCTGCCTATGGAGGCTGGCACGTGTGCTGGTCCCAGGCCTTGGGGAGTTAGCATGGAATAAAGACCTGCTGCAGTCTCCATGCAGGAGAGCCTTCTCGCCTCCTTTACTGCCACCGCGTTGTTGCTGCTGCGTGCCTTACCATCGCAGAGAAACGCAACAGCAACACTATGTCTTTACTTTACGTGGTGATTGGTCACATTTACACTGGAATAAAAGTGAAAAAGAAGAGGAATCAACAATCCAAACAAAATCAACTTGATGGATATCTTAACCCTTCTCCATACACCCTAGACCTGATGTAGCCATTACTCCCATTCACAGTGCAGAAAGACAGCTCAAAAACTTTGCTTCCACTTACCCTAGCTTTATGTAGGAAAAGTGATTCTTTTTGTCAGTCTGTAATACTTGTTTATAATTCTGAGATGCTACCTTCTTACTGTGCTGACCAGAGAGAGTACACTTAGTAATCCTGAGTTATTAAGCTCCCTATTTGAAGGGATAAAAGAGAAAGAGGGATAAAGAGAAAAAGGGATAAAAGAGCGGTCTTTTCTCTTTGTAGAGAGAATGGACAGCTAGGGCTTTACATGCATTCTATTTAGGATCCATTTTTTTGTTTGCTATTACAGGTTTGTTTTAATTTATTTTCTCTTAATTTTAAATCTTAAACAGAAATGTTCTTTGTAAAATGTACAGCCGTAATTGTAAAATTAAATAGGCAAAATACCACATTTTAGTAGATCTGATATTTTCTTTTCAATGGTCATTAAATTGTGGAGTTACAGTTATAATATTCCTGACACCAGTCTTACAAAAAATAATTACAAACTTTTTTACTTAAAATATAATATAATAATATTAAAGTAAATTTCCTTTAAAAAGCTGACATGCATCACTGATACTTTTCCAATATTTCAAATGCTGTTTGCACTCTGGTTTGTAAGTTTTTAACTTATCACACAGAGTTATACTTTTTTGTTTGTGTTTTATGATTAATTCCATCTGCAAAGCTCACGTGTGCTGATTGTTTACATCTGTAATCAGCTGTGCAATCAGACAACCAAAGGTGTTGAATAACTCAGCTAGTTTTACATGCATTCCTAAAAAAACCCCTGCAAATATGGGGGGGCAGGAAGTATTATCCTATCATTAGTGAACAATAATTGGAGACTTCTCAGCTCTGCTTTGGACTTTAGAAAGCGGTAAGACTTTGCAACGGTGATGATTCTTACTCCAAGAATTTTGAATACACAGAGAGTTCTGCATTCCTGGTGCAAGGTGTTCTGAGAACTGAAGGTGGCTCCTGACACCAAAGGGGATTCAGTGAGGTCTGATTTGCCATCTGGCCACTCTGCAGCAATCACACCATCACTGATCATATGCACATTTTGCTCATAGTCATTGATACCATTTTCCTATCTTTCCCTTGGGATAATACGATTAATGTCAGCTACTTTATCACAGAAAAGCTCTCCCAGCTTAAAATAGTCTAGTTATTTGTCCTGACTGTACACAGTAAACGTGGTCCATGCAATGGGTTGGCTTTGCATTTCAGGAGTCCCAGTGAATTAGCCTTACTCTTCAACACCAAAAGTAATTTTTGTTCAAATCACTAGCGATAACTGTGTCAGCATGCTTGGCTGTAAACTAAGAAATCTGAGGATAAGATTCACTGTAAAACAAAGATCTAGGTGGTGCTTCCCCATAAAAATCCTTGATAAAATTAATAAATTTTACCTTTTGACAAATAAATCTGGGGTTGTTTTAAATTTAATTTTCCCTTTTCACATTTGAAGCAGCTTGTGCTTTCCCTGGGTATCTTTTAGGTCAGAGTCTGTTATCAAAAACAAGGACTCTGTCTAATTCATAAGTGCAAACAATCATAGGTACTTGGAATTCTTGGACTCTGGTTTTGAATAGATTATCTAAAATTTTATCAGACATTTCTTTGAATATTTTACTTTTAAAGAGAAAAGTTCAAAACAAATAAGAACAACAAATTTTTGCTTTTTCTATGGGTACAAACCTCAACTATTAAAATAATATCAATTTGGCAAGAACAGTTGAAGTTTTTTTGATTATCAAGGCAAGTGACATTAATTCAGATGTATAGCCGTACATTTGAAGAGAGCATTTATCTTATTTCTTTTTATGTAAACCTAACAGAACTTAAAAATACCGTACCAAGAATGACATCTCAGCTATGAAACCCAGAAAGGAAGATGGTATTTAATCACTAGTATTAGAGTCACATATGTGTTGATGAGTTCTTATCTGCAAAGATGAATTCGTATGAACCACAGTGTTCAATCTTGTCAAACATATTGATCTATTTTTAGGAATTTAAATAACCTTGCATTAATCCTTGCATTTAACTTGAAGCACATGCTAAACCTAAATGTTTATACCTGGCAGAGGCAGGGGAAGAGGAAGGTAACAGAGAAGAGAGAGAGAGGGGCTAAAAGGAGATTGCCTGCCTATACTTGTGTGATGTATAGCCCATTTAACAGAGGATTTTATGAGCTGAAATTACCTGTGCCTCTCATGAGAGATATTTTTCCTTCATTTTAGCCATCCTAGTCAAACAAAAAATGTGCATGGCACACTTTTAGTCTTATCACTGCCACCAAAACAGGTAGGAGGATGCTATCATAATTTGTTATAAATCATTCTAGTCTGCAGTATTTTTAAAAATTTTCTATAGAATTGCTTACATCAGTTAATTGCTGATGAAATTTTCCTAGCCTCACGGCACGAAGTGGATTGGATATTTAGCTATAGAACAAATTCAGTTCACAGAACTAATAGAAGTTTTCCAGCAGAACACAATCCTCCTAAAACCAGATGTTTTTCTAGTCTCTAATGGTAATTTGTCCTTATCAAGGTCTTAGAAACAGCACATCTGAGAAAATAATTTTATTCTGTACTGGTTCCAAACAAGACAGGGGTAATTTTTGCAGTAGCCAGGAGGGGGCATGGCTGAGATCCACCTCAGGTCATTGCTTGGGGCAGAAGGAAGGGATTTTCTCTTCCAGGGAGAAGTATTTCTTCCAGTCGAGAAAATGTGGCAGAGGGAGACATTCAATATTGCCTATTATCAGGGAGTTTTCTGTGTGAATAATTCTTTTTCTTATACCATATGTTACTAATATTGTTGCTGTTACTGTTTGTTTTCTTGTCTTATTGCTGTTGCCAGTAAATTGTTCTTATCTCAACATATGGTCTTTACTTTTTGTGGCTCTGATTCTCTCCCACCCTCTGCAGGAGAAGGGGAGGGGAAAAGTGGGGGGAGCAAGTGGCAGCATGGTTTTAGTGGGAGCACTAAATTGGAGAATACCATTCCTAAACGATGACCACTAGGATGTCTCTGAAGTGACTATTTTGTTTGGCAGTTACTTGACTCTTATAACCAAACAAACACCAGAAATGAACCAAACAACAGCAATAAAAAAACCCCAAACAAAACTAACCCCCCACAAAAAAAACACAGAATGAAACAAACCAACTAATACTCCTATAAAAAAGACCTTTGTGGTGGTTTGGGCCAAATTCAGGGAAGCATCCAAAAGGAACGTCTCCTCAAAGGAAGGCAGGTTACAGCCACTCCTTCCCCACGAGGTTCGGGAAAAAAAAAGATTTTCCTTGGAGGAAAGTGAAGGAGAAAATAAAAACTATTTATTTAACAAACACACAGGAAAAGAATAACAATAATGCTAAATAAAAAAACCTCTCACTGTGGAGAGAAAACCTGAAAGATTTTAGAGTCCTGTGGGTGTAGTCTCTCTCNATAGGGGATACAACAGCATAAAGTCACCCCAAGACACCTTTTAACAACAAACAACAAGGCCAGTACTGTGGTAGTACATTTAGATGGTTTAAGGGAAGGAAAAGCGTAAGCAGAAAGGTTTGTAAATTAATTAAGAATGCAGGGTGTTGTGTAAAAATAACAGGCAGACTAGAACAAATAACTATGAGAGCTCCCAAAGGATGGTCTCAATCACCTCTGCAAGAACATATCTCAGATACTCAGTATGCAATTCCTCCCAGACAGGCTGTCCTAAATGTGCAATTTTTAGTATGCTCAATATATCAATTAGAAGCAGATATAATAGAAGTAAAGATTATTTACAGATTAGTTATATTGGGTACTGCTACTACCAAAGAAGATTAGAGGTAGAAAATTAGAGCTGTAAATCTTAGTCCATGACTTAAGTAAATGTTAATGCAGTTAGCTTGCTCTGCAAAGGATGTTTCATGTTGGGTGCTGTTATTTGCTAAACAGCAGTCTAGGTAGTATACACCTGGAAGTGTCACCTACAGGATCACTGGAAAAGGAAATGTAAACCTCCCCATGGGGTGCTCACACTAAGTGTTTAGTCCTTTAAACAGTGTCTCTTTAAAGCAAAGTTTATTGTGATAATTTTCCGGGTGTGACAGTTTAGGCCTAATTCAGGGAAACGTCCAAAAGGAACGTCTCCTCAAAGGAAGGCAGGTTACAAACCACCCCTCCCCCCAGTTGGGTTCGGGAAAAAACAAATTTTCCTCAGAGGAAAGTGAAGGAGAAAATAAAACTATTTATTTAACAAACACACAGGAAAACAATACTAATAATGCTAAATAATAAAATCTCTCGCTCTGGAGAGAAAACCTGAAAGATTTTAGAGTCCTTCTGTGGGTGTGGTCTCTCTCCTCCTCCTCGGAGCTGGGTTGGTGTGGGGGCCCCCCTCCAGGCCGGTGGAAGGTCCCCGGTGGGGTTCTGATGTTCTGGTGTTCTGAACAAGTCCAGAAGAGAAGAAGGAAAAAAAACGAAGTCCCAAGAGGAAAAAAACTCAACTCTCCATCCCTCTCTGAAGAAACAGAGCTGAAAAAGCTGACCGAAAAGCCAGAAGAAGTGCTTCCCCTGCCCACCGCAGAAGTAGCTAATCTCCGTGTCCTTGAAGCACAAACTGTTTTGAAAAGTTCGCTCAGTTTTTTTCTCTGTCTCTTGCATCCAGTTTTAAAGGCATAGAAAGGCTCAGGAATCATGTCTGGGCATAGAGCAATGGTAGGGGATACAACAGCACAGTCACCCCAAGACACCGGGGAAGGTTGGTAACCTAAGTAAATATCATTGAGAAATATCCAGGTTTTTTAAAGCTTGGAAGAAGAGCCAAACAGATCTTATAATCAGAAATGTCTTCCATGCCAATGCAGTGAGCAGGCTGGCCTTATGATCCTTCCCTTCCCTTCCCTTCCCTTCCCTTCCCTTCCCTTCCCTTCCCTCAAACTTTCCTTTCCTTTACGCAAAGTTTCCATAAACTTTGCGCAAACTTTCCACGAACTTTTACACAGGTGTGAACTTCACTAAGGATACAGCACTCTCTGCTGAGATTATAAGGAGTATTAATTTCATATCGGATACAGAATTGGCTTAAAGAAGAGCACAGATGACAGCTGTGCACCAGCTCCTTTCATGTAGATATCAAAAAGTTCTTCATGCCAGAAGAGGTTTTCAAGTTGCTCCTGATACAGTTGAGTCTTCACTAGAAAATCAGAACTGAAAGGACCTTTAGACAATTTCACAAACCAAGTTCCTTCAACCAACAAAAATAACAATTACTTGATTAATGGAATGTGTTTAGGACACATGGAAAGTGTTTAGGACATTCCAGAAAAAAAAATTAATTTCCAAACATGGATTTCAGTTACATATGTGTTCCGTAACATTGATAAAATCATTACTAAGAGTTACATAACGTAGGCTAAGGAAATATGACAGGCTGAAATTACATGATTAATAAATCTCCTTACAGTAAGATTTGCTTTAGAGAGGGGGAAAATCCACCATGGTTTTCTGTCTCATATTGCACTGAAAAACATAAAATCAGTTACCTATTATGTTTGGCCTGAAAAACATGAATGCTCTGGGTTTTGCAATGTTTCAGATGCAGCCATCAATAAGAACAATGTTGAGGGCTAGAATGGATCAGTTTACAAGGCTGCAGTCATAGGCCTCCAGGAAATCCATTTTGACTTAATCAGCTTTCCAATTTTTCAGGTAAAATGTAGCAGTTCTCGATCATATCCAAGAATGAGAACACAGTAATACAGTGATTCAATACATTTTGCATAGTCTTCACAATTTTTAAATCAAGATGCTATTTTAGCAAACACTAACACTTGTTATCCCTCATGTTCCCTGTTCCTCCCCATTTTTTGTACTGTAATGAAAACTCTTCTCTCCCTACTTAAAAGCAGCTTATGATACCCATGTCTCTGCAGATATTCTGCAGCAGGTTAAATGCCTGAAATATTTCTAGGTGACAAAACTACTATTTGCTGAAATTACATTCTGCTACAGCAAAAAGACACTTCACAAGGTACAACACTATTGAACGTCTTTCATCATTTTCTGAAAAGGATAAACATTCCCTAGTGTGGCACTTACCTTCTCTTTCTTCAGCGCAACTACCACGGTCCAGTGCTTGACCATATCTCAGCTGATTAACTCAGGAGCATGAGAAGCAGCAGCTGAGATAACCTCTGAGAACAGCAGCTGTTCTCGTATGTCACAAAGTCGCTTCTCTGCATTTCTGGCAAAGTGTACAGAAATTTTTCTGCAATTTAAGCCCAATGGCATTTTACATATTTTTGTTTATCTCTAAAGTTCATGCACAACAGAAAAAACTGAGAACAGAGATAAAACTTGGGCATTTCTGAATTTGTTTGGTTAACGGCTAGAATGACTCCTCTCCTTTTCATGGTCTCAGGAAGAGAATCAGAGGAGGCTCAGAATGATTGATGTGTGTGTGTCTTCCTCTTGTCCCTACATGTTTCTACCTACCCTGCCTTTGGTAGGGGAATAAATAAATATATTGGGAATAAAACTATTTTGTAGAAATACCATATTTACGTTCTTCCCCAAACAAACTGCATCATTATATGAAGAGCTGGTGGCAAGTGTATTTTTCTATCAGTTGCAGATTTATGTGATCCCCTACTAAACACTTCATTTTCAAAAAAAGTATGAGGGTTATCAGTACAAAAACCTCTAGTTTGAAATTCCTAATGCTTTTCATTTTATCACATTTGAGTGTAAGACAGCAGTTTTACCTACAGCCATACAGTGATTTGGATTGGATACTGTTACTATTAGACATATTGCCCACACTTCTAGGTATGTAAGTAGAAGTTATCAATTAAATTACTAGCAAGACATCCAGATGATACAGTGGGAACTGCTTTGTCAAATTTACAGGAAACTTAATTAACCTTGGTTCTCCAAATTCCGAAGTTCTCTAAATGAGGAAAAGTTGTTGTCTGTATAGCTCTTTGTGAAAGGAGTAGTCAGTAGCACCACCATAATATACTTTACTTAAGTAACCATGATATCATGGATGAAATACTGTCAAAATCAATATCCCCTTCTATGGGCAAATTGCTCTAGCCGCCATAGGGGTTGACGTATCTGTAGAAACCTGTGTTTCATAACAGAGTGTCTTTGCATGTTTTTGAGTTGAGTTTTGCTTCTGTTAATGCAAACAATTTTCCTGTCATAATTACTGCTTTTACAGTTTTGCTAAGGACAAGTGGAACACTTTACTGTTTCTCGTCTTTCATTTCATTGACGTATGAGACCCTAGATGGTTTATACCATGGGTAATAACCTTGTCTCCAGCTCCATTCTTCTACCATTCTGTTCTTCTCCACTAAATAATGCCCTCTCTGCTACTTTTTGAATCAAAGGAACCTTGGATACTAATAATGATCCTGTTAATGTTTTATTTCATGTTCCAGTTCCATAGTGCAGATATTCTGGGGAAAGAGCCACAAAGAGAGAAGCGAGAACTGGAATGCTCTCTCTGCTGAAGCTTGTTTGAATCAGTGAGCCAGCACCTAAACATTTTGAATATGATGGCTTAGAGCCCATAAATCAAAGGGCTGAAGAGCAGAAGAGACCAACAGCCTTTCTCATGCTGCCCCCTGCCCTCTAGTACATATATATATATTTTTTTTTTTTTTTTTTTTTCACTCAGATTCCTTGTGTAAAACCAGAACCTGNTGACACTGAGCTACCTGGTGCAAACACAGCCACTGGCACATTCAGTGAGCCCTCCTGTCAGGGGTAGCTTCCTTGGCTCTTGGAAGTTCTGAAAGGGGCTTTAGTTTGAGTTCTTGCCCTTCTTCTGTCCTTCATCATAACAGGGTAATTAGACCCACAACTTAAAGACTTGTTGGCCAAAGGGAAGGGTAGCATAAAATGTTGATGACAGTCATGTTTCCCTTGGGACACAGAAGTGTTCTGAGAGAACTCCTTTTTCTCCATTCCACTATTTCCATTTATTTCCATTAGTTTGACAAAAAAAGCAGTCCTACCTTCTCAATGCCAAAACACAGTAAATTCAATGAAGATACAAACTCATTAAATTAGAAACAAATGCATGGAAACAAATTAATTGCTGGGAAAAAAAAGTTCCTATGTTTTTATTGTTTAACATTATTCTAATATTAAAAAATTAGAAACAAATTTTTCATATGGCCTGTGGAATTGTGGAGTTTACTGCTTAGCTAGTGTTTTTGGTGTCTAAATTTATAAACATTAAAAAAAAAAAAAAAAGGCCGATTTCTGTATGGATAACCAGTATCTAGAGCTAGCAAGAAAGCAGCAAATTTCAAGCTTCATTCTCTCCGTTAGAGATACATATGAATTTTAATGTAGTAGAAAATAATTGCATTTTTTTTACTATGAATTTTCATGCAATTTTTTTTTAAAATTTGGATTCTACTGAAGACATTTTTTGGAATATATGCAACATGAGCGATTCTGGGCAGAGGTTTTTTTGGTTTAAGTACAGCATTCCTTAGAAAGACATCTAATCCAAATGAGGAATGAATATCTCAGCTTTTTCTGATCTTTATTTGTAGAAGCAAATGCCAACCTTCACAGAAGTCAGACTGCATTTTAAAATTAATCCTGTTCCAAGGCAATGAATTTTTATTTGAATATATTCAATGAAACCCCATTTATGTAGATCTTTGCAACCTGGAAATTCTACCAAAATTAATCCCATTGAAGTTCCAGTAAAATGTAAATCCTAATTCACTTGTGAGGTAGAAAGGAGTTTAAGTGCCAATACAATAGTTTGTACATCACCAACTTGTCTTTCTTTCCTTTCTTTTAATTTATTTTCATGACTGAATTTAGCTCCATCTTGCTGCCCTGATCCTATTTTCCAATGATAAAAACTTTCATGAATTTTTGCCTTTATTTTCTGGAGGCTGGAATCCTTCTCAGGATATGCCTGAAGCACATGTTCTATATTAAGCCAAATAAAATTAAATGTATCCTTAAAATTAATCTGGTGCTTATTCTTTGCTTAACAAAAATGAATTAACCATGTGTTAACTATTTACTGGGATTGAAGTCTGCTTGCTGAGTTAGAGGATGGACTTTTTGGATTAGTTTTTAACAGTCCTCGTCATAAAAACACAGATGGAGTATTCAAATGTCCTGATTGCTCACATGTTCTCATGATCTGTAGCCAGGATCTGGTATGGATTTTTTTCAGTTCAGACAGAACAGGACTTCATCTGGAAAGCAGCAGATGGAAGGAAGGGAGGGGATCCAAGTTTTTAATCCTATTTTTCTTTTTTTCCTTTCTGAACAGATGTTGTTGAGATGATCGAGCTACAGAGCCACAAATCCAACCAAAAAGTGGGTAAAGAAATATATACAAACATATGTTGATACTTGGTACATGGTTAATCAGGCAGGCTACAGTCATCTACTGCTGACATGAATGTCTCCCTTGCATATAATGGAGATGACAGGATTTTTAGGGCTATTGTAGAAGAACGATTTATTTTTGTGTGCTGTTTTGATTTCGCATTCAGTCAAGAGAAAAGCTAACAACAATAATGAAAATTACTTTAGTAACAGTTAAATGGTTCAGCACAGGACCAGGAAATTGGTGAACAAGCTGAAAAGTACACAGAAGAGAATTTTACCAGGATGATGGGAAGGTTATGGCATATGGCTCAGGTTCACAGGCTTCAGTTTGGGGCCATAATCTCACTGAAAACTCTTAGGTGGGATACTAAATAAATGGAAAAAATAATTGTATGCGACAGGATTTGTTGATGAGTTAGGGAGCAGTATTTTTCTGATTATTAATTTTCATCAAAAGACAAGGCTATTAAATTAGAACTACAGGATACGCTGATCTTACCATGGTGGTCATAATGAAGTAATTCTGATTTTGTTAGTGATATATTTATTAATGTCTCTACATCTTTAAAAACAAAACTCACAACTTTGATGGCAATTCCTTCGAAGTAAAGTATAAATGAGACGTATCACTTTTATTTTCTTGCAAAACTCACCAGTTAAATATATGCAAAACTTTTAAAAAGTTACTAATTACAGCTTATTAAAGCTTCTTCTACCTAGTAACTTCCTTGTTGAAATTCAGTAATTATGAATGAAGGGGATCCCAACAGGCACCTGTTTTACACTTGAAAGCCCAGAATTATTGCTCTACAGTAAAACTTTGTGCTATGTAACAGAAGTCAAAGGAGGAATTATACAGCAATATTTCTGTTACCTTGTCTGGGAAGACCAGAAATGGAGTTCAGGTTGGATGGGACAGGTTGTTGTCATTATACAAACAGTTATGACTGCAATATCCATGGCCGAAGGAAACAACATAATAAGGAGAATACTTACACTGAATTGATATTTATCTTTTTCCAAAAAATGCCTCCAGATCCTTAGAATGGAAAGCATTTAACTGCAAAGCATTATACTATATGTATAAAAAGATTATGGTACAATCTAGGTCATATCTGACTGACCATATGGAATAAAATGTCCTTAATTTCTTCAAGTATAAACAGATTACTGTAAAAGAAAATAATAACAGTCTAAATAAAAGATGTAAAAATTTCAGTTTTTATAAATACAGGAGGAAGAAAATCTAAGGAAACTCACCACGAATACTGAAGAGCCTATAAGTAATTAATTTCTGTTCCTGACAAAACACCCTTAAATCTAACACAGTTAAACACCAGGAAGGCCTAGAAAATATTTTTGTGAGGAAGATCATATAGAAACATATAATATTAAAAAAAACCAAGGTCAGAGAAGGCTTCTCATAATACATGGAAATTATCTGATTTGACATATTTCATGTCTCTTGTCTTTATGGAGTTTGATATTTTACCGAGACTGTGAAGTACCTCATGGATACTCATTAGAAACGTAGGGATTTAAGTGCTGAATACAATAATTAATTTCATAAAACTCATAAAGTTACATACATACTATAGCTTTCTGTAGACAAGATAAAAGACATTGCTTCCACCATGTCATACATGTAATTGTGGACTCCACCAAAACCTATGTATTTAGCATTTTATAAAGAGGCCCTTACCGTTGCACTGACAAGATGCCAGAAAGAGACAGAAGCAAGAGGGACAGGTGACAACATAAACATTTAATGGAAATTATGGTAACCAGGAAAATAAATTTTAAGTATTTATCTAAACCAAATCTGCAATTTCTGCACTTTAAAAATACATAGCAAAACTCTCTGTAGGGAAATTGGTGAAAAACAAGGGCTCAAGGACAAGGTAAGAATGGAAATTAAAGACAGCCTACAGAAAGTTATTTGAATAAAGGAGTTAGGGCCATAACTTTATCAGAATTGAAGCACAGAGACGGGAAACATTAATTTCACAAGACTGAAAGGGAAGGCTACATAGCACACGGAAAATAAGAAGGATATAATGAAATGAAAGAAACCAGATGCAAAGCATTTTGGCTAAATTCTAAGATCATATAACCTTGTATAGCTCCTAGCAGGTGATCAAAATATCAGAAAAGGTAACAACAGAATTACAGAATAATGGAGGTTTTAAGGGATGTCTGGAAGTCATCTCATTCAATCTCTAAGAAGAAAACAAAAAACCCCAGAAAGTATAACCACAGAACTCCTGTTGCAAAGAAATGGGGAAAAAAAGAAAAAAACCAACACAATCTAAGTGGAATAGATAGGCAAGTATGAGATGAGGGAAAGGATAAACATACTGATAGCAGTAACGGTGTGAAAAACATTATAATAGGATAAAAGCCAATCCAGAACAGATTTCTGGTTAAGATCTAAACAGTAAGTAATCCAACTGGAAACAGAACAAGATGCTTCCAATGCAGTTACAATAAATTGTCTAAATAGTTTCATAATATTCCCAGAAAACATTATGATGTGAACAGAACAAGGTTGGATTCACTTAACACAAAGATATTACTTTAATTTAGCCTTTATCAGAAAGACAAATCATAAATATTCCAGACAATTTATCAAAGGTACTGTGTGGAAGTCTGGGTGTTAACAGGCTTTTTGTGCTCTAGTTTTGAGGAAGAGAGTAAAAGATAAAAAATATCATAGAAACAAAATAAAATTTCATTTCACTTTTAATTTATTTCTATTCAAGTACATATTCATAGACATTAGGCATTAATCATATGCTGGTAAACCAAACAGTTCTGGTTGGAAATCTTCCATGGACTTCAGCACCAGTGTTGCCTTTTTTTTAAGATCTGGATCTAATCTTTCATCTGGAATCATAACCACTTGCATTCCTGCTGCCAGGGCTCCTGTGACGCCATTTGGTGAATCTTCAAACACAAGACACTGAGAAAAAAGGAGATGAGGGGAAAAAAATAATAATAATGTTACTATGAACTTCTAATAGCTTGTTTTAAAAGAGAGAATCATCCTGAGTGAAACTTAGTAGGAAAACTAAATTTCATTCTTGGTTTAGATACCTCTAATTAGAACAAAGAGCAAACCTCTCCATTTTAACATCTGCATGGTAATTAACCTTCAATTAATTTCAATTCAAAAAACATCAATACACTTACTTAAATCCCAGAAATGGGTTATCCAGATGTTCCTAAGTGCTTTGTTTTATAAGGATGGGTTTAATCACAAGTTTAAAGTAAAATTAAGCAAGTACCTAAACACCTTTATAAGCAGGCAATTTAACTTTTCCAAACCAACCTTACAACTTGCAAAATGGCAGAAGCAGTGCTTTCACTTACAGGTGCAGCATTTCCTACATACACAAGGTGGGGAACACTAAACTACCTAGGTCAACAGTAGGACTTTGGATGAGTGGAGACAGACACCACTTATCAGAAGAGTGCTGTCAAAGTCATGCTCTATTTGCTTAATTCTTCTAAATCAATGATGAGAAAGAAAATAAGCAATTGGAATGTTACATTTGGAGAAGAGATAGTTTAGTCAGGTAGAAGTTCCATGCCATACAATAGTCACAATCAAAAGATTGCAGTTTGGAAGCAAAATTGTTAAGAATAATCATATATTATTTATGTGGATTTTGTAATTCAACATCAAAATACTGATTAATAAACATATAAGATAAATATATAAAAATAATATGTTCTAAAATTTTATATAATAAAAGATAACACTTCTGGAGCTCGTTCCAGAATTTATATAATAAAGCATCTCTTCCTGCCTCTTCTGTCCATGACCTGCAAATTCAGTTTGCATTTTTGGTCATGGACAAGCCAAAGCAACTTCTGGCATCCAAAGATCTGAAAAATTCTGACCTATACTGACATATGGTTTCTAACACTTCTGCAATTCATACTGCATTTATTATCAATATTATTAGCACTGCTACTGCTACTAATGCCAAAATCACTGCCACAAGTAATTTTAGTAATTGAAAACAGATGTTGGGATGGTTAGGTCAATTTTCCTCACATCTACTAATCAGTGCTCTCAGGTATATGGTGTGATTCCTGAACCAGGGGTGTGCAGGGCAAGGACTTGGACTTTGATGATCCTTGTGAGTCCTTTCCAACTCAGAATATTCTATGATTCTATGAACATACAACAGCGTACTGCACCTTTTAGGTTCTCAAACACACAACTATTTCACTGCAGAACATAAAGGATGCACAGTGTTTGTTCTGGCTGTGCTCTAATGGAACCTAGTTGCAACTTGCAAAAACTTCATTACACTCAAAGAAAACATTTTTGCAAGATGTATTAAATGTCTGCCCTATATATACCTATCTATCAGAGACTGTGGAAGGGGAAAAATAAAAGGACCCTCTCCTGATTTCCCTTCCTTTTAAAATATTGATTCTTGCCTTTCAACATGTCAGCGACAACTTGGGAGTCTGTCAAGAGAAAAGTAAAAGGTGCTTACTACCTTGCATGTAATAAAGTAAAACTTAATTAATGATTTTTAGTGAGCCAAAGGAATCACATCAATGTCTTTTGTGCTCATTTCCTTCATACAGTCACTGCATTCCAGTTTGAAGAATGTGATACTTTCAAATGTTGATCATTATCACTACTACTAACTACAAATATGTAACCAGCTGATCCTGGAAAGCTTGGTACGATTGCTATTCGAATGGAAGCATGTCTGTGCCTATAGGTTTTGTTCTTAACAATAGCTTAGTTCATGACCTTAAGCACGCTGAGGACAATAAATGAAACTCTGACAGGCTTTGCTTTTTGAAGAATAAGCTTAAATGTTGCACAGAAGAGCATTATCAAGGCCTTTCAGAAACCTTTTCTGATCCAGCTCATACAAAAGAATGTACTTCACTGCTCTGCCTTGAAAGACCTAATTGACTTCCATGATGTCACTAAGCTTACTGTATGAGAAGAGCCGATGATTATGGAAGGCAATATGCATAATGAGAAGCTTAACTAATTCCCTGGAACTAGACACAATTAAAACTCTTAATTACCAAAGAAGCCAGGCAAATGACCCATAATTACAGTGTCTTGCATGTTACAGGAAATAAGTGTACTAGGTCTTACTTAAATCTTTCTTTTTACTGAAACTTATTGTCAACAGCACAGTCACATTTTTAATGGATGACAAAAGGTTTACAGAGGTTCACACACAAAATGGATTTATTAATAAATAAAAATGTTATAAATTCTTCACTGTCCTGGACCACCTACACACTAAATTTAGAGATATGAAAGCAGCCAAGTTCTTTCCCATTTTGCCTAAGTATTGCAACATCAGCATCACTCCAACTGAGAGACAGATGAGATTTATACAGACTTCAGCTGAGATTCTGGCTGCTTCTCTGCATTATTTCTAAAACTTGTGTCACTGATCAATACTACTGCTATGAGATCTCTCAAAAGGTCATACTAATCTAGGACAGTTCTCACTTTGGAATGAACTAAATGCTTAAAAAAGTAAAGTAGCAAAGTATATTAATTTATATTTCACTCTATGAATGTAGAAAAAGAAAAATTAATCACTTAACCAGAGGAAGAAATAATAGCACTGCAGCACCTCATTACCTCATCTTCCTACATGAAATGTAAGAATATAAGAAAAGAGTGTTAGTTAGGCTCTTGGTATGTACAGCAAGCCCCGTCTTAACGTATATACTGCAAAAGTCTGGATGGAATAATTATGCGACTAATAGTGTTATCCATATCCATAAGTGTTATTGCTATTAGTGATAACCAAGAAGCCTGGAAGGATAAAAGATTAAAATCAGTTTTGAAATTAAGATTTTGGAAAACCTGTGAAGGTAATATATATGTATAGGGAGTGCTTATCAAACAAGTATCCTTGACCACATATGACACTACTATATTGGCTCTAAAAAGACTGGAGGATGAGACTAAAGACGGCATGATTTATACACACAGAATTCATTTGCAAATTTAACACTACCATCTATTGTTCTGTAAAGAAAGAATGAAAAGAAAGCTTTTATCATCTGTCCTCAAATGACACAGAAACATCTGGTATCAGAATGTGACATATTATGTTTTGGGCTTCTTATGGATTGCATCTTATACTCTGTAATTTCTTTATTTTTAATTGATGTTTTTCCTCTTCATAATCAAATCAACTGGTCAAAAGCATGATGGGTTATTTGTAAAATTTGCACTGTAGAAATATTTGGTACCCTTACATATTAATTTCTGTATATATGCACAACACAGTCTTCTGTAAGTGTTTAAGGACTAATTCAAATTTCATCGTATCTCTTAAATAGCCCCAAAAACAGGCTGCAGGAAGAAATTCACCACATACAGCCAGGTCACATGGATATCAGAATGACACTGTTGATTTCTGTAAACCAGAAGGAGCTCAGGCCTTTCATTTCTACATAAAACTTGCTGACTGTTCATTTCCAGAAGTATTTTTACTTTTTTCTTTGTGAAAAACTAGCCCATACTATATGGTTAAAATTCAAAACTAAGTAGTACCTAAGAAATAAATTATCAATCTGAAAGATATTACTACTGCAATCATGGTTTGTGTTTTGTTCAACAAATTTTATAATTTTTCCTTGCTCAGTTTTCTTTAGATTTTCACAATAATTCCAGTACTAACTGTGTTAGTCATGTGAGTGACCCAGAAATTTTCAAGAACCATAATACAATTCAGAATACAACAAAGACCTATCCAAAACCCACACAAAATACTGAGATGCTGAGAAGGTGCTGTTTGTCATTTATGGGAGGTAGTGGAAATTGACAAAAAGAGAGAGGAAACAACAGTTTTAACATGTCATAACATAGATGCTGGGCTATTTTTTAGCTCAACTTATGTTTTCTTTTTTCCTATGTTTTGATATTTACCTGGGAACAAGGGGAAAATGTATTTCTGGGTGACCCATTTACCATCAGAGTTACTTAAACATTATTGAATAAATCCATTTAAAGCAGTAATATTTGCAGTTTTGGTCTCCTACTGTGTTAATTCTGTGATGAATTAACAAAAAACAATAATGAAATAACGTGATTAATGTTTCTCTCCTAATCTTTGGACTTACACTCCTTCCAGAAATAGTTGGGAAAAATCCCAATAGTGAATACAATAATGAATTACATTTCATTTTATTTTAAGGACATGTGCCAATCTGACCAGCCAGGAATAACAGAATCATATTAAATATGCTGTTAAGAAAGTAATGCAGCTTACAGCCCCACAACTTAGTTCCATTAAGGAAAATGAGGAGTAAGCCAAGATGTTTTTAAATGCTATAACAAATGAATAAACAAGCTAGAAACTTAAAATCAAATGAATTAAGCACCAGAGTATTCAGAATACTAACTACAGCCACCATTCTTTATGAGTCAATGATTCATATTAAGAACTGTTTGGAAATTACATGCACATATACTTTTTAATTCATATTTTTATTAACTCACTACTACTGTGTTGCAGACCAATATAAGAATCAAATTATTTACCATAAAACAAAAAAATCATTAGCATAATTTCAGAAAAGAAAAAAGGAAAACAAAAGGAAATGTGTTACATCTGCACATAATTAGATCACTCTGTTTCTAGCTCTTGCATAAATGCCACTTTACATTTCAGCCCACACCAGCAGTTCCTCTCTCACAAACCAGTTCACAGAATGTCATCTCAAGGAAGGCCAGAAGGAATAAAATGGTTTGGATGGAGAAGAAGGAGGATAAATTTCATATTTCTTGCTTGTTTTTAAGACTTGATCAAATGAAAGAAAGTGTTTCTGTGAGTGACAGTCAGCCTCAGACACAGCGGCTCTGTGAGGCACGGAGAAGGTCACATTTACATGCGGGGTTACTCTGATCATTCCGGATGGCTGGAGCACTCTTTTCACAGAGCTCTGTGTATTTTGAGGACAGCACACTGGGAACTTTGTATGGTAACTTGTGTTACAGGCCTCAAGAAATTCCCAGGCATTTCTGAAACAGTGCCCGATTATCCTGGCAGCAGAAATCTAAATCAACTGCAGCTTGGATTAGCCATAGAAGGGTATTGTTCTTTTATGGAGAACGCAAGGCAAATACTCAAGATGTTCTCTACTGAGGCTACTCATATTGCATAACATGCTGGAGTTTTATGTCACTTATCTCTAAAAGTGGCCTAAAAAAGTAATTCTGTACAATGAAATAGTTAATTTGTGCTGCCTTCCCTTCCACAGAGAACTATCTTTACCAAACCCACTGACTTCCTTGACATGTAATACACAACACATTCAAGCAAAGTACCTTGCACGCAGAGCTCAGAATTGCAGGACAAAATACACTAAGAGGGGTCCCTGGAGGCCATTTGGAAAACACCCTGTACAACACATGTCCAGCCAAAGCAAGCTGCTCAGGTCCTTGGCCAGGTGAGCTTTGAGCATTTTCAAATATGCAGATTCCACATGCCTCCTGGACACCTGTTCCCATATGGTGAAACCATATGGAGAAACCATCCCTATGGTGAAAATGGTTTTCCAAGAATCTAGGAGTTTCTTGTGTTCCAGCTTGTGCCTGTTGCCTACTGCATGATCACTCTGCACCTTGGAGAAGAGGCTGGGCCCATCTCATGAGCAAACACATCAGAGATACGAACCAGGTACACCCAAAGGAGGAACTGTTTTGATGCATCCAAATTCTTAAGTTTCGAACTGAAACTGGAAGTAGGCACCAGAAGTATTTCCTGAATAAAAGTAATGAACTTTTTTCCACAGGGAATGTGGACAAACCCACAGGTGCCGCCTGCCAGAGCAGGTACCCTTCCTGTTTGTTTTGTGTAACTGGACACCATCACTTGCCTACAACTGCCTCAGCAGGTGCTGCAGAAGGCACTTGATTCTCATGGAGCAAGCTAATTTTTTAAAAATCAATTTTGGCAATAGTTTGTTCTATGATGTCTCCTTGACCAGTGTTATTTTCCCACACAGAAAGATCAGTCTACATAGTGAAATTTACATGGATTTGATCTAAACATTATTTAATTATTGTATAATGTTTGATGGAAGTGTTAATAACAGCCCGCATATGCTTCAGACATAGTAATTTCTTAATTTCCTCAATAAAGAGAGAAAAGGTGAGAAGAGGCATTAACCTTTAAACAGGTTTTCATTGGGAGTGCAAAAACATCATGGAAAAGGTCCTTTTTTTCTATTCAGGACAAGCTTCTCATTGAACTGTACACAAGTGTCACCAGTCTGGAGTGACTTGGTGAGTCTTCCTGATCAGGAAAAAAAGAGACTTTCTTTCAAAATTCAAAGCTGAAAGTTATTGTAGAGAATATTTAAGATTATTAGCATAAAACTCCATGCACAAAGCCAGAAACTACCACCTTTAAATAAAACAAACAAAACACAACATAATTCTAATAATTATTTTCTATATATTTCAACTACAGAAAAAAATACTTACATTAAAAATTGCAATTCTCTCTTCTCAATATAGATTTTCAGAGGAAAGTGGAGAAGAATGTACAAAACTAATTTGGAAAAAATATTAACTCCTAAAGTTAAGAGGAATATAAATGTTGCTGTTGGGCAGTATTTGAATCATACGGGTTCATCTCTTCAACCTTCCATCTTATACCTGGCATGCCTAAAGCTGATTTTATGTGTAAAACCACAAAACGGCTGTGCAAGGATTTCTGAATGTGCTCTTTCAACAGTAGCCCACCTGTGGGCACTGCGTTATGGTTAGGAATGTCGTAACTCCATAATTTATTTTTGCAACAGCAATCTAAAAATACCACATCTGAAATGAAAAGCCTCATTACATCAATAATCAGATCTATTTAAGTAACTGTCCTCGTGATTTCAAAAGATGATTTCTCAGTCTCTTAGTTTGCAAAGCTGCTTTGACTGTGCAAGCAAATGGAGCTCAGAACTCATAATTTCTTACATAATTTTCTTTACCTGATAAATTATTTCTGTGTGCGCTATTTCTAAAGAATGTGAAATCTACCACCAAAAGTAAAAGAATTAATAATAAAACCTATATTTCTACATACACTATGTATGATACACCTTTTTTGAACTATTTGTTATGAGAAATAATTAATTCAATGGAACCACTCTCCTAACCCTGAATGAGGGATTAACTGTAAGTGCACGGCAAGTTCTACTACATCAATACAATTATTATTGGTAAAAACAAAATTTTTAATAAGAATGTATTATGTATTAAGAGGAAAGTTTAAAAAAAAAGTCATAATTATTTTTTTAATATTTCAGTAGAGAAGTCATGTTTTTCATATTAATCTCTAGCTTGTTTTTATCAGCTTCCTTTGTTTATTTTAAGGAAGCAATAGTTACCTGGGTATTTCAAGCTACGAAAAATGCAAAGAAGGAAAGCCAGTGAATATCAAGCAGTTTTATGTGAATCAATCATTAAAAGAGACTGCTCCTCTAGAAAATTTCTTTCCACTGTAAACTCCAAGCCCAAATATTTCTGTAAATAAGAAAATAAATATACACTTGAATTCACATGTAGAAAGATATTTGAGTCTTAATCTCAATACATTTCAACATGCTTTTGTCAAAATTCCCCTAATATGATGTAGCTTTTTAAAATACTGCATAGAAACACTTTTTAAAATGCATTGATGGCACAGAGTTATCAAGCTGTGCCTATTTTTCTATTAGACCAGCTCTACCAGGTAAGAGACTGCTAACAGTCACTTCAACCAAAGGCTCTCATTTCTTATTTTGACTCAGGCATGCTTACAGGAAGAGTAACAGGTCATTTTCCATGAAAGGAATAAGGGACACAAAATATAAATGAATGCATCAGAGTAAAAAATGAACAAAAATAGAAAACCATGCTTATTTAACTCTGTGTATGTATGGATGTGGATAAATACACGGTGTATATATGGTCTCCATACATATAGTCTCTCTCTCTGTGCCTTAAGGCTTATTCAGTTTAAGATATATATTAGATCAGTAACTAACACAGACATGACACTGGCTTAACATGAACATTAGTTTAGGAATACCAGCCATGGTATCAGCAACTAGTTACTATGCTTGTCACACAACTTCTGCCATGAGTAACTTCTTTTGGGTACTCAGTTCTTCAAAGAAACAAGTTTATCAGTATCTGGGTTCTCATCAGCTTTTCTTAACACCATTTTTATTTAAAAACCCCTCCCATTCTGTATATTTCAACCACAAATAATGTTCAGATTCAACAGGGTATAAAGCTGACAGATGGCAGACTAATTCAAAAGGAAAACTACCACGTATTTGCCTGTAAAACAACCTCTCATGGGCAAAGTCCTCAAAACACTTTATCAGGCCATATGCTTAAGTGAAAACTACTTGTTCATCCAACACAATAATGATTTCATATTAAAACTAAGAATCACCACTTAATGAATCTGCTGATCTGAAGCATCCTGCATTTGCTGACCTTCAACAGTTTGAGTGAGTCTTTAGAAAAGGGATGAGGGCTGATTTCCCGTTTAAACTGTGTCCACTTCTCTGAGACTATTGGAATCGTTACTCTAAAGCTTGCTGCCACATTATTTTGCTAGGTAATTATTGCTTATGCTATGTAATGGACCCCACAATATACATATATACACAGATATATGCATATATATATGTATATATATACACAGAAAATACACAAATGATATATAAGTATTGTATGGACTCAGAATCACATGATTGCAGGATGGCTGGTTAGAGCATGGTGGTAATAATGCCAAGGTTGTGGGTTTGATCCCCGTATGGGCCATTCATTTAACTGGTGGACTCATGCTCCTTGTGCATCCCTTCCAACTCAGAATATTCTGTGATTCCATGACTGAGACTGGAAGCAAGCTCTGAAGGTCACCTGGGCCAACTCCCTGCTCAACACCTACAGCCCAGGACAAGATCCAGACAGTGTTTGAGTATCTCCAAGGAGCAAGACTCCACCACCTCTCTGGGTAACCTGCAACAGTGCTCAGTCATCCTCGTGGTGAAAAAGTGTTTCCTGATGCTCAGAGGGAGCCACCTGTCTTTCAGTTTGTGTCCATTGCCTCTGGTTCTGTCACTGGGCACCACTAAAAAGTGCCTGGCTCTTTGCATTCTCCCTTCAGGTATTACATTACATTACATTATTGTTTCCCTGAGCCTTCTCTTCTCCAAGCTAAGCAGTCCCAGCCCACTTTGCCTTTCCTCAAATGCAATATGCTGAAGTCCCTTAATTATCTTGGTGTCCCTTTGCTGGACTCCCTCCAGCAGCTCAATATATCTCTTGTACTGGGAAGTACAGAACTGCACCCAGTATTTTCCAGGTACGGCCTCACCAGTGCTGAGCAGAGGGGCAGGATCAATTCCCTCAATCTGCTGGCAACAGTCCTCCTCATCAGCCACCTTAGCTGCAATGGCACATTGCTGGCTCATGGTCAACTCGGTGTTCACCAGCCATCGTAATTAACTTTTTTCTGTCCATAGGAAATCAATTGGGTTTTCTTTCCTGTTTGGAAGTGTGCAGCTAGACTCACTGGTGCAGAGACAGATGGCACTGTAATGGAACTTCTAAATTTAAAGGTCTGAATGACAAATGTGCAAAAAATACAGACAAAACTTATTGCTAAGTGACCATTACAAAACCTATGATGAGAATATAAAGCACTCCATTAGGAAGTGTCTAGGTCACCCAATACTGATATAAACACATTTCTTCACAGTTAAGTCAAAGACAAATTGCCCTCTCTACAAATGCCTGCAGTCAAATTACAAAGCAGCACCTGAATGAGTTAACGTGCTGATAACACACATTTGTTTGGGGAAAAAAATCCCAGTCATCTCTGCCTAAGCACAGTCCACCTTTCTTTTCTTCTACTTAAAACAAATTATGTGTATTTCTATATTAGTTAGACTACCATGGCATACTGGAAAAGTGATTTTACATTGCTCTAACCATCACAACACATGACCTGAAAGAAAGCACCTCTAATACTGTAATACAATCAGTTCAGAAATAGATGCCAAGATATTGCCAAGAATCTGGGTAAATTGACAAGCCGCTGAGTGCTAGAAGCAGCATTTTACTGATAACTTGGAAGCTTCAGCACCCAGACATTATATAAGGATTCCCTACGGAAACCAAACTGCAGCAGGTGTGTCAAGGTGACAAAGTATCACTGCCACACAGTCCACTGAATTATACGTTCTGGCTACCAGGTAAAATATGCTGTGACTACAAAAATAAAAGAGGAAAGGCTGCCTGTCAGATGAACAAGCAAAAAAGAATCTCAAACTTTGTGAGTCAGCATACAGGAAATGGCTCAGGTGATTTTTTTTCTCCTTTTGTTTTTGTCTTTTTAGAAGTTGTAGTGGTTTCTATTATATTTCAAGTCTTTACTAATTGATTCCAGCTTCTAGTGAGTTACTAGTGAGATTCATTATTGAATAGAGAAAACTGACAAATCAAATAGCAAATATGTCTAAAGACTGAGGACTGAAAATCTCATCTATACGTAAAGACTGACTCTGGGATTTATGTTCTGGATCTGCAGATCTTGAAGGTGTGGCTAAAAGCACCTGTTTCATAGTCTTCAAAGGCTTGTAAGTTCTAATCTTAGCAAGCAGAACAATGGGAGAAAAGACACTAAAAATTTATTTTCTCCATTGACCCTGCATCTGCAGAAATAACACTTCAATACTTTTAAAGCCATAAAGAACAGTCTCCTCATTGACAAGAAAGTAGGAATTTAACAGGTAGTTCTACTGGATATCAAGATGATGGATTAAAACTGGAAAGAAACAATTACTCTGTCTAGAAATACTGTTATTATATGCTCAACTAGGTCATGTTTTAACTTTGTTACCAAAAGAAACGAGAAGAAAATCTTACAAAATCAAGTGACAATTGTCCTTTTGAGCCAGTTCATATAGATACCCTGTATCTTGCACCTTGATGAAAAGCAAAGATGTTGCTCATGACACTCAAAATACTTTTCTCAATCAGATGTTCTAGTGCTTAGCAGTGGTAGTGCTGCAGGCTTCCAGCCAAGGTTCTCTTCATGTTTTCCTACTTCCCCTGTAAACTAAAAAAAGTTTTTCTCCCTACTTTGGTTGCCTTCCTAAATACCTTCCTTGAAGAAAAGGAACACAGTTCAGGTAGGCTGATCTTAATTAATAAGAATCTTTCCTTCCAAATATTCTGTGGTTATGAAACATCATATTACTACTAAGTCCAAAGAGCATGTATGGAACATAAACATTTAAAATTGCCAAGTTTCTATGGAGAGAGATCTGTACATTTTCATATGCAGAAATACATACATACGTATATGCACACACACATTAGTTTATGTGATAGAACTGTACAGAGGAAGAAGAATGACAGGAACAGCAAGGAACAGCTGTCCTGAAACACCCTGGCCAGCTGCTCCCAGACACATCACAACAGTCATCAGCCTACCAGAAGCTCATTCCTGTGCTGCCTGATGGGGTAGGATGAGCTCAGCAGCCCTGTGAGGCTCTGGCCCAGCCACTGCTGCTACCACAAGGCCAGACCCACAAAGACATGCCAACAGGAGAGGCTCCACGGGTCAGGGCACCCTGTGGTAATGTGAGACAGAAGGGGCTGGTGGAGTATGAGTAGGGGCCATCTGTTCTTGGCCATTCCTGCACCAGTCTATGTAATTTTTCCTGTCTCCTCTAATTAAAGTCAATTTCTGATGGTTTTCCTGGGCAAGGGCTTACCATTGTGCACACACAGGTGCATGGAGGTCTCAGTGTCAGTACTGCCATGGGACCAGGAGTCCCACATGCCCACAGTGCAGCACCTGCAGTGACGATGGGTGTGCAAATGAGAGTGTGAGGGCTAGCAAAGAGCATGCTGGAGTAGCTGCAAAATAGGTGAAGAGTCCTGGAAGCCAGGCATGACCCTATGGGCAAGAACACAATCAGTCCTGGCTCTTAGAGGGACAGGGTAGGCACAGGGCAGCCTTGGCCAGCTGCTGTAAAGACTGTGGCATCTCGGGCTGTCCAAGAGATCTGTCAGTGTGTGCATGGGAGAGACTCTGTGGAATGACGAAAGCACAAGACTGGGATCCAGGGACAACAGAGTACCTAAATCTAGCTGCTGGAAGGATTCATATTGCAAGGTGAATATAGGGTAGATTTGTCTCATATGTTTATGCATGAAAGTAACATAACAGATGACCCCTTCAAGATCAACATAGGTATAGGTTTGAAAACACAAATTTAAATTCTCTAAAATTCCTAGGCTTATTCATAGCTGCAAAAGTTAATGGAAGGTGTCTGCACCCTGAACATGTGTACTTACTGAAGAATTACAGCATTTTAAACATTTGCCAATTAAGGTGATTTTGGTTTACGTTTTCCACACCAAACAAACAAACAAAACCCACCAAAAAAGCCAAAAGAAGACACTGTGTGGAAGACCCGTAGACAAAGGCTTTGCAAATAAAATGAGAGCCATGGTCAGCTGAAATAATACTGAGCCCTTTGCTGTGTTTATAAAGAAATGCAGAAAGATGTTTGGGTTGTTTGGTTATGTCAGGCAACACAAGCTTTTAATATTTCTAGTCATTCAGACTTTTGACTAAGATTTATTAACCTGTCAAACAAAAGCAATTTTACAACATATCCAACTGCAGTTCATTTCAGAACATTTATTGCTCTGTAAACAGAAAATCCAGATTCTCCTTAAACAATCTATTCCTTTTCTTCCTCTTGAAGCAAGAAGGAAGGCATAGTAGTAAGAGAAATTCTAAGTGAAAAAAAAGAAGGATTTACAAACTTATTTGCACAAATATATAAAAAGCATAAAGTTAGAAATTAAAACAGACTTTTACAGTGACTACCTCAACTGAAAAAAAACATCCCCCACCTTTGGGCAATATGGATGAGAGGGGAAGGAGAAACAGAATGGGGTACAGCTCCATGTTTACTTTTCATATTTTCTGCTATGCAGCTCAGCTCAATGGCTCTGAGACATGTTTAGAAAGGAGGGGGTTTACTAGGAGACTGAAACAGAAGGAGCATGATACCTGCCTGGAACATGATCAGGTTATCCAGTCTCCTTTTACAGAGAGAAATGTGATGCTAGGGAATGGGTTACTGCTGTTTGGGGATAGTGCCTCGTCTAACAGCCTGACAAAGGAGAGGCAGCCACAGCTCCATGCCCCCAGTACAAACAGTAGCAAGGCTGAGCATTTATCTCCCAGCAGGCACTGGCACACACACACACACACACACACACACACACACACACACACACACACAAACAAACATTTATACACAAGGCTAGACACACAGATCAATGCAGTTATACTCAGCACTCCCGAGGACCCACAGGGTCATTCATCTGCCTCTTCTCTAGTGCTCACGCACTTGCACTCAGCCTGGCCACTGGCTCTGCAGATGCCTGGGCTGGGCCCCTGTGACCTGCAGTGCCAGGCTGGGGGCTGGCACCTCATTTTGTCTAGTTGCCAGCACCCAGATGTGCTCACTCCAGCCGCTGGCACCTTGGACACGTGGGCCTCTGCCCGGGTCTGGTTCCAGTTGCTGGCCACATACATACAGACCACAGACCAGATGCCCTTCAGCCAGGAAGAGTTAGAAGTGGAATTTGCTAACACAGGACACGCTGCACTGGTAAGGAGTTGTGCATGACCAGACAAATGTGTCACCTATTTACACATCCAATGTTTTTTATCCCCTTATCCCTCTATTTCCCTGTAACAAATCCTGATCAAACCCCAAATTTTCTTCCTCTGCATCCCACACTGAGTGCCACACCCTAGGCAACCTCTCCCCTCAGTCCAAAATGATTGATCCAGCATTGATTCACCTTGATAGCACTTCTGGGACAGCCCTGGGAGGGCCCAAACAGGCTGTCCCTACCTCTGAGTTCTTAATCTGGGCTCCTGTCTGCCTTTGGGAGTCTGTGCTGCCCTGGTCATATGGAGATGGGTACCTGATAGGAAGATAACTTCTGTGACAGGTGTGGGAACCGTTGGGAAAGCATGATTTGGGATCCCCCACCTGCTGTCACCTCTCTCAGCTCTTTTGTGGATCTGCAAACAAGCTTTTAACACAAACCCCAACATCTGCATCCAGCAGCAGATCTTCCTTAGGGTCTATCCAATACTATGCAAGCTTATGCATCACATGCTGCTTGATTCCTAACATGCAAGACCAGGAATCCAAGTAACTTCTTTTACAGGTCTTTATAACCAGGGCCTGACATGCCATACACTACACTAAATATAGAAATCAATAGAAGAAAAGGTGATGCTCAAATCAGACATCCTATTTTTCCTTTCTTCTCAATGCTGCTATTATTCCAATGTTCAGTTTGATCCTAAAGCAATACACCCCAGCATGTCACAAGCATTATTATGTCTTTATACTGCCGAGTAACTGAAATCCTTTTATTAAAATACAGCATTCTGTGATGGATTTCTTCATCCTTGGACTGACATTGAGCCTGAAGCTCTTACTAGTAATCACTTTACACAAAACCAGATCACATACTCAACTCAGACAGAGAAGCTAAGGACACAATTCACAGATTTTTAAAAATCGTGTGAAAGCTGGTGAGACTGAATTGTTCTAGCAAAGAATAGACATATTTCAAAATTTCTGAAAAAAACTACACTGAAGGCCTTTTCTAAGTATTCGACTTACGGAATATTTTATTCACCATTCATTAGCACTATTATTTAAACAAAATCAGAGAAAAAAGAAAGTTACTCCACTAAATATTAATCATCTTAAAGAAAATTAAGGCTGTCATTTACTAACATCAGCTGTAAAGAGGAGCTGTAAATACGAATATATCACTAAAACAGTCTTCCACCAGTATACTCAAAGTCAACAATCATCTTTCAAGCATACCTGCTCTTCAACTGATTGCTAAGATGATAAGAAAAAAAATCAAATTGTCCAAACACTTCAGAATTACTAGTTTATGCAATACTAGAAGATGAAACTCTGACATTAGTGTTTCTAAAGAAAACTTCTTTACTTTGAGAGACATGCCAAAGTGCACATTTGCAGCTGACTCTTCTTTCCACTGTCGTTGTGAGATTTTAAATTTAGACATGTAGCATCCTAAATGTTTGAAGAGTTTTTGCTGTAATGTTAGCTCTGTCACATCATCTACCAACCCTCTTGAGACAGAATGCTTAGCCTCAAAAAAGTAAATGCTTTTACTATTTCAGTATATACATAATGAAGTTATAGACTATTTCCTCACTCTTCATCTACACTCCCTAAAAAATGCTTGAGAATGCCGTAAGGACAAATGGGCTACTGCACACTATTAACTCTTTATAATTTATAATGAAGGTATATAGATTACTTAGTGCAGTTAAAAATTCAAGTTTTCATTTTCACCTTCAAGGCCCTATATTATCTTACCCACAACTACTTATGTCTTGCTTTATTTCCTTCTACTCCCTAGACATCTTCTACCCTTTCACTTAATTGCATTCTTTATCTCTTTCTCCCACTTTCAGCTGTATGTCTTATATCATGCTGACCTCCGTGCCTTGTACAATCTTCATGTCTACATTCTTCACCCTTCTCCAGCAGTATATTTAAAAATACACTCTTTCAGGAATCATTGGTACATGCTCTTCTTCCTCCCTTTTTTATTGCTGGGCTATTTACTAAAATTTGTCTTGCTTAAATCGCTTTTGCTCCTTGTTGGACCAGGGCAGCAGAGAACACAGCTGAAAGCAGAGCTGCCTGATTGACTTCTTATTTCTATCAGGAATGACCTCTGTTAACTCTTTAACTCTGAGGAGAATTGAGGGACAATACATGCTTGCCATCTAAAATAAGAAATTGGAATCTTGTTCACTAAAAAAGCCACACTGTTCATAAAACAAATGACCATCAGTGTGTGTGTATAGTGGTTAGTTTCTACAAGCTACATCTGTACTTCTTATAGTCTTAGATATTTACATATATTTCATAGTGCTCCAACAGTTGTCCAGAGGGGGCTCCACGCCTGTGATCCAGCATACATGAATATGATGCTTTTTATCCCCTCATGGTTTAATGTGTACTTAAATGTAAATATGATGACCACAGTGAGCAGCACATAAACATCAGGAAACCAGGGAAACATTCCCAGATGCAGTAATGGTCACAGTATGGTAGAGTCATAGCATTATTCCTGACTTCTAGAACACCTGACTACAGGAATTCCACCTTCCCAAACTTCAAGCACCTACTCTACACAATATAACTCTTCATGGAATTATCATATGACCATTTTACTAGTTGTTACTATAATTGCAAAAATATTATCTTCAGAGGAACAGCTTAAAAAAACTGCAAACATTTTTTGCTGAAATTTAAGAAAAAAAATCTTCTCACTGAAAATTTTTGGCCTGGAAATTTAAAAAACTCGCAACTGATATCAGTCTTCAAATGATATATTGTAGCTAATCTAAAGACTGCAAATGCATACTACTTTAGATACAGGATCATTCATTGTAAATGAATGGTTCTCTTTTAATTTGCTTGGGATAACTTCATTATTGAGAGTGAAAAGCAGTAAGGTAAGTTATATACTATTATGCTTTTTGCCCATGGCACTTTTTTGAATCAGTAATATTTGGAGTCTGTAATAGCTTTGAAGTTGAGGACAATAGGCAACCTCTAATGTCTCCAGTCTGAGCTACAGGATGCAATAATATGTTGTGGAGACAAACTGAATAGATCACTGTGACCACGTCTGTTCAGGAGAAAGAGGACAATTTTCTTATGGAGGAAAACATGTTCTGTAACAGAAGATATTTTCAGCAATGGATGAAATCTATTTCCATCCATCTTTGCTAGTCAGCAAAACCTTGAGGCTTTGAAGCAACTAACCTATGAAGTGAAGGAGTTACTAACATCAAAAGCCATTTCCATTACCATGCCACTATCTTAGAAAATAGTTGCAGTTGCATTTTAAAATAATTCTGGTGCTGTTCAGGGAAGTTTTGACTAGTAACCCTCATCTCTATACTTGGTAAAATCTGCTGATACCAGAAAGTTTTGTAGGTCATCTGGAATAACATCTGTAAGAACTTTGGAGTGACAGAGTAGTCTACTGGGCAGACAAGTGTCAAATGAAATAAAATGGTCAAGAAATGTATCAGGACATATTAGCTGGAAGAAAATAAATGACATGCATTTTCTAACATTTGGTTTATGTACTAGACATCACTGTAAACAGCTCAGTGAAAACTCAGAACTTGGGTGATCAGCTCAGTGAAAATTTAGAGCTTGGGTGATATTATTTATATTTACAGACATAAAAAAAAGTCTCATCTGGAATGCTCTATGTGCTATATCTCACAGACATTATTCTATGTTAAAATGTTTTTGATAGGAAGGGTCTGAAGAAATGCAATAAGAATGATTATGAGGAGAAAAAAACCCAAACGAACAACCATATCACTGCCCCCACCCCCACAAAAAATCCCAAACACAACCCTTTTAGATGGTGAGGTTCTGAACAGACTCTAAAGGGCTTTATTTAAGGAGCAAAACATAAAAAGGGATGTGACAAGCAGCATTTACAATACTGAGTGGCAGATCAATTACTTCTTATCTCTCTCACTCATAACATATAAAAAGCTGACATTGGAACATATGCAACATACAGAATTCATTGTCCCAGGCACACATCAGCATCAAGAAAAACAGATCCTGTGAAAGCGTTACTATAGCCTATTTTTTTGTCTGCTTTTGTTAAAAAACAACTTGATATGGGACTAACAATTTAAGTGGATAAATTAACCCCCTCTAGCTAAAAGGTGATTATTAACCTGTGATTATTAGCTGTCATCAGAGATGGTAGCAAATAAGCTGGACACTGAATCTGAGCGATTCCTATATTCGGTAGCATTTAGACAAAAATTAAAAGCTTTTTTTAAATGGAATACGAGGGTAGCATTTCTGCTACTGCTTGGAATTGTATTCTACTTTAAATCAGAATCACTTCAGTCCTACTCAAGTTTAACTTCAACCATTTCCTTCTTGGCTTTGAATTATGCTATTATTCTAAGATTAAAAGATGCTGAAAAGGAAATGGTAAGCATCCTTTTTTAGCAGACAAGTCTTCATGTCTTCAGTTCTTTTTATACTACAAGGTCTTTTATCTTTATAACACCTATCACAATAACAATTTAGAAAAAATCTCCAATTCTGCTTTATGGAGTACATTTTGTAATCACCTTCTAAGTGCACTTATTTTGTGATGCAGCAATCAGTCTGAGCAAAAAGCTTTGCCCTGTTTAGACTATAAATAATTTACCAGTGTTAATTGATGGTTCTCTATGTAGGTTTTTGCAACCATGCCAAAAAGATAGACTCTTACAAATTCTTTATCGCACAACAGAATAAGAAGAACCCTATCACGTAATACCAGCTCTCTGAATATTGCCTACAACCACATCTCCACAAAGAACAAGTAATTTAAACAAAAAAACAGCAAAAAAATAAACTCACCATTCCCTAGCCTTAGTGCATTAAAACAACACATAGCTGACTGTAGTCTTTCAAAGGTTTCCGGAGATTTCCCCATGACAATAACTTACAAAGAAGCAACCAAAAATATTGCCAACAATGCAATTCCTCCTTTCGGTCTTCACTCTTTGTCCTGAAACTGTTGAAAACCATCGTTATAACAAGCTCTGGGTGATTACAAAGGTAACTCCAGATACGCAGAGGATCAGTGCACTAGATCTTATTGAAAGAGGATTTATTCATGCTTGCAATAACTCAAAAGACATTAAAAACATTTTTTGTGAAAACTCTTGTTAATTAAAATCTAATTATTCAATGACTGCTGTTTGGCATCTCTAAGAAAACGCTCAAGGTCTTGAAAGAAAGAAAAGATAACTCAGTGAGCAAGTTATCATAAAACAAGGATTTTCCCCCTCTTTTTTACTACTTACCATGCATAATTAATATGTGATAATAACCATAATGAGTTCCCTAAAACAATTAGCAACACATCTCCAGTGACCTGCTAATCTGAATATAATGCTTTTTGAATTTGGAGGTGTACCAGTCTCTTTGTGCTTACACACTCACCTCACGTAGAAGCAAAGAAGGCTGCAGAGCATAATTTATTATTCTGCATCACATTTCATCAAGTCCCTCAGCAGCTACTTGATACATTATCAAGACAAATGCAAGGAAAAAAAATGTATTCCTACCTCTCCACCCCCCCACGTAGGGTACCCCAAAGACTAAGAACTAATTATAATCCTTCTTTCCTCTTCCAATCATTAAGATACCTTAAGTGAAAGCAAACCTTGACCAGGTTACTTTTTGCATGGAATTTCAATGACTTTTTTCATCTCTGTGAGATAAATACATCCATAAATAAACATGCACTGCAGTAACAAGGGCAATGTCTGGAACACTTAAAAGTTAAATTACTTGCAAGCCATGCAATATCTCATTTTTCTTCCACAAATATATAATAAAGACTGCCAGCACGGGGAGGGATAAGTTGGCAGAGTGGATGTGTACATGCGTGAACACAGAAGCACACATGCTTCAGAAGAAAAGGGAGGAAGTAAATCAACCATAGGAACCAAGAGCATGATAACTGAAAAAAACCTGAAAACAAACAAACAGTCTCCTTCCTTAATTATCTTGTAAGTATAAAGTAGTGGCCTATTAAGAATTTAGGGAAAAGATGCCTGTGTACAGTAATGTAGAGGACCTAAGTATGTTTTGTCTCAAATATTCAGAGTATTGCTACAGGAAAGGTGATCAGAGGAGAGGGTCCCATGGAGGTGGGGCAGTGCTGTCCTGAGCCACTTTAAAACTTGTGCTCAGTTCCCCCACCCCAACTCATTACTTTTGTATAGTGGTGTGGCGGCTTGTTTGTGAGCCAGCACCTTCTGAGGAGTTTTTTGTGGGAGTTGTGAAGTGTACTATACAAAACTAAGGGCTTGTTAGCTGATACTTTTTGTGGAAATGTATTGTAAGAATTTTAAGGGTGTGTTAGCCGATACCTTTTGAGTGTAAACATTGGGCTGGTTGCCACAGTTAAGAAGCCGGTATCATAAAACATAAGAGTTCCCTGATACATGGTCCAGTGCTTTTGTTCCACCTGACAAAAACCTATAACCAACATCACACCCTCTACCAGTGGGTTGTGACAAGCAGATCCTTAGAAGTCCTAGCTTGTGAGACATGGTGAAATACCTCACATTCTTTTCTCTACAGCTGGAAGGCAAGCTTCCTAACAACAGACTTCATCATCCAGCCTGGGAGACACAAGTAAGACATGCTTAGACTAAGTAGCAGCCGAGGAAGGTGCAGGATTCAGCCAACAGACTGTTCAGCAGGATATCATGATAAAAGTACATTCCACTAGAGAGCTGTATCTTTGCATTCCAAGCTGTAAAGCTTCTAGAAATATTTCAAGATGGAGGTCTTCACTATATTGTTCAATACCTATTTACTTTAAATTGCTTAATACACAATTTAAAAGTGTGATTTTTTAGTAATTTATTCCTTTAAATTTCTCCAGTGTTTGTCTGAAATCAATAGCTTCCCTAGAAGGGAGAGGAATCCATAAAAAAAGTTATGCTGTTTATCATTTTGCAGTGCCCCATAATAGCAGGAGTTCAAGAACTAGTCCAGCAAAATATACTAAATAGTCAAAAAAAGCCTTGCCATCTAGAAATAAGTCTTCAGTCACATTGCAGAACAAGACAAGTAAAGGCTTCAGGAATTCAGGAAGAAGTTCTAGCCAAGAACCTTTCTGAGCAAAGAGCTGATGTATCATGTGGTAACTAGGACAATTCCCAAGGAAGCCCAGAGGCTGGGAGACTGAATTTCTCAGGTTCAAAAATGCACAAAAATACATTCTCCTCCATTTTTTCAGGAAGTAGTCCATAGAGTGGACAAGACAAGGATAAAACTCTCTTCTGATCTGCTTTAAAAAGAAAACAGAAGTCCCAGATTGCTGTTATGTTCTCTATGGAGAATTTTTCTTGGCAGTTTAGAAATGTGCTGGAACTACTCTTTCAATTATGCTTTACAAAAGACTAACTACAAGGTATTTTTAGTTCCTGATAAAAAGATTCAAGCTGTTGAGACTGGGCAATTTTGGATGTATACATAAAAACAAAAAATCCCATTTCTCCAGAAAGCTATAAAATCAGAAAAAGGGAGGTTCCTCGGACTTGGCACCTCATCTTGGTTAGAAGGCAGACAAGTGGAAATGTTCTGTTCCCAAGTCCATAGACACACCCTTTCAGATTTCACCTGCTATCCATTTTCAAAACTTCAGGGCAGGTTCTACATGACAGAACTAAACTAATCTGGGTATACACAAATGATGGGACATACTTCATCCACCTCTCAATCACTCTACATACAATAACAGTGAAACCCATGGAATATAAATCTCTGTAATCTAAATTTGTTAAAGGGAGTGAACTCTGCTTTTGCTGCAAAACACTTGAGCAAGGTGTGTGTACTCAGGAGCAGAGTTTTCAATCTCTCATGGCACTGAAACAGTTGCTCAGCTGTCCCACCACCTCCCAGGGTGTACCATCCCCACCACGACACACTTCTGCCACAGGAGAATCTTCTCCGTTGTGTTTGGAAGCCAGTCACTGAGTAGCACAGGATGCAAGGCTAACAGGAACACTGAGAGAGTGCAACAACAGGGGACAACACATGCCCCAAAACCACTCAAACATCCCAGACCTTCATTCAATCTACTAACCACATGGCTACACTGGAGTTAGCATCAACAAAGCAGACAAGATTCTTTATTGACTCTAACCCATCAAATGCCTAATTAATTAATGAACTGTAATACATCAGTACAGACAAGAAAATCCAGTGGCTTCTAAAAAGAAAGACCAAATCTGCTTTCTATCTCAAAACGCACCTTCAGCCAGAAAGAGTTGTGGAGCAACACTGATCCCTCTTCATAGTAAGCAGCCACTGGCACGTGCTGTATCTGCCTCTGTCAACCACACTGTCTGAGAACAACAGTGATCATTTACAAACTCGTTGTCATATGTCCTCCTGAAGGCAGCCTAACACTTTAAAAGTCACGTATACTCTGACCATTACGATCACAAGTTATATCCACCGGAAAAACAAATATCTAACAATATGCTCAAACAGCTAGCAAGAACTGTGAGTCCAAGGAAATAAGACAGCAGGGCTTGGGTAAAACAGAATGGTTTATATCATGAACAGTTATTTAGAAGGCTGTTTCAGGTGAGAAAAAATTGGTAATGTAGGCCTATGCAAAGAAAGACTAAAGCCAAGCTTGAAGAAACAGCCATTGAAATAGATTTGAACTAAGCTGAAAAATGCCCGTTTTTACATTTAATGCCCTTTTTATTTCTAAAATAAAAAAAAATATGATTTGCAAACATTCAGGAAAGAGTATAAGCCAATTAACTCATAAAATGGAAAAGGGACAGATTTATGGTGACTAAAATATGAGATTTCAACAGCAGGGATTCCAATTTACAGCTCAGTGCACCACCTAAAATGGCTGTTCATGTCTGTAATTTCTGTATTTTAAATAAAATACTCCTAATACATTCAAACTCCAGGTATACACAAGGAATAAGAGAAACATCACTAATTAAATACATGATTGAAAACCATAGTAAGTAAAATACATACACTACATGCGTACACTAAAAATGGTGGAGTTGAATGGTGGCAAAAAGCATAAAAAGTTAAAAAATATAGGGGATAATATGAAAAAAAGGTTTTAGCATCCTTTATTACAAAAGCTCACAATAACGATGGACATGGTAAGTGCTAAATCAGCCTTCTTTATCCTGTTTTAGTTGTACAATATAGAATAAAATTACAAAATATTTGAATGTCATAATGTTCTGAATCTACTGTTCTTTCACTACATCTTCTATAGCAAAAAAGTCGCAGAAAATTTCTCTTTGAACTACTCCATTCTATGACAAAATGTCCACTGAGACTCATAAATCCTAATGCCATTTAATCAGTCTGAAAAAATTTTAATGAGGTCTCTCTAGATTTGGTACAGAGATTATTTGTAACTATGGGATCAATTAATTAATTAGAAATGGAAGAAACTGCAAAGAAATAGTGCTTTAAATTAAGGCAATGATTTACGTTACTTGAAACTTTTTAAATAGAACAGATTGATTCTTCATAAGAGAGTTACGACCATTTGTATTACTACAATCTATCCCTCTGTTTAAAAAGTTGATTTATGGATTTATTTGCTTTTAAACTACTACGAAGGTCCTTTATTTTACAGAAAAGCTACAGGCAAATCAACCAAAATACTGGAAAGAAATGCCTTAGCCTTCAACACCCTTAAGCAGGAAGTTAATTAATCTGTGTGGTTTTGATGACAGAAGTATATTGGAAATATGTATAAATGTTGGCATGAGGATGTCAGAAACCCTCTGATTCAGAGCCATATTTAAAATAAATTTATTTGCATACCATTTTTGTTATTATGAAACAAAACTTCGTCAAGGTAGTACTGAAAATTTATAGTCAATAAATAAATATATATATGTATAAATTATACAAATACACACAAATGGTCTTATTATAAACTCTTTTCAATCAAAAATTAATATTCTAGTATTTTAAATTCCAAAAGCATGATTTTAAATTATGTGAGCCCTATAAATTAAAGTGGAACAGAAAACTATTGTTTAGCAGAAGTATTTTTGTTTCCTTATTTTTTTTTCCCAGATCAAATCTGTGAAGTTAACCACTGAATCACAGGATGAGTGAGATTGCAAGGGACCTCCAGAGCTCATGTGGTCCAACCTCCTCCACTGTACCGCACTGTGTCCAGAAAAATTTTTGAGTATCTCCACAACCTATCTGGGCAACTTTTGCAAATGCTTGGCCATCCTCACAGTAAAAAAAAGTGTTTCCTTGTGCTCAGACAGTCTCCCGTGTATGTCTGTGTCCATTGCCTCTGGTTCCGTCACTGGGCACCACTGAAAAAAGGTCCGGCTTCTTCTTCATTACAGTGTCTCTTCAAGTATTCATACACATTAATAAGATCCTCTTGAGCATTCTCTTAATTACACCCACACACTAAAGAAGATGTTAAACAGAGCTGTAGCCAGTATTTACCCCTGGGGCACACCACTAATCACTGGCACCCAACTAGACTTGTGTCACTGATCACAACCCTCTGGGCCTGGCCACTCAGCCAGTTTTCAAACCACCTCACTGTCTGCTCATCCACACCATACGGGTGAGAGTGTCATAGACACTACTGCAGTTCAGGCAGACAATAGCCACTGCCCTCACCCCGTCCACCAGGCCAGTTACTTCGTCAAAGATCAAGATTGTCAAGCATGACTTTCCCTTGGCGTAGCCATACTGACTACTCTTGATGGTTTGCTTGTCCTTACTGTGCCTCGAAATGGTTTTCAGGATTAGTTGTTCCATCATCTTTTTCCAGGGATCGAGATGAGGCTGAGAAGCCTGTAGTTCCCTGGGTCATCTTTCTTGCCCAGCTTCAAGACAGGAGTGATATTTGCTGTCTCCAGCCTTCAAGCACTTCTTGCAATGGCCATGACAGATCAAAGATTATGGAAAGTGGTCTTTCAAAGACATCTGCCAGATCCCTCAACACTTGAGAGTACATCCCATTAGGGTCCCTGGATTTATTAATGTCCAGTTTGTTTAAGTTCCCTGACCAGAATCCAAACAGAATAACACTGGTAAGTGTCTTTCAATCATCTAAATAAAATGTGTGAAAAAGAACACAGTGTTTTGAACACTGTGGCTTGAAATTTCTATAACATTCGAGAACACATTGTTTCTACATATGTACAGCTCCAGATGATTTTCATACAAGTTGCATCTGTGCATTTAAGAAAGAGCAGAATTTGGAATATATTTTTTAAAAAAATTTAGTAAAATACATAATTTCTAGTATTTAATGTACAGATCATATTCTGATTACCTGACTGATTTACTTAATTACTTATATGACTGTGCATTGTTACTAGTGTTTGAAGCTCATATGATGCTTTGTGCAGCACAAGATAGAAGACCGAGGCTGAATTTGTAGGGTGTATCTTTTTTGAAATTCCTGTGCTATCATTTTATCATTATGCTTATTAAGTTCCTAGTTAACCAAAGACTGCAAATCAAAAGGTCAACACTTAATAAATTTCAGGATGATATTTATGACATCCTTCAATGACAATAAAGCAGATATAATATCCATTTATAAATCATTTTAAATACTAGTCTACTTGCAGAAGTAGGCCTGCACAGCAGTAGCCACTGGCTGATATACCACTACAGCTAAATTCTGGATTTGGTTTTCTCTGTCTACATTGTATTTTTTGCTTAGAGCAGCAGCAAAGTTTTGAAGCAAACCTGAAAGCTCTCAATTGCTCCCTGGTAGTTTGTTTCACTGCGTGGTATTGGTATGTACTAGGTTGTTCTAGCAGGAAGCTCCAGTGAAAGTTCTCGCCAGGCACTCATCAAGCAACCTCCAATGCTTATTATCTCGGCCTGGGATCACAGTAAATCTAATCCAATAGAAAACATTCAAATAATATATAACATAGGTGTATGGGCCTAAGCACTACCTTTGATGCTCTAACAACCTGTTTTGCTTGAGTCCAGTTATTTGCTTATGTAGGCATTACCTCCTGATACTTGACTGCAACCTTGGACGTTAATGATTGCTGGCATGAAATCCAAACCTGTAGCTCTATTAGTTCACTGCTTGGGACAAAACACTGAAGATGACACCATTACACTGCAACTGGTCACAAATGTTTTGGATAAATTCACATGTACTGTTTTCATTTCCTTCCTCTTAGGAATTCTGTGCATGTGCAAATCTTCCACACTTTAACATTTGTGACTTTTGCAGATGCAACAAAAAAAAGTTCAGCTGAATTATCTGCACTAAGGGAATTTGACGCTGTAAACTTCTTATATAAGAAAAATATGGATTCAAACATTTATGCTCTTCTTCAAAGAAAAGTTAGCAAAATTAAAAATACAAAACTACTATAAATAATCTGTGACTTTGCTTGTCTAACATACCTTTAAAGTTTAAAAATATTAAGTCTAATAGAGATGCTACTATTTCTTCAAATATTTTTTTCAATGCTAATACAACTAAAGGAACAAATACAAGTATCTACACAGTGTCACTGGTTCACTGGTGCCTGCTTTTGGGTTGTTTTTTAACGTTTTTGTTCTTTGTAAGTATTACCTTGTGGGTAAAAAAACCTTGTGGGTTTTCTGAAATAGAGCACATAAATTAAGAGTTTTGGGAAAGCTGCCCTTCTGCTCCTCACATGAAATTACAGTTTAATTTGCCATTAACACAGCTGAAATTCAGTTTCCTTGTTTATGTACACTTGGTGTGTCATTTCTGAACATACAAGCTTACAAATTAAGTAGATTCACATATACAAAACATCAAGAGAAACTGCAACAGAAAAAAAATCAAACCATACCAAAACCCAAACCCAGTTTGATTAACTCTGTTCAACAGTAAACCACACTGTATTACACTTAATTCACTTTGTATTCCCAGGCAATGAAAATACCATTTAAGACTCTGGGCGAGAACTTGAAGTATGAAAGGCTGGGGAATCTTAGCTAATCATTCTGTATGTATTTGTGTAGCCTTTTTTTCCCAATAATTCTACTGAGAGAACAGTAATCACAGTCTAATCTACCTAAATTTTTTCCTTAAAATTAGCATGTAATGCTAATTTTTCCACAGCAATGAAACTCCAAAACTTCAGAACTTATGTTCCACTTGGGACAGAGAAGAAGTGAGAAAAATATTCTAAGGATAAAGGCAATTTAATTTAAAATAAAAATGAAGACATTATTTTAACTAACACTCAGTTTAAGTGAAATATTCTCCCTACAGGTTTCTATTTCAGAATAAAGTTTGGAAAGTTATATGTAAGACAGGAAAACTAAACACATCTACTATTTGAGAAAGATTGCTCAAACTGATAGTTTTAAATCAGAAACAAGAACTGTGATCTCAGAGATTTAGATTGTTAGTGGAAAGATGTAGCTTAGGAAAAATATATGTCCTCTTCACAAAGAACGATTTTTAATGTTTTGACACTTAAGAGGTAAATCAGCCATGAATGTATGAAAAATAAACTGACCTATGTTTAAATAACTGTTTCCAAACTCTGAATAGTGAAGTTAAGCTTGCAGATTTATATATACAGCAGAAAATCATTATACTTTCCTATTACTGCATGCTACCATGTAGCAAATCAGACCAATCTACATAACAAACTCCAGATGTAGTGGAGGGAAACCTCTCTCTTCGACAGCACAAACATCTTTGAAAACAGAGTTTGCTGATTTTTATAATATTTATATTAATCTAAGTATTTATCACATTAAAAAAAATCCAAATATAACCCAAACAGAAAATTCCTAAATTTAAGTTGTGGCCTCCCCCTCTTACCTTCTCCGGTGGTGCAGGAGGGTGAAATCTCTTTGCACAAAGTAAAAATGGATCAGGATGTGGCTTCCCACGCTTCAACTCAGGGTCATCTCCCAACACAATATGATGAAAAAGACCAAATAAGTCTTTGTGTCTGGTTGTTTTCCTCTGAAATGACACTTCACACGAGCTGCTGGCAACAGCTATGGGTATGTTGTGTTTGTGTAAATGACAGATCAGCTTATTGACCCCTGCAAGACAAATATATACATTTTAGTTTTTATATATATGCATGTAAGTTGGTATACGTATTAATGTTTATATCCTATTACAAAGCATTTAGCAGTATTTCAACAATGCTGTCTTACTGAATGTAATAAATCTATTTCAAACAGTCAGTGTAAAAGAAAATTCTTGCTATATCTGAAACGTTCCTTCTACACTCAAAAATCCTGGAACATTCGGTAAGTTACATATATACTTTTTCTGTTATCAAACAAGGCTTTTCTCAAAATATGTCAAAAATGTGATTAACATGAACTACATAATGAGACCCATTAGAAACACATTAAGCAAGGTCCCCACATTATGTAAGTTTATTAGATGAAACTGAGAGTTTGGGAGAACACTTTCTTTCATATGATGCTCCTGGAAAAAAAAAATCAAAGAAATATACTCTTCTCACTGGATTGTACAGTTTTAATTCCTGAAGCAGGTATCCAGCTGGCTCAAACTAGCCCCTAAGAGACCTCAGTTTCTCTCTTTTGCAATTATTAAAGCAAGTAACACCGGGCAGAGGAGAGCAGCTGTCAGTCACAGTTGTTAATACCAGAGCTTTATCTATTGATGCTGTGAACCCAGAGTAATGAACACCTCAAACCTAATGGGTAGAAACTTCAATCTGATCCAGTCTTCTAGGGAAGGTTAATGCAGCGAACAGTGAAAACACAACAGTCTGTGTAGAGGGAAACATACTTTGCTATTCAGTGCAAGTTTTGAGTTTTCTATGAAGGGGTTTTAAAGCTCCTTTGCTGAAGCATTCTAAATGCTGGATACTTCTCGTAGACAAAACAATTAGCATTACCTAATGAAGAACAAGCGCGGATGTCTGGTCTTTATCAATTCACAAGAGAAAATCCTCCATACCTGTAAAATCGTTTCAGCTGTGCTTCTGGGCATTAATCCCAACTGTACTGGACACAGATATAAGTTTCAGGTAGTTTAGGTTCAAGTAAACTCCAGTTGACTTTTGGCTGTTTGAAAGAACTTGAGCACAATACTGTTTTCATGTCCCAACTACATGGATTCTTACCCAATTTTTCATGCCTGGTTATACAAAAATAATCTTACTCCCTTCCTCTTGATTCACTGTCATAGTTATGTCTGGTGTCTGCTCCCTTAAACCATTCCTACTCCTCCTTTGCCACCTCAGCATCTCTTGATTTGTATTTCCCTTGTGATCCAGCAATTCAATTCTATAAACAACCATACTAACTGCCATACATTTTTCTCAAGTATAGTCATATGTCCAACTTTGAGAAGTTGTAAGTACTACTGATAATAAAGTGTGTAGATTAGTGAATAGGCACAGTGACTAATCTACCTATCCGGAAGTAGGACTTGTAGGTATGAGTCTCTGCAAACTTCTCATTTATTCTGCAGAGTCTAATCAAACAATTAATATCTGACATTTCCAGCTCCATGCTTGTATTTGAAGATGGGCTTTAAACTTTAAATACATGCACTTCTCTAATGTTAGATTTTGAGTTGGACAGACATAGCAAGCACTACGGCTCCTCTAAGGTCAATACCTCAGCCATTTAAAAGCCTCCTTATGCTCCCTTAAGTGGTTATACTAAGCAAGTGCATTTTTTCCAAAATGATGCTACGATGTCCTCTCACTGAAATATGATGTTAAATACAAGCCAACTTTTTATTCTGGATAGTTTATATCTTCATTCTGAATCATGTGAAGAAAGTCTATATTAAATTAACAGAAGCACTAAGATTCCTTAATGTAAAGCAGTAGTATAAGCGTCTCTTCACTAAAATAAATTGCATTCATTCTAAGGAACTTAAAAAATTGCAATGTTTAGCAAGGCTACCATACATAAGTGTAGTAATATAAAGCAGTCCAAAGATTGCATAAGCAGAAGACTCTTCCTATCTCCTATGCCCTTGCTATGATATGGTTAGTTTTCTCTAAAGTTGTGTTCTTTTCAAATAGCTAGTTTTATTCAGTCCCACTGCATCACAGGTTCAGTTCACCTCTCACTGGGTATATTTATTCTACATTTCTATTGGAGGTAGCCAGCCACAGAAAAGCACTGTTGCAGAAAGGTTATTTCTCCAGGGTTCTTTCTTGTATTCCTCGAGCACATGTCATGATTTCAGTGTGTAAATGTGTATGCATGTATGTTTGATTTCTCTTTTTGGCTTCCCTTAAAACAAGGGAGCTAAAATGCAGTTGTCCCCAATATCTCCAGAGAGAAAATATCTACATTATTCAGTAAATGCACTTTAATAAGAATATGCCACTTAAAAAATTATTATTTGCATATATGTAAATAGAGCAAGATAGAAAAAAAAAAATTAGCTGCCCAGAAAAAAAATTAAACTGTATTTGGAAGAATAGCTAGCATAACTTGACAAGCTCAAAACAGTAGCAGCTGAAAAATATTTTCATTCCAGGTTTGCTTTCCTCTGTAAAAGCTATAGATCAGGAAAATCCATTTTTGTTTGCATCAATTACCACCAGTTTAGCTCTAGACACTTTGCCACCACATCAAATTACTGACACAATTATTGTAATAATTCAGCATATAATTCTTCATTTAGAAGATTTCTTAGTATCCTAATGCTTTTTTTTAAAGAAAACATCAACAGAAGGGGAATTGAGGAACTGCTTTAAAGATCTGTAAGAAACTTCCCCTGGCAAATACTGTGTCATTATATCCTCTATAGCTACAAAGATTTTTCAATCAAATGACGATCAAAACCAACCAATTCAAACCTCAATGACTATGAAGAAGTATACTGAAAATTCCTGTGATCTGCCTAACTTCTAACTTACTTGTAGCTACCATGTAAGGGATCAAGGCCCATCCATCCCAGAGGAACCCCTCTGCTAGACTTCTTGGGACTACCCTCCACCTCTCCTACTGAAAGCCTAGTCATATACAGCAAGAATAAAATTTAAAGAAAGATCAAAAGAAATAAAGATCTCTGTTTTTCCAGCATAAGAGTAGACTCCAGATGTGGCACACAGGCAATAAATATCTTATGCACACAGGCAACAAATATCTTATGCAGAACAACATAAATTCTTCAAGTAATTATAAAAAAATTAGGAATAAATATCCCACAAATATACTCTTGTTTTCAGATAGTCAAAGAGGTAAGTACTGTGTCTGTATGCTATCTCTTTGAATAAGAAGTTCTAGATCAGACACAGAAGCTTAATATATACTAACTACAATAGTTAAACACCGGTGACTATAGCACAGAACAATAGGTGAGAAGAATTGTAAGCTGAGTTTGGTTACAGAAGCTGCAAAGAAGAAAGATCAACTTTAAATGTCAGCATCTTTAAAACCCAATTAATCACAAATGTTGATGAAGTTTTCAATTTTGAGAAAAGAAAAAGAAAACAAATTAAACCAACAGAAAGGACCTATTTCTTCTGAGACCACAACACATTTAAAAGAAAGAGATTGGCTCTTTTGTTCTGAAAATTGCAGAAAAGCATATATATTATTTTATTTTTTTGGAAAAAGGAACTTTTATTTCTCCATTAGACTCTAAATGTAGTGTTGTTTTCTTTAGATTCAGCTGATAGCATGTTGACTAATACACTGGATCAACTGACAAACTAAAAATAAGACTTATACCAAACAACAAAACCCTGGGGCTAACTGTCACATTTTCCTTCTCATTGACTAATACAAACATGTACAGCAAGAGTTCAGGAAATCAAATAATGTTACAGTAAAATGATCTAATGAGAATCCCTATGTAATTATTTACATGCTATTACAACACTGTTTTCTATATTATTCCTTTTAAGCTATCACATTTTATAATCAAATGACATTATTGATCATGAAGTGAAAATTAACAAGATGAAACTCCGGAAAGCTGACTCAAATTGATGGAAAGCAAAGGGAATTTTTATTTCCCTTTTATACAAAGATGATCTCTCTGTCATGCACAATACTTCAGAACAGTGAACAGCACAAAAGTTTTTGCTACATTTTATTTGATATAATTTCAAATTTTTGTACCATCCCTTTCCTTGTATTTATCTATCCCCAAACAAAAAACTGTTCTTAACTTGTATCACTTCTATATGTCCAGATTCAGATCTATTTCTTTTGAAATGTTTTCAGACAAAGAAGAAAATACTATAAAGCTCTTCTACTTTTCTCAAATATTAGTCTCCAACCAAACTTTTGTCTATGAACATGTTACAGTAGTGTATAAGAATGTTTTTCAAGACAAACAAGAAAGTGATCTCCATGACAAATTGGGCAAACACATGAGATAAGGAAGAGAATTGTTCATGCCACTTCAGGACTGAACCTTAATTTCAGTTTCCTCTGTTCCCCAACTGAATGATGTCCGGTGTTCATATTTCTGCTTGCAGTTGATTCATTTGAAGGCATAACAACACCGTCATACAGACAATCACCACACAGCAAGATCTGACAGTACCTTAGCCTGAAAATCCACTGTTTGATAGTCTTATAAACACAGCCAAAGTCCTACAGTCTTCCAGCTTCAGGAAAACAGCTGGTTTGTGTACTGTCAGCATAGAGTGCAGGAGCAAGGTCACATAAATGCTCAGGCCTACACAGACAGCCCCCCTGTCTTCTCTAATGTCTCTAATCCTAAAAAGATGAACATAAGCTATGTAAGAAAAAGCCCTTAGAAATAAACTTCATAAGACCTTCTCTCAAGATAAGGTATACATTGCAAATAGGACCATAGTAAGTTAAATTCCTAGAATTTATATGGGAGATTCTATGAAAATTAAGCTTCCAAATTAAATTACAAGACCTACCTGGCTGAGAAGGTCTCAAACAAACAGAGTGGCATTTTCAGCGGCATATCCTTTCACAAACACCACAGTGTACTATACCCCTCTTGCCACTGTTTAGTTCTTCCCTGAGTGGCACCTAGGTACCAATTACATCTCATTTCTACTTAATAGTATTTTATCCACTAAACAATCCCAGAAAGAAAACCAAGACATCAATAGACAATAGAGAAATAGAAAATATGTGTGTGTATTGTTGCTCTTAATTTATCTGAAAGCTAACATGTTCTGCTAGGAAGGACATATAGCAGACATATCCACATTTTCCCACCCTTAAAATCCAAACAGCTCACAGGGCTTTCAGATCTGCCCCAACCATCATATATAATCCTTTATAGTTTACAACTAATTCAGTTAAAGTGTTAACCAACTGTAAAACATTTTGAGCAGGCTGGAAGAGAGAACCATCATATACAGCAATGCCTCATATTCTTCCCAATGATTATTGTCCTTATTAAAGCAATTACAGTGTCAGATATCTAATAATCTAAGAAACAGTATAATGTAGGATTGCTTTAGTTCAAGATAGTAAATAATATAATAATAATAACAATAAAACCCCCATACAAACAAAACACCATAAATACAGTATATTTCTTTAACTAAATAAATGCAAGCATTAAGTAGTCAATGAAATCAGGTTACATTGTGAAGTTCCATAGATTCTGTGTATTCTTCTTCAGATTCAAACGGAAGTTCAAATTAAATTATTACAGAAGGCTAAAGGCTACATGTATGAAAATGATAAAAACTTCGGCTAGACTTAAGAGTGATTATTCTGTACCCTTCTCTTCATAGTTGTTTTTTTTAGAAAGCAAACACATGTGAACTCCTAAAACAGCTCAAAATAGAAAATGGGTATTTTAAAACTGATATGAAGATGACTTACTATGTTCAAAAGCTTCTCCACACTTTAATTAGTTTAATAAAAAATATTACTTCTCATTTCACAGAATCACAGAATAGGCTGAGTTGGGAGGGTTCTACAAGGATCATCAAGCCCAACAACTTTCACTCACATAGGCCTCAAATCATTATGATTAAAGTAACAACTTTAGTGCTACTTACTGCTGCTGTGTATCCTTTGACATAGTTTCAGGGACTACAAAAATACTTTAGAAAAAGTGAGGTATTTGGGACATTTTACAGATTGTCTTATCCCTCTCTCCAGGTAGTTACTGGTTATTTGGTAATTGATCCAGTTACATTCCTGTGCTATGTTTCTTTGTCTGTATTTTATAATCACAATATGTAATTTGGTTGCCGGTTAATTTTAATTGTTGAAAAGATACTCATTCTCCTTATTTCAATAAGCTATACAGACCACTTTCCTTTGTACTATGTAATAATGAATACTATTAGTCACATTTATTTTATTGTCAACTGTCCTTTTATAAGCCAAAGGAAAGATTTTCTCCCCAAACTTTTTGATAAGAAATGTGGTGGTTTCAAAAAAATAGGGTGGGGTACGGAAATATGTTAAAAAGTTCTTTTTAACAGAGAACAAAAACTATTTCATGGGCAACCAGATCCTTCCCTATGTATATTTTATTGTATCTATATATCCTTATACTTTCTTGGGAGGAGTAGTTCGGGGTGGTATAACTTATTTACTCATTTAATCTGAACTACTTATTCTCATTCAAAAACACAATCGTTACTATTTTTCTTTCATATCATGTTTGATTAGTCTGTTAATATGCTACCGCTTTTATCCTGTTTCTCTTTTCCTTTGCTGATGCACGTGTATGGTTTGTTTCTCTTTCCCTTCTCTACTTTTGGAGCTTGTCTACACCATGCAACCTGTGCTAATAAAACTACATTTGCTAAGTTTTGTAGCTGAGATGCAACATATTCTGAAGAAGAAACAACATGGCTACAGACTTTTTAAAAGAACACTGTATTAATCAACAGATTTTCAGACCTGTGCACTGAAATATTTTTTGGAAGAACTATACCAGTCACCATACTCTTTCTTCACATAGTTTGTGCACAAATTCATAGAATTTTTTGTGTTGGAAAGGACCTTAAAGAACATCTAGTTCCAACCCCCCTGCCATGGGCAGGGCCGACTTTTGCTAGGTCAGGTTGCTCAAAGCCCCATCCAGCCTGGCCTTGAACACTTCCAGGGATGGAACATTCATAGTTTCTCTGGGCAACCTTTCCCAGTGCCTCATCACTCTCGCAGAAAAGAATTTCTTCCTAATACCGAACTTAAACCTACTCCCTTTCAGTTTGAAGCCATTCCCCCTTGTCCTGTCACTACATGCCCTTGTAAAAAGTCCTTCTCCAGCTTTCTTGTGAGCTACTGGAAGGTGCTATAAGGTCTCCCTTGAGTCTTCTCTTCTCCAGGCTGAACAACCCCTATTCTCTCAGTCAGTCTTCAAGGAGAGATGCTTCATCCCTCTGATCATCTTCGTGGTCCTCCTCTGAATGCGTTCCAACAGGTGCACATCCTTCTTACACTAGGTGCCCCACAGCTGGAGGCAGCACTCCAGGTGGGGTCTCAAAAAGAACAGAGTAGAAGGGCAGAATCACCTCCCTAGACCTGCTGGACACGCTTCTTTGGATACACGCCAGTTCAGTTAGCTTTCTGGGATGCGAGCACACATTGTCAGGTTGTGCTGCGCTTCTTGTCAATCAACACCCCCAAGTCTCTCTTGTCAGGGCTGCTCTCAATCCATTCTCTGCCCAGCCTGTATTGGTGCTTCGGATGACCTCAACTCAGGTGCAGGACCTTGCACTTGGCCTTGTTGACCTTCATGAGGTTTTCATTGACACACCTCTCAAGCCTGTCCAAGTCCCTCTGGATGGCACCCCTTCCCTTCAGCATGCTTACTGGCCACACAGCCCAGTACCATCAGCAAATTTGCTGAGAGTGCACTCAATCCCACTGTCCATGTTGCCAACAAGAATGTTAAATGGCAACTGGCAAATACAACTTTGCACTTTTCTCACAGATATTCAGTACTCCCTCACGTACATCTATCATAGCATTGCTCTTCATTCACCTGTGTGTAGATACAGTTACTTTTCTACTAAAACTAAGCAGCATGAGCACAGAGGACACCTGACCTCTGGGGTGGCAAAATCAAGGTTCTTTAGACATCCATATTCAAGTCCACTTCATTTTGCTATAACATTATACAAAACAAGCTGTCCAGGAGTGTTTGGTGTATATCTGGAAGAAAAGATTTACTGTTGAGAAAAAGACTAAATGAAACCAAAGGGTCCATACAGTGTTTAAATTAACTGTGCATACATTATGCATGTCTTGATGATTTATGTCCAGTTGTACACAAATGGCAGTATTAAGGATAAATATAGCTTCTGTATTAAAAAGACTACTCCTTTTTTCCAAAATCATTTACAGTTCCCACATTGAATGTGATACGACACCACATGAATGTGGTAGAACTTTTCAAGATTTCATCACTTTCTTTAATCAAAGAAAAGTTAACATTACCACTCAGAGCTTTGTCAGGTTGATCAGATTTCTAACCAATTCCATGATTATCCTTTAAATTCACAAAAACAAATCTACAGCAAGAAACCTCATCACCCTCTGAACAGTAAAAGCACTCAACAAAACAAAACAATCTGACTTAGAAAAAGAAGCTGCTATTTGTTGACTTAAGCAACAAAATTATTTAAAAATATTTTTTATGTAGCCTGGTGTGCTACAACAATTGCAAGCCCATCACCGGTGCTATTAATTATATACACTTGCTCTCAATCCCCATATGAAGTCAGGATTGCTGCTGTGAAGGTGACAGTGTGACAGAGGTGGGGTCATGCACTGCTGGTTTCATTGCCATGAATGCTTTAACTTGGTCAGCCCTGAACAGGCAGCTGGACTAGATGACATTTGTAGGTCCCTTCCAGCTGAAATAGTTCTGTTCTATTCCATTTCTGAATCTCATTAAACTATGGAAACACAGCTCTCAGATCAACCTGCTTCTTTATTTGTTATGACATACTGTTTAAAAATGCTATCTGCAATGATATGTTATCCCTTCTCCAAGCTACAAAAGTGGAGGTGGAAACTACTAGCCTAACCCCCACTTTGGAAGGCAGTGACTATTAATAAAGAATTTTATCTTCTCATCTTATTGCTCCCTAAAACGTATCAGAGATCCTTCTGGTTGGAGAGACTTCCTATTCATCAAATTATTACTCTCATTTTAGTCTGGACATACTGACGCATGCACATGACCATAGAAAGAATATATAAGTACTAAATTTTACATAATTCAAAAACTGCATTAACTGTGTTGCTGATTTCCTGATGAAAGCATCTTTGGGTTGCAGTCCTTTAGGACTTGATGTAAAGACCAAAAATGTTTGATATCAGCTGAACAGGAAGCACCATTCTGACTTTGCAGCTAACTGGCTGATCTCTAGGGGTTACAGGCTCACTGAGCCTAGCATGGACTCACTAGAGTTTCCTACCATTAAAACAAAAACAGCAAGGAAAAGAAAAGATATCATGGTAGGAAGTCTGTTTAACTGTCAAGGGCACAACATCAATCAAGGAAGCAACAGTTAAGCAAACTAGACTGCCGGTTGCATGGAACTGTTCAAGAAAAAAGAAATTTGGAGTGAGTTGCCATTGAAATTTGAACTGTTTTCCTTTCTTCTCTTTTTGTGCTTTCCGACTGGCTTCATTTGGTACTAGAATTGAGGATGAAATTATCTCCTCATGGCTGCAAGAGACAGTCAACTGTACTTGAACTAGAAAATAGCTTGCACATCACATTCTGCACTGGCTGAACAGAAGACACAACAACTAAATCCCAGTTATCATGAAAACAACCCAGGAATGGAAAATGTCTGAAAGGTATACACAGCCACACAATCCTTAAAGATCTGTGCTTTGTGATAATGATCATGAGCCAAAACCCAGAGACTACAGTGAAAGAATAACAGCACTTTCATAATCCTGACATGATTACAGAAACTATTGGCAGTTGTATAATTTGAAGTTCAGTTTTTCTCACTCTATATATATTCTAGGTTTATGCAAAAGCACACCTATGTATGTCTAGGTAAATATACATATGCATGGTTTTCTTCTGTTCTGCTTGTCATTCCCTGATCTTCTGACTATGCACTTCCCTGCAACATAGAAATGCTCAAAATGCATTTGCAGAAGCAGAAAGCCTACTACATTACTCTTGTAGATAACAATATCTGTATTCTGACAAAAATATTTAGAAAAGCAGCACAGTGGCAGGCCTGTCTTTTTGTAAATGTCATCTTGGATTAATTTCTTTCTCCACTGAATCAAAATTATCATTCCTTAAGATTCTTTCAGAACTAAAAATAAATCTAACTGTGAAAAACTCTCAAATAGTTACCAGAAAATTCTATATTAGAAATGGATGTAGCCTCTTCTTAGATGACATTTGTATTTTGACCACAGCCTGATGTATTGAAGCTTGTCTGACAGTTTGGCATACTGAAATAGCCAAAGTTCTGTCTTCAGCCACTAATGTCTCAGAGGTGTTGTACACTAAGTGGTATGCCTGTCATATAGCCTGTGCCATGGTTTAACCTCAGCTGGACACTAAGTACCATACAGCTTCTCACTTAGTGTGCATGTCCTTCCTGGTGAGACAGGAAGAAGAATCGGGAAAAAAAGTAACTTGTGAGTTAAGAACAGATTAATAATCAAAGTAATACTGATAATATTAATACTACCAGTTGTAAAATGAAAGGGAGAGGGGAGAGACAGATAAAACCTATGAAGAGTGATGCACAATACAATTGCTCACCACCTGTTGACTGATGCCCAGCCCATCCTCAAGCCACAACTGGTCCCTCTCCTGGGTAACAACCCCAGTTTATATACTGGCATGATGTGCTATGGTATGGAATATCCCTTTGGCCAGTTCAGAGAAGCTGACCATGCTCCTCCTGCCCATGCTTCTTCCTGGCTTATTGTGCACCTATTCACTGGCAGAGCACGAGAAAATGAAAAATCTTTGATTTGGGGTACGCATTACTTAAAAATCAGTGTATTACTGTATTGGTTTGGCATGGCCTGGTTTTGGGTAGCAGGGGGGACGCAAAGATGGCTCCTGTGAGAGGCTGCTGGGAGCTACCCACCATGTCCAGCAGAGCCAATGGCTGATGGCTCTGAAGATGGACATGCTGCTGGCCAGAACTGGGCCAGTGAGAGAGGCTGGTAATGCCTTTGTGATGACAGATTTAAGGAGAAAATCATAACAAAGTCACGGGGTTTTTGCTGCTAGTCAGGGAAGAGGAGGAGGTGAGAACATGTGAGGGAAAACACCATGGTGACACCAAGGTCAGTGGAGAAGGAGGGGCAGGAGGTGCTCCAGGC